>CM040826.1:36901158-37308658 GCA_022828995.1 Vimba vimba
TTCTTTCAGTACCTTTTTATTAATAAAATTTTAATATAATAAATAAAAGATTGCTATTTTTACTGCTGGTTTTTTTTTTAATAAGATGAAGTCTATATAACTGGCAACTGAAAATACAGTAGTAGATTAGTTACATAATGTAGTTCTAAACAAATTCTACAGAATTAAACTGTGGCATTCACTGAAAATCACTGAACTGTTCATCTGTGCAACAGAAGTTGATGGACCGTCCTTTCTGCTGTTCTTCCACACTCTGGGGGCGGGGCGGGGGGAGAGATAAGAATACCTGTTTATACTTAGATTTTAAACTTTGATTCTATAGGCTACTCCACATAAAAATGTGAAATAATCAAAATGTGTAGATTGTTTGATGTGTAGACACATAATATTAACATTACCTCTGTAGGCCTCTCTGTGGCAGCAGAAACTCTTTATCCCCATCGAAGATGAGCATTTGGTTGAGTACACTTTATAACACCATTTGTCATAATTTCTGGTGTATTGAGTAGGCTACTTACAACTGCCTGTGGTTCTGTTGGGACAGGAGGCTCCAAAAGACATATTACCATCAGAATCCATTGGGACCAACAAAAAACCCAACCCAAAGTAAAATAAATGGAAATATCAAAAATAGCCTATATAAAAACTGATTTATGTAAGTTTGCTGCCTGACCTTATGCCTGTTTTCGCATTACGAGTTGCTTTGTCTCTACTGTTGTGTTTGCTGGTGATTGACCCTGATTGTACGAGCAAGATCACAATAAAGCTGCAAATGGATCCTCACTTTGTTGAAGCCTCGTTACAATTAGTGAAGATTGTATTGAGTATTTAGTTTATATTATGGAAGTGCCATAAACCGGAATAAGGTTATGTATGCGTTTTTCTGTCAACAGTTTGATGTGTTTTTGGACTTTTATTAACGCGCGTTTAATAAAGAATCTCCACATATCATTTTGGTGGATTGAGTCTGTGGAAATGTCGTTTAAATGAATTTAACTTTCATTTTGATGTTAATGTATGTTTATAGCCATATGTGTGACCTGTGTATTAGATGAATTGCAGTTTCTGTTAGGGAGGACGGTAATTAACATGTCTTTTCTCATGCATCCTTCAGCTGAAAGACAGTGAATCTGAAGACTAAAAATAATGATGGCTGATTTTTTTTTTTTTTTTTTTTTTTTTAAATGCTTAATAGGCTATATTATTTGATGCCAATCATAAGAGCTGTGAAATATTATCAAATAATCTAGGAATATAAATGCACTTATATCATAATCTTGTACAGTTGTTGTTCACATTTTGACTATTAACATGAGGATTACAAAACTAACCTTTGGTACATCAAAAATATAATATTTGATAAGCAGATCTCACTTGTTTTCAGTTATTAAATCAGGGTTCACTTGAAAATTCACATTTATCCTCCTTGAACTCATTCTAACAACTTAATGTTTTAATATGTTTCAGACCAGATGGAGGTGAAAGAGCAAAGACAAGAACTGAAGTTTAAGGTGATGATGCTGTAGTTTGTTTCAGCCTGTTGACACCAATAAAATGAGCTTAATGTGCCAATTTACAGAAGATCTCAGACATCACCATAATGAATGAGCTGAAAACAGGGACATTTTGGAGACAAAGAGGCTTTTCAGCAGCAGTTTAACATGATGACTCTGTACTTTTTAAATGCAGATTGGATAAAAACACAGTGATCACAGTTCACACCTGCAGTGAAGCCCCTCCCACAACAATTCACCAATAAATACTGGGAATATTCCCATCATCCTACAAGAGAAGGACAAACTCCAGGAGTAGCAGCTGAAATCTGTGTGACTGTTAAAGATGGAGTTTATTAAAGAGGAGATTGAAGACATGAGTGATCCAGAACCATCCAGAATAAAACATGAAGATACTGAGGAACAAATAGGTTGGTGTCCATTCTTGATTCTTCATTGTTGACTGCTTTGGTAGATGTGAAATAGTAAGCAGTATATGGATGATACATTATATGTAATAAATCCAAATGATCATAACCTTGTATATAGCAGTTGTCAATCATATTTTTACTATATTAACAAGTGAATGACAGAACAAAAAGTGAAAGATCCGATGTCTGTTGCTTTCTGCTATTAAATAAGGGTTCACTTGAACTGATTCTACTGTATTTCTGTGTATTTTAGACCAGGTGAGAGTGAAAGAGCAAAGACAAGAACTGAATGAAGTGAAGGAGGAACACTGTAACTTTACAATTCAAAGAACAAAAGCCAAAAAGACGCACACCTGCACTCAGTGTGGAAAGAGTTTCACACAGAAAGGAAACCTTAACAGACACATGATAATTCACACTGGAGAGAAACCGTATACATGCACTCAGTGTGGAAAGAGTTTTTCTCAAGCATCAAATCTCAGTTATCATCTGTACATTCACACTGGAAAGAAACCATATACATGCACTCAGTGTGGAAAGAGTTTCAGAGATGCAACAGGTCTCAGTGTTCATCTGCGTATTCACTCTGGAGAAAAAACATTTAACTGTGATCAGTGTGGTAAAGATTTTATTTCATCATCAAATTTAAAGAAACACCTAAAAGTTCATTCAGATGAGAGGCCTTATGTGTGTTCTCTCTGTGGAAAGAGTTTTTCAAGGCTGGACAGTTTTAAACTGCACCAGAAAACGCACAATGAAGTGAGAGATTATGTGTGCTTTGACTGTGGGAAGAGCTTTACTACAGCGGGCAATCTGAAAAAGCACCAAAGAATTCACACTGGAGAAAAACCTTACAAGTGCTCATATTGTGACAAGAGTTTCACTTATTCTGGATCTCTGAAATCACACGAGCGAGTTCATACTGGAGAGAAGCCGTAGGCCTGTACTCAGTGTCATAAGAGCTTCACCCAATCATGTAATCTATGGACTCATATTAGAAAGCATTGTTCTGTGTCACAGTGAGCAAATGTTTTGTTAGATTCACATAAAGTAAATGTGTAGTTAGTTAACTAATAAACTATTGTTGCTGTGAAATGCCACAAGATTTGTGTTTTTTATGTTGGAGAACAAGAAAGAAAATTATTGAAAATTATTTTGATTGAACTCTTACTCAAAGAAATACCAAAATTAAAAGAGACTGGAAACAAATGTAGAAAAACAACAACAATCAGTTATTTGTTAATATATGAAACAATTCCCTGAATTTGATCAGGGTTTTTTTTTCTTTTACTTTTGTTTTAGTTACATAAAGCCTGTTATTACATAAAAAGGTGTATATACAATAACGTACATCTGTACAATAACAACAAATAATATGACCATTTCACTGACAATGTGTGATTTTGAGAGTAAAAGGTTTCTACAGATCCAATAATTAATATAACCTGTGATATTCAGATAAAGCAAACGTATAAATGATATAAACTTTAGATCTGTGACGTTAGTTTTGTGGAAGTTGTTTTTTGAGTTGTAACTTTCTGACTTGTCATTTAGCTGTCAACAAGCATTTTGCGTAGCGGATACGCATTTTGACTTCAAAGTACGCTGGTACAATTTGTTACTCTAAACCAGTGGTTCCCAAACCTGTCCTGGAGTACCCCCAACACTGCACGTTTTCTTTGTCTCCCTCATCAAACACACCTGATTCAACTCATCAGCTCATTATCACATGGGTTAATGAGCTGATGAGTTGAATCAGGTGTGTTTGATGAGGGAGACAAAGAAAACGTGCAGTGTTGGGGGTCCTTCAGGACAGGTTTGGGAACCACTGCTCCAAACAACGCAAAAACCTGGTGATGCCTCTGCACGCGCAGTCCTCAAATCAAGCAACAGCAAAAGAAGAAGAGTTCGACCAATCATAGCTGTAAAGGAGTTTTGACTAATGTGCTAATTAGGTTATTGTGTTCGCCTCAGGGTGTCAATCAAAACACATCACAGGATTCATGTTCAGGAAGTTTCTAACTCTCCACCTAACGTCCTTTGCCGATGTCACCAATAAGTTTGTCGCTGATTGGTTAGATCTCCTTAACATCACCGCCCCCAAATATGCAGGGGCATATTTGTTCCTGCATCTAAGTTACTTAGTGTCAGTAATCTCTGGTAAAGGAATGAGACAGGCAACAGGTCGCGTATATAACCTGCCTTTAACATTGATTTCTACAGACCTTACATGTCTATCCGCCCCAGGGAATGTCCTGACTACTCTACCAATTAACCAGAGGGCACAGGGTAGCTGAGGGTCAACCAATATTGCAGCAGATCCGACCGTAATGGGTTTAGTTTCTGCATGCCATTTCTGTCGTAACTGGAGGTTAGGCAAGTAGTGTCTCATAAAGCTTGACCAGAAATGATCAGTGAGGACTTGACTCTGTCTCCATTTACACCGTCCTATGAGCTCAGTAGCGGGGTACATCACTTGAGGTAGAGAGCTGTCTGGCCGCCCCATGAGCAGGAGATTTGGGGTGACTGGATCCAGGTCAGCTACATTGGAGGAGACATTTCCTAGGGGGTTGCTATTGAGAATTCCCTCTATCTCAAGAAGCACTGTTTGAAGAACTTCCTCTGTCACTGTTTGTGAACCTACTACTGTATGGAGGGCATTTTTGAGGGATCGGATTTCTCTCTCCCAGATGCCACCAAAGTGGGGAGCACTAGGAGGGTTGAAGAGGAAGGTGATTTTTTGTTTGGCAAGATGTTGTTGAAGCTCTGGGCTACAGTTTGTTAAAGCTTCTCTTAATTCTCTCTCTCCACCCTGGAAATTGGTGCCCTGGTCAGAAAGCAGTTCAGATGGGGTGCCTCGACGTGCAATAAATCTCCTCAGAGACATAAGGAAGGAATCTGTGTCTATAGATGTGAGGAGCTCAAATCTAGTGGCCAAACACTTGAATATTATACCCCATCTTTTTTCACAGCGTCGTCCTATTTTTATTTTGAAAGGACCAAAATAGTCCATCCCAGTGCTGTAGAAAGGAGGTTTGTGAAGTCTTAGACGGGCTGGGGGTAGATCAGCCATTTTAGGGACCTCAGCTTTGGCCTTCTATGCAGTTGGGCTGGAATTTGCAAATTGCTTTACAACCTCTCAGTATCCACACATTTCTCCTCATTTCAGCAAATACCCGTTCTGTTCCTGGGTGACAGAGCTTACTGTCATAGTCCTGTATGAGCAGTTTGGTTTCTGGATGGTGAGGATCCAGAACTATTGGGTGAATTGTCTGGAGTTCTAGACCTTCAGCATGACGTAGACGTCCTCCAACTCGTATAAGCTGACTGACTTCATCAAACTCTGGTGATAAAGTGAGTAAGTGGCTCGTAGTGGAGACAGGCTTACCAGCTTTCAATCGTTCATATTCCTCTGAAAAGCTGTCACGTTGGATATTCTGGAAGATGAGGCATTCTGCCTTCATGTTGTCTTTAGCCTTAGCTGGACTGTATTATCCATCCGTGTTTTTAAAATTCGTTAAATGACGGACGGTTTACTGTTAACACAGCCCTCATTATATGTCAGATTCGTCTAACTTATACTTGATATTATTTTTAGAATAAGTGATTTGTTATGCTATTATTGGACTCCTGTCTTTTCATTGTCAGCTGTTTTCTATAAATATGTTTGTATTGGCTAACATTTATTCGGCTAATGCGTGTCCTGTTTAAAATGTGCAATGTTCAAATGTAAAGACAGCACGTCACAAATAGAAGCCCTTTTCCCTGTGGTATTTAGTATCATATTTGGATATTGGAATAATAAATTAAGTAGCCTAGCCTGTCTTAATTGTACACGATGTTCCTATGTTTTTTTGTTTTGTTTTGTTTTTTTACCTGCACACATTATATGCAATGCAATGTGGATGTTGCAGATCGCCTCAGTCATATCAAACCTGGAAGCAGCACTTCTAGAGGTATTATATTTCAGTTCACATCACATTTTTTCAGGGATGCTGTTTGGCGTGCCAAAGATGCAGACTGTCTGAAGAACAACCTCCTGAGGATCTCTGAGGACTTGTCTCCTGCCGAAAGAGAAAAGAGGCTGAAATTATGGCCTGCTGTCGAAAAAGCACGTAAGGAAAACAAGAAAGCTTTCTTCATCGGTGGCTGTGCTTTTGTTGACGGCGTTGAGATTCATCAACCCACTTAAACTATGAGAGATGCCCTACTGTGATTAAGGTAAATGAAACTGGAAGAAAATACATGTTTGTGGCCTCTTTCAGTAGGTACTCTCCTTCTTTCTTTGTTTAAAGTCTCGAGTGAGACTGAGACTCCAGTTCAAGTGTTTTGTTTTGTAAATTTATAAAAGAGGCAATAATACAAAATAATTTTATTTATTTTTCTCTGCAGGGAGATACTCTTCTCCTTATACTGTTTAAAGACTTGAATGAGACTGAAACTCCAGTTAAAAAGTTTTGATTTGTACATTTATAAAAGAGGAAATAATACAAAAAAATAAAAACATAAATAAATAAATTCTTTGCATTAAAAAGGGATTGCTGTTCTCATCCCGGTAGACACCTGTTGCAACTGTCTAAGATTTGCTATAATTTTTTATAGGAATCTTCTGGGTTTAACTCTGTATTTTCTATAGAGTTTTGGTTTATGTCTTTATCAATTGTTTCTCTTAATTGTAGAGGGTTACGTAACATTGTTAAGAGGAAAGCCATTTTTTTGTATTTGAAGCGCTTTAATACAGATTTTTGTTTTTTGCAAGAGTGCCATTCGGATAGTCAAGATGTACATTTTTGGAGGTCACAATGGGGACTAGATTTATGGTTACTCATTGGTTACTACTCATTCTGCTGGAGTTTGTATCTTGAAAAATTGTTTTAAAGGGAAAATAATAAGTTCTGAGAGTGATATGTCTGGACACTACATTTTACTTGTCCTTGAAATTTTAAATTCAACCTGTATTGTTCTTAATGTATATGGTTTCAACTTACAAAGAGAAAATAATGCCTTTTTTTGACAGATTAGGTGATCGGGTGACTCGTATGTTAGACATATATCCTAACTCTTATCTGATCTTTGGAGGTGATTTCAATGTCGTCCTGGACAACAGGTTAGATAGATGGCCTCCTCAGGCTGGAAATCTAAGTCCTGATTATGTAATTACGTTTATGGAGAAAATTTCCTTAATTGATACATGGAGAAAATCTCACCCAACACAACAATGCTTTACTTGGAGTAATAATTATTTATCTAGTCAGTCCAGGATTGATTATTGGCTTACATCTAATGATTTAGTTAATATTGTTACTGATATATTACCATCTCCATTCTCTGATCACAAGGCTATTTCAATAAGTATTCTCTTTAGTTCTTCTGTAAATTTAACTCAAAAGTCAGGACACTGGAAATTAAATAAATCAGTACTTCAACATAAAGAAGTAATCACTGGCATAGAAAAAAATATTTTGACTTATTGGAATAAAGCAAAAATTGAAAAAAGTATTGTAGCAATTGGGAACTTCTCAAATTTGAAGTAGGAATATTTTTTAGGAGGTACTGTAGAGAGTCTGCAAAAAAAGAGGAAAGCTGAAGAGGATACAATTTTATTTAAAATATCTAGTTTATTATCCAAAAGAGTAGATGAACTATCAGAATTCTTATTGAACAGAAGCTTAAACTAGAGGAGATTTACAAACAAAAGGCTGAAGGAGCTTTTATTAGGTCTCAAAGGAATTGGCTTGAAGAGGGCGAAAAGAGCTCTGCTTATTTTTTTAGACTTGAGAGGCAACAAGCTAAAAATAATCATATTGAAAAATTGAGGATTAAAGATAATATTGTGGAGGACCCTAAAATGATTGCAATTTTTTGTTCTGAATTTTATAGTAATTTGTATGTTTCTAATTTCTGTCAACAATCTACATATGAGTTTTCGGAGTCCTTACATAATATGAAACGGATTAATAATGAAGAGTTCAATATATGTGAAGCCCCTCTTAGTTTACAAGAAATGACTGATGCAATTAAAGGGTTAGTTCACCCAAAAATGAAAATTCTGTCAGTAATTACTCACCCTCATGTTGTTCCAACCCCGTAAGACCTTCGTTCATCTTCGAAACACAAATTAAGATATTTTTGATTAAATCTGAGAGCTGTCTCACTCCTCCATAGGCTTCTAAGACATTATAACTTGCTGGCCCAGAAAATGTATTAAAGACATCGTTAATATAGTCTAAGTGACTACAGTGGCTCAAACGAGAATACTTTTTGTGTGCAAAAAAACAACAAAAATAACGACTTTATTCCACTTTTCATTTCCTTCTCTCTGGGCCTCGAGTTTTCTCACATAGTGTTTTAGCGCAGCGCGTCAGTGTTGCACGTCACCACGTAGGCTCACTATTGGCCGACGCTGGTCATGTGTGTGATGCGTGTGTCGTACAATGCAACAAGTTACAATGCTAAATAACGATTATAAAATTATTGCTTTGGTTTTAGCAAAAAGATTAAAATGTGTTTTGAATAATTTAATTGATGAATGTCTATCTGGCTTTCTACAAATAAGGCACATTTTTAATAATATACGTCTGGTTTTAGATATTCTAGATTATTCTGAATTTTTCTCTAATGATATTCTTATTCTCTTCTTAAACTATTATTGTCACGGAAACACCATCGACAGCACCAGACCTCCACACTCCGCCCACTCGTTCCATGTCTCCTGAGTATTGATCACCTTCACCTGTCATCGCCACCTGTCTGCAATCTGCACTCTCACCAACAGATCACGGCGAAGAGGACGATTTATCCTCAGTCACAGTCGCTGAAGTGTTGCAAGAAATTCAGCGCGCTATTCATTCACCCGTCATCAGTTCTTCCTCGTCTGCCTCTGTCAGTCCCATGGCCCAACCAACGACCTACTCTGGTGAGGGGGGGGAGTGCAGTGGTTTTCTTCTTCAGTGCAAACTCTTTATGGAAATGCAAGCTTCACACTTTGCCTCTGAAAGAGCGAAATAGCGTTCATCATATCCCTTCTCACAGGACGAGCACTCCTCTGGGCTCAGGCGCTATGGGATGTGAATGGAGTCGTTACTCAATCCCTGGATAACTTCATCGGCCTCTTCCGTGAAGTTTTTTCACAAGCATCTAATTCCCTCTCAGTCCATGATCAATTATTTCGTTTCCGGCAAGGAAAAACCTCAGTGTCCGATTATGCTCTGCAATTCCGCACTCTAGCAGCAACCAGTGGATGGAATGAGACGGCTTTAATCACAGCTTATCGTCATACTCTTAACCAAGATATTCGCTTAGAATTGGCTATCTTCGATGATATCATTGGCCTGGAAAGCCTCATCCAACGCTCTATTTGAGTGTCTCAACGACGCACAGCCTGCCAGCTAGATAACCCTGCGCTGCCTTGTCTGAGCCCTTTCGACCACCACCAGCCCTCCAGCATCAGAACCCATGCAAATTGACTCTGCCCATCTATCATCAACCGAACGTCAATGCCGCATCCTCAACAATCTCTGTCTCTACTGTGGTACAGCAGGTCACCTTTCCAGTCCGTCCCCCACAACCAGCGGTGAGTACAGTGCGACACTTTACAGTTGGCTGTATGACTGTAAGTCATTCTCTTCAAATGCTATTGAAGTTAGAAACGTGTGTACCAATGTCTTATGTAACTTTAGAGACGGTCCCTAAATGTGTGAATATCCAGTGTCAGGTGAACTTATGCCAGTATATCACTGGGAAACGCTTAGCGTGAAACTTTGCACGTTACGTTCATATTCTGGTCCATCTGCTTGCCTGTAGCCTATTAATATAGCTTACATCCCCAATAAGGTGGGAGTTTGGTCTTTTATATCACTGTATTTTGTCCATTGAGTTACTTTGAGTGTCCTGAGACCGCAGGGGAATCCCGGAGAGTGATGTATTGAGGGAATCCCCAGTTCTGCAGCACAGCCCCACAATATAAAGTTAAGAAAACTAAACAACCGAGAGAAATATATGTCTACTACCTCAGATTTAACGTTTGATCTGTACATCAGCATCGGGGAATAACATAATCTCGGTCACGACAGAGAAAGCTGTGCAAAACTTACATGTACAAAAGTAACAGTGAAGATTTCAGTGTAAACACAGCTTTTGTGTCTTTCTCAGCTTTTCCATATGATAATCATCACAATTCATCGCCCTGATAATAATCACAAATAGCCCACTGCTTGCTCCACTTCTGTAATTCACCGAATGAATGAGTCTCTCACCCGTTGCTCTATAGTTTTCTTCGTCAACAGCCGCGGGCACCCCCTTCTGGTGAGACCGACTAACAGCTATGGAGATCATCAATCTGCAATCTACTGATATTCCTGCTGTTCCCGGATGTCAAATGTTGAATTTTCTGTCGAATTTGAACCACTGAATTTGTGGAAGCGAATTTGTAAAGCGAAATAAAATGGGTCGAAAATTGCCAGTCGAATATTATAGGCAGTATATTTAAACAGAATGAACATTTTGGAAGTGAAATCTGAAAGGTGAATATGGATTATTTAATTTTTAATAATGAAAAAGTGTGTGAAATGTTTTGAATTGAAATATTCACAGCTTAAATATACAACCATGTTGAATTTCAGCCCATAAAAATGCAAGCCCTGAAAATACAATGCTTTAAAATGCAAGCAAGGTTAATGCAATGCATATTTTTTCAAGTAGTGCAATTCAACAAGCTTTTTTGTTTAAAAAAATGTGTCATTATTTTACTTCCATAAAGATGGACAATTTGGTCTCTAAAGTTTGTTTCACGCTATAAAATGCTTTGATTTGGAGTGAGAGATACAGGGGGAGTGGCTTTATTGTATCAGATACATGTCACTGCACTGATTGGTCCAGTTTTGGTCTGCGATCTCTAACCCAGAATAAAACCTGCTCCAGAGCAGCTTAGCCGTGTAGCGTAAGTTACCATGGTGATGAACACAACCTAAACCAATCCACTTTCCTGAGCCCTAAAAAGCCAGTTTGCTCAAACTAATCTCGAACTTTACCTGTTAGCAACTGAAACCGGCTTTGTGCAACAGGCCACAGGACGTTTTTGTTGTTTTACTAGAGACAAAGAACTTCCTATTGTGGCCTCCAGGGGTCTTTTACACACTCTCTGAACTACTACTCAAATAGGTCAAAGACCCATGATTATAAAATAGTTCGTTCAAAAGAACTAACTGGTTTCACGCAAGCCACCTGTATTAAAGGACGCAGATGGAAGCTGGTGTGTCAAAAATATACTATATATTTCTTTATTTCACAATAGTTCAATAATATAAACAATTTAAAAAGGCAACTGTAATACTTCATGAAACTTCCCTTAATCAAAACACCAAATGGTCAAGAGTGTGTACTGAGCTTCCCTCCCGAGACGTGTCAGAATTTAAAGCACACCACACGTCACTCTTAATAAGTTAAGAAGAATACACAGGTAAAATAACCCAGCTAAATATAGTACACGTGATTCACAGCAATATCCCCCCTTCACTCCACACACACACACCACAGCAGGAGTTTGTCTCTTTGGAAAACTACACGTTACCCAATAAGTATTTCAATTAAAAGAACCCCACAGAGTATACATAAGGTTATCAGAGGGACTCAGAACAAAACAAAACAAAACAAAACAAAATACAATGTAAAACAAAAAACCCTCTCTCTCTCCTCACATGCCCCACGGGTGTTCGGCAAACACTACGTTCTAAATTATGGTAGGCAGTTTGTATAACTAAAACGACTAGGGAAAACAGTGACTGGACACTTCCCTGAATAGCGAACAAATGTTTGCAAGATGTGTCCTCACCACAATCTCACACTGCGTTACTGTGACAGAAAATAGGATGTGTGCTCACCACAATCTCAAACTGCGCTACTGTGACAGAAAATGGAGAATCAATATACCAAGCTTTTACGGTCATTCACAACATGCATAACATTTCATAATCTAACTTGGTACCTGTAGCAGTTTGCCCAGAACAACCGATTTGTCCACTGGCCAATCTCCAGCCTCAAACAACGACAACAGCACTGGTTTGAACCCGCGATCCTAATGCTTTCATTCCCCATGCTGTACCGACACACTATGCTGAAACGCTAGCTTGGTTTGTCGCTCTGTGACTACATCACACTAAATAGCCGGCTGAGCAATGAAGTGCTCGGAGATGGCGACTACTGGGTCCTAATGTCCTTCCCTCTTACATTCACCCCCCTCATAAAATGTCACCATAAGCAAACAAAATAAGGTCAACACCAGGGTCTAAACACAACATGTAATGAATTGACTGTGGAGTGAGTTGTAACCTCCTCCCCACCATCCCCATTTCTTACGGCCGCACAAGGGAGATGAAACCGATTAGAGTGCTGGCCTGCTGTTAGCCGTGTGGTCCGTCGCATTGTTTGAATTGATGCTTGTTCTTCTTCCTCCGACCTACCACGCTCAAGGTCTTGACTCAATTCCATGGAATCGGAACTTGGACTGGCAGGTTGTTCATATAGCTGCCGGGATACCAACGGGGCTGCAACACATCTCTGTCTTTCTGAATCATGTGGAATTCCTCGTCTGTACTAGGGTCAGGACTGAGCAGCTTCCAATTGAGTTTGTGCCTTAAGATAGGTTGATGTTAAATGCATCTGATGTTCTCGAACCCAATCTTCTGCTGTCCCACCCGATGTCACCTCCTCGGTTAGTCCCAGAAGCGAATCTATAGGAAGAAGAGGCTTTCTCCCAGACATCAACTCATAAGGAGAAAATCCTGTAGAGCTATGCACTGAGGTGTTATAAGCAAACAATAACTGAGGCAAATGATGAGGCCATCCCTGTGCAAACTTAGAAAACACATCCGTCACAACGAGGAGGTTCTCTCTACCATCACTAGCTTGTTCAAGCGTGGTAAAGTCAATGGCCACAATCTCTAGGGGTCTAGAAGCAAGCAGACTGCCCATAAAAGTTCTCACCTTTGGCTGTACAGCTTTGGCTGCCAGGCACCTAGTACACTCTTGACACCAATGTTCAATATCTTGACGCATAAAGGGCCAGTAACAGCGTTGACGTACAAGGGTGGTAGTCAGTTCCACCCCTTGATGGCCATGATGGTCATGGAGATTAGTAAGTACTTCACTTCTCAGCCTATGTGGTAACAGCAGCTGTAACACTTCCTCTCTACCCCAAGGGACATGACTCCGCCGATACAAGACACCCTGCTGTTCTTGGATTCTATTCCACTGGTGAACCATTTCCAAGACTGCTGGAGATTCCTTTGTCCGCTCCAAAGCTGAGGGGACCCCACCACATTTCCAGTACACCAAGAAAGCCTATATCACTAGATCTTCTGCCTGTATCACTAGATCTTCTGCCTGTAACACTTGCAGGTCAGCTTTACCTCTTGCTGCAGCTGCCTCAATAACGGATGTAAAAGCAGACAACTGCTGATGGTGTTTAATGCAAGCTCGTTCCACATCTTAGGAAACCGTGATACCAGGGGCAACTTCTCCTATAGAACTTGGCAGCGGGGCAGGAGGCGAGCGAGAGAGTGCATCTGCATTCTTATTAGATGTCCCAGGTCTGTACATCAGGGTGAAACACCAACGTTGCTCTCCTTCCTGTTCCTGGGACAGGACTGCACCCAGCCCCAGGTTACTAGCATCCACCTCTAGGACAAACGGTCTAGTAAAATCTGCATACTCCAATACTGGGGCCCCAATCAGCTTCTCCTTAAGAGTATGGAATGCCTGTTCACAACTCCAGTCCCAGTGATCACCCCAGGTGCTATTTGATCTGGGCCTAGCTCTTTTACTGGAAGGCTGTAACTTTGCTACTAATTTGTGGAGAGGGGCGGCATACTTTGCAAAATCTTCCACAAACCTCCTGTAATAAGAGGCAAAACCCAAGAATGACTGTAGTTCTACGACAGTAGATGGAGTCTTCCACTCTTTAACAGCACTGATCTTTTCGGGATCAGTGGCGACACCAGATGCCGAGATGACATGCCCAAGGTACTTTACCTCTGGCTGGAAGAAGTGACATTTTCTGAGCTTAAGTTTCAGGCCATTATGTTGCAACCGGCGTAATACTAGCTCCAACCTCTCTAGATGATTCTAAAATGATGATGAAAAAACAACCACATCATCCAAATATAGGGGGAGTGAGTGAAATTGTTCATCTCCAAAGATGTACTCCATCAATTTCTGGAATGTCCCTGGTGCATTACAAAGGCCAAAGGGCATCCGCTGGAATTCAAACAGACCAAAAGGTGTACAGAATGCAGTCTTGGCTTGATCCTTCTCAGCTACGGGGACATGGTTGTAACCACTCGCCAAATCCAGTGTAGAAAACATGAAAGCATCAGTCAGGGCTTCCGAGGAAGGGGGAACGCATCCTTCCTAGTTTTCACATTTAATTGGCGATAATCAACACACAAGTGAATTGACCCGTCCTTCTTCTTGACCACCACAATGGGAGAGGAGAAAGGGATACAACTCACCCACACCACCCCCTGCTCTACCAAATCTTGGATATGAGCCTTCACAAGATCATACTGAGAGGGAGGGAGTCGTCTATAACGTTGGCGAATAGGTGCATTATCTAACAGGGGAATCTCATGTTATATAAATTTTGTGCATCCTAAATCACTCTGACTGAAAACCACACTATACTTCTCTAACAAAGCCTTGGCATCTTCCTGTTCTGCCTCTTCTAGGTTAGGCCATGATATATCGGCCAGACCAGAGACAGTGCGGTTTACTAGTTCAGCTGACTGAATGAACACAGTAGGGCCCTCACAACTCTCTTTGCTGCCAAAAATCACGGGTTGACTGTGGGGACATACACTAACCATTTGAAGTCTACCTAAAAAAGTATGGGGTCTTAACCACCTGTCCTGAGTACCTATATTAACCAAGGGTACATAAATAGTTCCCTCACCAATAGTTACCAGGGAGCATGGAATCAGGAGGTCTGCAGGTAGTTGCCAGTCACCTATACCTGGGAGTTCTAAAAATGCAGCAGGAATAAGTGAACCAACTCCCTGTCTGCACAAGGCTGGGACTAGCTTAAATGACCCAGAGGGAACACAGATGGAGGGACCTGGGGGATGGAGGGACCTGAGGGAATAGAGACACTACCAATAAATTCAGAATCAGTTAAACGTTCAAGAATCTGACATTCGGACATAGCGTTCTTCAGCACATCAGGTACAGCTACAGCTGGTGGGGAATGAAATAAGGCGGTGCCATGCTGACTAAACAGCTCTTGGTAACAACTTTGCAGAATATTCATTCCCAACAGACCAGGAACATTACATTTTCTTGTCTGCGTCTGTACATCAGGGGGATCTCGTACAACCAAAATACCCATTTGAGACAAAGTTCTACCACATCCAACTCTAAATATCATTTATACGGGATATCTAGTCCATTGGCGGCTTTCAACTGTAGCCAGCCACATTACTGCAAAATACCCTGAACCTGGTGTTGGAAATGTTCTGTAAAGAATCCCTCTGTAATAGTTGACACCATTGAGCCTGTATCAACAAGACATGGCACAACTACACCTGCCATTACAACCTTCATTACTGGACACTGGCCAATGAGCATAGAATGTGAAGGTACAGTTTGCGTTAAAAAGGAGCCACCCAATCCACCATCTAGAGCCTGGCTCTGAGCACTAGATGAAGCTAGTTTCCCGAGGGCCCCATGCAGGGACGGACTGACAATCTGTGCATTCTGGAAAAGTCCAGAACGGCCGTCCAACCGAGGGCCATCGGCACAAGAAAGGTGTAATAAAGCGATATGAACAGCCAACAGCAGGGGCACTAATACGATCACTTATATGCTACATGTAAAAAAAAAAAAAAACTGAGGAAGAAGAGTCGGCCTTCTAGCCACTGACAGAAAGTTAGTTTTATAAGGCTTAGGCTACCTATACTGCACTTTTAAATTTGCTTACATTATATTTGAATAGTTAAATTATAGTATAGCAGTGGTCTCCAATGTGGTGCATGTGAGTTGCCTGCAAAACACATTCTATAAATAGCCCCAACTTGCCAATATCGATCCACTGTAAATCGGGGCTCCAGACTTCTACTAAATGGTATAATTTTGCGACCTTTTCAACTAAACTTTTCAATTTGCACTTTTGCCTCTGCAAAATTACCCAACTCTCTTTGATTATGCGCTGTCATTTGCGTTGCGTATGAGAAACATCAAATGGCAAACGCTCAAAAAGCGGAACAAAACTTGTTTGATCTGAGCAGCGCAGAGCATTATCAGCTCGGCCCAAATAACAGCGATCGCGGCCAAAGCTGATCTCGATCACGCGAACATTATTACACAGAGCTGCACGATCCACTGAGAAGCAGTTCAATTCAGCGCAGAATTCTCTATTTCTCTTATAAACCCACAGATGACATTGTGATTTAAGCTTGTTAAAAGCCAGCTTAAACAGCGCTGATATTCCCAACATATTGACGCAAAAAACAGGCGAAACATTGTTCCAAGAACAAAGTTAGAAGACATTTCACTCCACAACTTATTAATTAACTGTAGTAAAACAAACTTTTTTTTGGCAGAAATGTGCCTGTATATACAGTATTCATATTAAAAATGCTGTTATATTAATATAGAAAATCAATGTTAATATTTGGTACAGTATCCTTTGTTTGCAATTACAGAGGTCAAACGTTTCCTGTAGTTTTTCACCAGGTTTGCACACACTGCAGGAGGGATTTTGGCCCACTCCTCCACACAGATCTTCTCTAGATCAGTCAGGTTTCTGGGCTGTCGCTGAGAAACATGGCGTTTGAGCTCCCTCCAAAGATTCTCTATTGGGTTTAGGTCTGGAGACTGGCTAGGCCACGCCAGAACCTTGATATGCTTCTTACAGAGCCACTCCTTGGTTATCCTGGCTGTGTGCCTCGGGTCATTGTCATGTTGGAAGACCCAGCCTCGACCCATCTTCAATGCTCTAACTGAGGGAAGGAGGTTGTTCCCCAAAATCTCGCAATACATGGCCCCGGTCATCCTCTCCTTAATACAGTGCAGTCGCCCTGTCCCATGTGCAGAAAAACACCCCCAAAGCATGATGCTACCACCCCCATGCTTCACAGTAGGGATGGTGTTCTTGGGATGGTACTCATCATTCTTCTTCCTCCAAACACGTTTAGTGGAATTATGACCAAAAAGTTCTATTTTGGTCTCATCTGACCACATGACTTTCTCCCATGACTCCTCTGGATCATCCAAATGGTCATTGGCGAACTTAAGACGGGCCTTGACATGTGCTGGTTTAAGCAGGGGAACCTTCCGTGCCATGCATGATTTCAAACCATGACGTCTTAGTGTATTACCAACAGTAACCTTGGAAACGGTGGTCCCAGCTCTTTTCAGGTCATTGACCAGCTCCTCCCGTGTAGTTCTGAGCTGATTTCTCACCTTTCTTAGGATCATTGAGACCCCACGAGGTGAGATCTTGCATGGAGCCCCAGTCCGAGGGAGATTGACAGTCATGTTTAGCTTCTTCCATTTTCTAATGATTGCTCCAACAGTGGACCTTTTTTCACCAAGCTGCTTGGCAATTTCCCCGTAGCCCTTTCCAGCCTTGTGGAGGTGTACAATTTTGTCTCTAGTGTCTTTGGACAGCTCTTTGGTCTTGGCCATGTTAGTAGTTGGATTCTTACTGATTGTATGGGGTGGACAGGTGTCTTTATGCAGCTAACAACCTCAAACAGGTGCATCTAATTAAGGATAATAAATGGAGTGGAGGTGGACATTTTAAAGGCAGACTAACAGGTCTTTGAGGGTCAGAATTCTAGCTGATAGACAGGTGTTCAAATACTTATTTGCAGCTGTATCATACAAATAAATAGTTAAAAAAATCATACATTGTGATTTCTGGATTTTTTTTTTTTAGATTATGTCTCTCACAGTGGACATGCACCTACGATGACAATTTCAGACCCCTCCATGATTTCTAAGTGGGAGAACTTGCAAAATAGCAGGGTGTTCAAATACTTATTTTCCTCACTGTAAACAAAAAGTAACAATAATGATAATAACAATGATACACACAAAAGGAAGAAAAAAAATTGTCTTGAGGTTAAAGTCCAGCTGGTCTTCTGGTGCTGCTTCTCCGATCCTCCTTGCCTAATAAACCTAACTCTAACTTCCCACCAGTTATACAGATAAATGCCCAAGAAATGTATATATATATAAGTATGAGGAGGAAGGGGAAGACACCACCAGCAACTACCCAAACGACCCTGCCGATTACTCCAAATGTGGCCTCTAGGGGTCTTTTACACACTCTCTGAACTACTACTCAAATAGATCAAAGACCCATGATTATAAAGTAGTTCGTTCAAAAGAACTACCTGGTTTCACGCAAGCCACCCGAATTAAACAACACAGATGGAAGCTGGTGTGTCAAAAAATATACATTTCTTTATTTCACAATAGTTCAATAATATAAACAATTTAAAAAGACAACTGTGATACTTCATGAAACTTCCCTCAATCAAACACCAAAGGGTCAAGAGTGTGTACTGAGTTTCCCTTCCCGAGACGTGTCAGAATTTAAAGCACACCACACGTCACTCTTAATAAATAAGTTAAGAAGAATACACAGGTAAAATAACCCAATTAAATATAGTACACGTGATTCACAGCAATATCCCCCCTTCACTTCACACACACACACACACCACTGCAGGCGTTTGTCTCTTTGGAAAACTACACGTTACCCAATAAGTATTTCAATTAAAAGAACCCCACAGAGTATACATAAGGTTATCAGAGGGACTCAGAACAAAACAAAACAAAACAAAATACAATGTAAAACAAAAACCCCCTCTCTCTCTCCTCACATGCCCCACGGGCGTTCGGCAAACAAATTATGGTAGGCAGTTTGTATAACTAAAATGACTAGGAAAACAGTGACTGGACACGTTCCCTGAATAGCGAACAAATGTTTGCACGATGTGTCCTCACCACAATCTCACACTGCGTTACTGTGACAGAAAATAGTATGCACTTACACTGACAGCTGAATGACCAGTCAGAAAGTTACAACTCAAAAACAACTTCCACAAAACTAACGTCACAGAATTAAAGTTTATTTCATTTATACGTTTGCTTTATCTGAATCTCACAGTTTATATTAAAGGAGAAGTTCACTTTCAAAAAAACTTTTGCTGATAATTTACTCACCCCCATGTCATCCAAGATGTCCATGTCTTTCTTTCTTCAGTCGCAAAGAAATTAAGGTTTTTGATGAAAACATTCCAGGATTTCCCCCCATGTAATGGATTCTATTGGGTCCCAAACGGTAGAAGGTCCAAATGACAGTTTAAGTGCAGCTTCAAAGGGCTTTAAACGATACCAGACGATGAATAAGGGTCTTATCTAGCGAAACGATCGGTCATTTCCAAAATAAATAAAAAAGTTTAAGTTTTATAAGCACAAACGCTCGCCTTGCTCTGTTCTGTGATGCGCGTTGAAGACGTCACGTAATACGCAATTACGTTGAAAAGGTCACGCTTGACGTGTTTACAAATGTGCGGAAGGAGGACCATATACACATTTTCAAATGTATTTGTGTCAGTTTATCGTTTAAAATGCCCATTTCGTGTGCGTATCCTGGGTGTTTTAATATTAAAAAGCCAAAAAGAACATTTTCTTCAGGACAGAAATTTTTCAAGCGTGACCTTTTCAGCGTAATTGCGTATTACGTGACGTCACGAACGCGCATCACAGAACAGAGCAAGGCGAACATTTGTGCTTATAAAACTTAAACTTTTTTATTTATTGTGGAAATGACCGATCGTTTCGCTAGATAAGACCCTTATTCATCGTCTGGTATCGTTTAAAGCCCTTTGAAGCTGCACTTAAACTGTCATTTGGACCTTCTACCGTTTGGGACCCAATAGAATCCATTACATGGGGGGAAATCCTGGAATGTTTTCATCAAAAACCTTAATTTCTTTGCGACTGAAGAAAGAAAGACATGGACATCTTGGATGACATGGGGGTGAGTAAATTATCAGCAAAAGTTTTTTTGAAAGTGAACTTCTCCTTTAATTATTGGATCATGTAGAAACCTTTTACTCACAAAATCACACATTGTCAGTGAAATGGTAATTGTATTTGTTGTCATTGTACAGAGTTATTGTACAGATGTATGTTATTGTATATACATCTGTTTATGTAATACATTTGTTTCCAGTCTCTTTTAATTTTGGTATTTCTTTGCGTAAGCGTTCAATCAAAATCATTTTCAATCATTTTCTTTCTTGTTCTCCAACATATAAAACACAAATCTTTTTTTTTTTTTACAGCAAAACCAGTTTATTAGTTAACTAACTACACATTTACTTTATGTGAATCTAACAAAACATTTGCTCACTGTGACACAGAACAATGCTTTCTAATATGAGTTCCTAGATTACTTGATGTGGTGAAGCTCTTCTCACACTGAGTACAGTCGTACGGCTTCTCTCCAGTATGAACTCGCTCATGTGAATTAAGAGATCCAGATTGAGTGAAACTCTTGTCACAATATGAACACTTATAAGGTTTTTCTCCACTATGAATTATTTGGTGCCGTTTCAGAAAGGCAGATGCAGTAAAGCTCTTTCCACAGTCAAAGCACATATGATCTCGCACTTCATTATGTGTTTTCTGGTGCAGTTTAAAACTGCCCAGCCTTGAAAATCTCTTTCCACAGAGAGAACACACATAAGGCCTCTCATCTGAATGAACTATCAGGTGATCTTTTAGTTTTGATAATGAAATAAAATCTTTACCACACTGATCACAGTTAAATGGTTTTTCTCCAGAGTGAACGTGCAGATGAACACTGAGACCTGATGCTTGAGAAAAACTCTTTCCACACTGAGTGCATGTATACGGTTTCTCTCCAGTGTGAATTCTCATGTGTGTCTTAAGGTTTCCTTTATGTGTGAAACTCTTTCCACACTGAGTGCAGGTGTGCGTCTTTTTGGCTTTTGTTCTTTGAATTGTAAAGTTACGATGTTCCTCCTCCTCTTCAATCAGTTCTTGTCTTTGCTCTTTCACCTCCATCTGGTCTGAAACATATTAAAACATTAAGTTGTTAGAATGAGTTCAAGGAGGATAAATGTGAATTACTCTATCATTTATCATCCATATACTGCTTATTAATTCACATCAAGCAAAACAGTCAACAATGAAGAATCAAGAATGGACACCAACCTATTTGTTCCTCAATATCTTCATGAACTCATAAACTCCATCTTTAACAGTCTCACAGATTTCTGAATAACCAAATTTTCTTGTTTAATTCTATTGTTACCTTTTACACAAACCATCATTTTCAACGTTAAAAATGATAGCTGATTTTTATCAGTCATAAGAGCTGTGAAATATTAGCAAATAATCTAGGAATATAAATGCACTTATATCATGATCTTGTACAGCAGTTGTCGTTCACATTTTGACTATTAACAAGAGAATTACAAAACTAACCTTTGGTACATCAAAAATATAATATTTGATAAGCAGATCTCACTATTTTTCTGTTATTAAATCAGGGTTCACTTGAAAATTCACATTTATCCTCCAGAACTCATTCTAACAACTTAATATGTTTTAATATGTTTCAGACCAGATGGAGGTGAATGAGCAAAGACAAGAACTGAAGTTAAAGGTGATGATGCTGTAGTTTGTTTCAGCCTGTTGACACCAATAAAATGAGCTTAATGTGCCAATTTACAGAAGATCTCAGACATCACCATAATGAATGAGCTGAAAACAGGGAACTTTTGGAGACAAAGAGGCTTTTCAGCAGCAGTTTAACATGATGACTCTGTACTTTTTAAATGCAGATTGGATAAAAACACAGTGATCACAGTTCACACCTGCAGTGAAGCCCCTCCCACAACAATTCACCAATAAATACTGGGAATATTCCCATCATCCTACAAGAGAAGGACAAACTCCAGGAGCAGCAGCTGAAATCTGTGTGACTGTTAAAGATGGAGTTTATTAAAGAGGAGATTGAAGACATGAGGGATCCAGAACCATCCAGAATAAAACATGAAGATACTGAGGAACAAATAGGTTGGTGTCCATTCTTGATTCGTCATTGTTGACTGCTTTGGTAGATGTGAATTAATAAGCAGTAAATGGATGATAAATGATGAAGAAATGCATCTGAATGATCATAATCAGTTGTCAAACATATTTTTACTATATTAACAAGTGAATGACAGAACAAAAAGTGAAAGATCTGATCTCTGTAGATTTCTGCTATTAAATAAGGGTTCACTTGAACTGATTCTAACTGTATTTCTGTGTATTTTAGACCAGGTGAGAGTGAAAGAGCAAAGACAAGAACTGAATGAAGTGGAGGAGGAACATCGTAACTTTACAATTCAAAGAACAAAAGCCAAAAAGACGCACACCTGCACTCAGTGTGGAAAGAGTTTCACACGGAAAGGAGACCTTAACAGACACATGAGAATTCACACTGGAGAGAAACCGTATACATGCACTCAGTGTGGAAAGAGTTTCAGAGATGTATCAACTCTCTGTAAACATCTACTCGTTCACTCTGGAGAAAAAACATTTAACTGTGATCAGTGTGGTAAAGATTTTATTTCATCATCAAATCTAAAAACACACCTGAAAGTTCATTCAGATGAGAAGCCTTATGTGTGTTCTCTCTGTGGAAAGAGTTATTCACGGCCTGACAGTTTTCAAAAGCACAAGAAAACACACAATGAAGTGAGAGATCATGTGTGTTGTGACTGTGGGAAGAGCTTTACTACAGCTGGTGAACTGAAACAACACCAAATAATTCATACTGGAGAAAAACCTTACATATGCTCATATTGTCACAAGAGTTTCAGTCATTCTGGATCTTTGAGAGTACACGAGCGAGTTCATACTGGAGAGAAGCCGTACGACTGTACTCAGTGTGAGAAGAGTTTCACACAGAAAGGAAACCTTAAGACACATATGAGAATTCACACTGGAGAGAAACCATATCCATGCACTCAGTGTGGAAAGAGTTTCACATCTTCAGCCATACTCAAGTATCATCTACACATTCACTCTGGAGAAAAGCCATTTAACTGTGATCAGTGTGGTAAAGATTTTATTTCATCATCAAATCTAAAAGATCACCTAAAAATTCATTCAGGTGAGAGGCCTTATGTGTGTTCTCTCTGTGGAAAGAGTTTTTCAAGACTGTACAGTTTTAAACAGCACCAGAAAACACACAATGATCCATAATGATAATCTCTGAAATCACACAAGCGACTTTATACTGTAGAAAAACTGTACGACTGTATTCAGTGTGAGAAGAGTTTCACCCAATCAAATAATAGTGACTCATATTTAAAAAAAGCATTGTTGTGTGTCACAGTGAGTGAATATTATGTGAGATTCTGTTAGAGAACAAGAAAATTATTGAAAATTATTTTTATTGAACACTTACTCAAAGAAATACCTAAATTAAGAGAGGCTGGAAAGAAATGTAGAAAACCAACAATCAGTTATTAGTTAATATATGAAACAATTCCCTGAATTTGAATAGTTTTTTTTTTTTTTTTTTTTTTACTTTTGTTTGTTTAGTTACATAAAGCCTGTTATTACATAAACAGATGTATATACAATAAAGTAAATCTGTACAATAACTCTGTACAGTAACAACAAATAAAATTACCATTTCACTGACCATGTGTGATTTTGTGACTAAAAGGTTTCTACAGATCCAATAATTAAAATAAACTGAGATTCAAGCAAATGTATAGTGAAATAGTTTGTGGAAGTTGTTTTTGAGTTGTAACTTTCTGACTTGTCATTTAGCTGTCATTGTCTCTAGTAAAACAGCCATATCACCCTGTAGCCCAAGACTGGTTGCCCACTGAAGCTAAGCAGAGCTGAGCCTGGTTAGTAGGGCTGTGTATCACCAACAATGTCACGATACGATACGCATCACGATACTAAAGGCACGATACGATACGTATCACGATATGGATCAATTTGGTATTTCAGAGTTTAGTAACAGTAATATATGTTTATTGTATAACCAGTGTTATAACAGTTGTGATCACTGAAAAACTATTTAGTTTTTGTCATAAAAAAAACAAAGACTTAAATAAAAAATAAAATAAAAATCTTGTCACAAAAAAACTTAAAATGGCTCTTCCTTCAGTAGCGCAAATAAATACAATAGAATAAAGATAGCCTACCAATAAAGAGAAAACTTTTTGAATAGGTCTAGCACTAGTATTCAGAAATAGGTTACTAGAAACTGAATAAAGTAATCAAATGCAAAATAACACTGGGTAGTATTTTAGTCCTGACTAAATTAAATACATAGGCTATTAATCCAAATTCTTCAAATTAAAACTATCTTTTGTTGTTTTGACAACAATATTAATGACAGACACATTATGGCTTCTGTCGCTTTAAGACCTAGTGCACGGATCCTGATTTCATTATACTGTCCCATCATGCGTTTTATGCTAAAGACATAACCGACTGTGTTTTGAGGATACTCAACAAGACCGAAATGTTTGACATAATTTTGCGTGTTTTTGTTTGTTAAAGTGATATAATCTGCGAAAAATAACTTTTGTTACTCGCGAGCTGTTTGTGAGCGCGTCGAGTATAAACGCCTCGTCCGTTTGGGGAGGTGCGCGTGCAGGCAGCGGAGACTCGCGCTGCGGAGCCAGGCGAAAGTACAAACTAGGCTTCACGCTCTTTGTGAAAAGTTTTAAAATGACTGATCTGATTGTATAGTCTGTTCGGATTAATTTACTCATACAATCTACATGCTAAAGTGCAGGAATGATTAAAATTATGCGCAATACCCGCGCTGAAATTCGAGCCCTGAATTGGCTACATAAGCACAACAGTATCGATACGGAAGCTGCTGTATCGATACGCGCATCGTCAGGAGTTCATGACGATGTATCGTTGTATCGATATTCTGAGCACAGCCCTACTGGTTAGTACCTTGCAACAAGTCCTCCAACCCATACGACCATTTAGGTCGTTTGTCACTACCTTCAAATACGACACATAAGGGCGTTCCCTAAATTAGCGCCCCTACCGGCAGCAGAAATGCAACACAAACTTTCGCCTCAATGCTTTTTTTTTTTTTTTTTTTACCTGCTACCAGTTTACGTCAAACTCCGAGCTATTCGAGTGGTTTATTGCTATAAAAAGATATGGATTTTTGATGACTTCATCACAGGTAGCCTACAGGTAGGGTTTCCGTCCGTCTCGTATTGTCCCGTGTTTATGAATTAAATTATGTCATGTTTCAAATCGGTATGTATTTCAAGCTGTGTGACGTTCAAATCATTCAAACGGACGCCAGCATTGTAAAGTTAGTTTTCATTGTGATATTAAATTTGAAATTCGCCTGTAGTGGGAAAGGAATCATGCAAAAAATCCACACATTTACTATGTTTTACCATAGTAATGCTGCGTTCTATTATTGTCAATGAACCGACTCGGCCCTCGGAAATGACGTCTGGTATGTTTTGCGCGTCCGAGTCGGAGAAAAAACATGCAGACAGTGATACGGACACAGTAAGGTATTGCAGTAATACGAGTGATTAAAATCATAATTTAAACAACCAAAGCGGTCCAAAAACAATGAAACAATGAAGACAATTAATACTTACAAATCACACAGGGCACAGCCATTTTGGATTCCGTGTCGGAATTCTTGCTCGGCGTCCTCACGGTTGTCCGACTTCTGAGCTGTGAAATCCAAGGAAAGGGGGCGCGTTGGTGCGTGTTGCTAGGCAACGTCTGTCTTCCTAGTCAGATCTCCGACACGGATAAATAATAAAACGCACCATAACTGTCGATCCACCATGTCATGTGTAGTACTAAAGCACAGTAACTGCATCCCATACCATGCTTCTTCCACTGTAACTGTAACCACAACACTTACAATGCTTTCACTGTAGTTGTAATGTGGAATTTGTAGTTAAAACACAGTAACAACATTGACCATACTTTTACCACAGAAACTGTGGTTTCACTGTGTAGCCTAATATTTGTAAACCACAGTAACACAACACGTACAATTGTTTTAACACAGTAACTGTAGATTTACTGAAGTATTTGTTGATAAAGCACAGTAATTTACCATGCTTTTACCACAGTCTGTTTTTACTGTCTACTATTTGTAGTTTAAGCACAGTAACCCCAGCACTTACCATGGTTTTACCAGAGTAATCGTCGTTGTTGACCTCGACTGTTGACCTCGACTGGGGATGTCATCAGACGGTGGAAGGAATACTTCGAGGATCTCCTCCATCCCACCGACACGTCTTCCATTGAGGAAGCAGAGGCTGAGTGCTCGGAGGGGGACTCGTCCATCATCCAAGCTGAAGTCACCGAGGTAGTCAAGAAACTCCTCGGTGGCAAGGCACCGGGGATGGATGAGATCCGCCCCGAGTACCTCAAGTCTCTGGATGTTGTGGGGCTGTTTTGGTTGACACGCCTCAGCAGCATCGCGTGGCGGTCGGGGACAGTACCTTTGGACTGGCAGACGTCACGCGGGGCTCAGTGGTTGGTTGCTGCAGTTGCTAGATAGACAGCTTGCTCTAGGTCTGCTAGCTGCTGCACTGCGTTGACAATAAATACAAAATTAAGGATAATTTTTTGGCTTCATATCTCGAGAAAAGATGACTTTACCTGTAGCTTAAGCAACTTACGCAATACGAGAAAACCTCTCCTAAGAGAACCCTCTATTAGATGAATTGCAGTTACTGTTAGGGAGGACGGTAATTAACATGTCTTTTCTCATGCATCCTTCAGCTGAAAGACAGTGAATCTGAAGGTGTGTGTGTTTATTGTCTGTCCTCTGTCAATAAACTGCAGATATGGATCATTTAGGTGAAATCTGCTATATACTGTATTTAAAAGACAAACATTTTTTGACAAAATTCACTGGTGTGTAATTTTGATTTGTATAATGAAAGTTCAAAGACAAAACATTTAGCCTATTATCTGAATAGCCAGATTATCTTGTTTAATTATATAGTTACCTTTTACGCAAAACATCCGTTACAATGTAAAAAAAATAAAAATCATAGCTGATTTTATGAATTGTTTCAATTAGTTCAAACGCATGATGATCACTGGCTGTTTGGCTTAGTTTATATATATTGTTTGAAACCAATCACAAGAGCTGTGAAAAATAAGCAAATAATCTAGGAATATAAATGCACTTATATCATAATCTTGTACAGCAGTTGTCGTTCACATTTTGACTATTAACAAGAGGATTACAAAACTAACCTTTGGTACATCTAAAATATAATATTTGATAAACAGATCTCACTTGTTTTCTGTTATTAAATCAGGATTCAAATGAAAATTCACATTTATCCTCCTTGAACTCATTCTAACAACTTAATGTTTTAATATGTTTCAGACCAGATGGAGGTGAAAGAGCAAAGACAAGAACTGAAGTTAAAGGTGATGATGCTGTAGTTTGTTTCAGCCTGTTGACACCAATAAAACAATTTAATGTGCCAATTTACAGAAGATCTCAGACATCACCATAATGAATGAGCTGAAAACAGGGAACTTTTGGAGACAAAGAGGTTTTTCAGCAGCAGTTTAACATGATGACTCTGTACTTTTTAAATGCAGATTGGATAAAAACACAGTGATCACAGTTCACACCTGCAGTGAAGCCCCTCCCACAACAATTCACCAATAAATACTGGGAATATTCCCATCATCCTACAAGAGAAGGACAAACTCCAGGAGTAGCAGCTGAAATCTGTGTGACTGTTAAAGATGGAGTTTATTAAAGAGGAGATTGAAGACATGAGGGATCCAGAACCATCCAGAATAAAACATGAAGATACTGAGGAAAAAATAGGTTGGTGTCCATTCTTGATTCATCATTGTTGACTGCTTTGGTAGATGAGAATTAATAAGCAGTATATGGATGATAAATGACGTAGAAATGCATCTGAATGATCATAATCAGTTGTCAAACATATTTTTACTATATTAACAATGAATGACAGAACAAAAAGTGAAAGATCTGATCTCTGTAGATTTCTGCTATTAAATTATGGTTCACTTGAACTGATTCTAACTTGATGTGTATTTTAGACCAGGTGAGAGTGAAAGAGCAAAGACAAGAACTGAATGAAGTGGAGGAGGAACATCGTAACTTTACAATTCAAAGAACAAAAGCCAAAAAGACGCACACCTGCACTCAGTGTGGAAAGAGTTTCTCACATAAAGGAAACCTAAAGAAACACATGAGAATTCACACTGGAGAGAAACCGTATACATGCACTCAGTGTGGAAAGAGTTTCATAGATTCAACATGTCTCAGGTATCATCTGCACATTCACTCTGGAGAAAAACCATTTAACTGTGATCAGTGTGGTAAAGATTTTATTTCATCATCAAATCTAAAAACACACCTGAAAGTTCATTCAGATGTAAGACCTTATGTGTGTACTTTTTGTGGAAAGAGTTTTTCAAGGCTGGGCAGTTTTAAACTGCACCAGAAAACACACAATGAAGTGAGAGATTTTATGTGCTTTGACTGTGCGAAGAGCTTTACTGCAGCTGAGCATCTGAAACGGCACCAAAGAATTCATACTGGAGAAAAACCTTACAAGTGCTCATATTGTGACAAGAGTTTCACTCAGTCTGGATCTCTGAAATCACATGAGCGAGTTCATACTGGAGAGAAGCCGTACGACTGTACTCAGTGTGGGAAGAGTTTCACCCAATCAAGTAATCTAGGAACTCATATTAGAAAGCATTGTTCTGCGTCACAGTGAGCAAATGTTTTGTTAGATTCACATAAAGTAAATGTGTAGTTAGTTAACTAATAAACTAATGTTGCTGTAAAATGCCACAAGATTTGGTGAAGAACAAGAAAGAAAATTATTGAAAATTATTTTGATGGAACACTTACACATAGAAATCCCAAAATTAAAAGAGACTGGAAAGAAATGTAGAATTTTTTTTTTTTTTTTTACTTTTGTTTGCTTAGTTACATAAAGTCTGTTATTACATAAACAGATGTATATACAATAAAGTACATCTGTACAATAACTCCATTTCACTGACAATGTGTGATTTTGTGACTAAAAGGTTTCTACAGATCCAATAATTAAAATGAACTGAGATTCAAGCAAACGTATAGTGAAATAGTTTTGTGGAAGTTGTTTTTGAGTTGTAACTTTCTGACTTGTCATTTAGCTGTCATTGTCTCTAGTAAAACAGCCATATCACCCTGTAGCCCATGACTGGTTGCCCACTGAAGCTAAGCAGGGCTGAGCCTGGTTAGTACCTTGATATGAGACTCCTGGGAAAACCAGGTTGCTGCTGAAAGAGTTGTGAGTGAGGCCAGCAGGGGGCGCTCACCCTGTGGTCTGTGTGGGTCCTATCGCCCCAGTAGAGTGATGGGGACACTATACTGTAACAAGCACAGTCCTTCAGATGAGATGTTAAACCGAGGTCTTGACTCTTTGTGGTCATTAACAAATCCCATGGCACTTCTCATAAAGAGTAGGGGTGGAACCTGTAGGGGTGTAGCCATTCCACCCATTGGCCCTTGCCAGTCATGGCCTCCTAATAATCCCCATCCACTGAATTGGCTCTATCACTCTCTCTCCTCTAGTAGTGGGAAGTTCAGATCATTTTACTGACTCGGATCTTTCAATCTCTTTCATCAAAATGAATTAATCTTTTTTCGAGTCATTTCGTTCATTTCAGCAGAATGCATTTAAAATGTTACATGTTAGCCAAATTCCCCAAACACATCAAATGTTGATCACATTTAGAATAAGTTAAAAGTTAAAAATAATATTGCAATGCAAGGAAAAGATAAAATTATGAGAAACAGAAACGATTATTTAATTTATCTTGGTCTTCAGGCTATGCAGTCTGTTAGTTTAGAGTTGAAACTTGACTAACCGGGGCCCAGGTCAGGAAGCAGACAGACTGGCTAAACGTCACAGAAGTCTGATCCCAGCAAGCAATTTTGCATTTAGAAGACGTCTGAAGCCCGGGAAACACCAAGCCGACGGTTGGCCGTCGGGCAGTTTTTGTGCATCAGCCGACGACGATTTCTCAGTGTGTTCCGCACCATCAGCTTAAATTGGTCCTTGTCGGAATTTTTACGGCCAATTCGACATGTCGGGTCGTCGGTGAGAGAGAGAACTCTGATTGGCTGTTCAGCTTAGTGAAGGAGTCAGTGCACAATAATAATAGCAAAACAGCGAGCAAAGAAGTCAAAACGCTACAGATAGAAGCCTGTTCTAATGTTACATCATTTTACCTGAGAGTTCCTTGGCGAATATTTCAATATTAATATGAGCGGAGTGGAATAAAGAAAATGTAGCAGGATTGATATTCAAAACAGTAAGCACACGCTGCTTTGTTTACGCTTTGTGCATCTCCAGCCTGCAGCGTCGGTTTTCCCTTTTTGAATGATGAATATATACAAATATATCTGCAGAAATAGACATTTGTCTCATTTACACTGTGGGAGATTTTTCCCCTACGCACCTGACTTAGGGTGAACCTGATGTCCTTGACACCTGAAAATATTATACTCAGTTGAGTTACCTCTGAACGCACGAGTTGACACCTAAGACTGCAATCTAACCCCACCTAAGAGTCTCACAAAGAGTCGAACGACGTCTCACCCCTTATTGAACACTATCATTTGGGAATACGGTGTCTAGTAGTGTTTAGTCCGAGTCCACCTTTGTGGAGTCAGAGTCAAGTCCAAGCCCTTAACAATCGAGTCCGAGTCCAAGTCCGAGTCCAAATAGGGCAGAGTCAGACTTGATTCCGAGTCCTTAACATCCGAGTCCGAGCCGAGTCCACAAATATTTAAATTATTTGAAATGGACCTTTCACAAAGACTGTTACCCTGTTATCCCTCGTAGTTACTGTTGCTACATCCGACAAGCCATTCCGCTCTCACTCCACGTTCTCACACAGTGAAAAATATATTGCGGAGCAAAGAGGACACTGACAATGCACCAACAGACAAGACAGAGCAGGCTACTTTTGGTATTACTGTAAATAAAGTCTCAGCTTTCAAATTGTTTTATGAAATTCATACAATAAATGCTGTTTTGTGGCACTTTAATGTGTATGGCCTCAGTTTAAGCAGCACATTAACTGATCATCTATTCTAATTATATCATGAATTAAACATGAATGACATCAGAACTGAGATTGTGAAATCATTTGAACTGCCACCTTACCGTGGTGGAGGGGTTTGAGTACCCGAATGACCCTAGGGGTTATGTTGTCCAGGGCTATATGGCAAACAGGTCCTAGGTGACAGGTCAGACTAAGAGCGGTTCCAAAACCCTTTATGATGGAGATAAGATCGAGGACCGTAATGTCGCCTGGCATGGCACAGCCGTGGCCCCACCCTGGAGCCAGGCCCGGGGTTGGGGCTCATTTGAGAGCGCCTGGTGGCCGGCCTCCCCCCATGGGATTTGGCCGGGCTCAGCCCGAAGGAGCGACGTGGGGCCGTCCTCCCGTGGGCTCACCAACTGTAGGAGGGCCCGTAAGGGGCCGGTGCTTAGAGGTTCGGGCGGCAGTCGAAGGCGGGGCCTCAACGACCTGATCCCTGGACACGGAAACTAGCTCTAGGGACGTGGAATGTCACCTCGCTGGCGGGGAAGGAGCCTGAGATTGTTCGTGAGGTTGAGAGGTACTGACTAGAGATAGCTGGGATCACCTCCACGCACGGCTTGGGCTCTGGAACCACACTCCTTGAGAGGGGATTTACTCTTTACCACTCTGGAGTTGCCCATGCTGAGAGGCGGCGGGCTGGTGTGGGCTTTCTTATAGCCCCCCAGCTCAGCCGCCATGTGTTGGAGTTCACCCTGGTGAACTAGAGGGTCTCTTCCCTGCACCTTCATGTCGGGGATAGGTCTCTCACTGTCGTTTGCGCCTACAGGCCAAATGGCAGTGTAGAGTACCCGGCCTTCTTGGGGTCCCTGGGAGGGGTGCTGGAAAGTGCTCGGACTGGGGACTCCGTCGTTCTACTGGGGGACTTCAACGCCCACGTGGGCAGCAACAGTGACACCTGGAGGGGCGTGATTGGGAGGAACGGCCCCCCTGATCTGATCCCGAGTGGTGTTCTGTTATTGGACTTCTGTGCTAGTTACAGCTTGTCCATAACGAACACCATGTTCAAGTATAAGGGTGTCCAACAGTGCACGTGGCACCAGGACACCCTAGACCGGGGGTCGATGATCGACTTTGTGGTCGTTTCATCTGTCGGTCGTTCGGGGGCCGGGGGGCAGTAGTGTTTAGTCCGAGTCCACCTTTGTGGAGTCAGAGTCAAGTCCAAGCCCTTAACAATCGAGTCCGAGTCCAAGTCCGAGTCCAAATAGGGCAGAGTCAGACTTGATTCCGAGTCCTTAACATCCGAGTCCGAGCCGAGTCCACAAATATTTAAATTATTTGAAATGGACCTTTCACAAAGACTGTTACCCTGTTATCCCTCGTAGTTACTGTTGCTACATCCGACAAGCCATTCCGCTCTCACTCCACGTTCTCACACAGTGAAAAATATATTGCGGAGCAAAGAGGACACTGACAATGCACCAACAGACAAGACAGAGCAGGCTACTTTTGGTATTACTGTAAATAAAGTCTCAGCTTTCAAATTGTTTTATTTTTATGAAATTCATACAATAAATGCTGTTTTGTGGCACTTTAATGTGTATGGCCTCAGTTTAAGCAGCACATTAACTGATCATCTATTCTAATTATATCATGAATTAAACATGAATGACATCAGAACTGAGATTGTGAAATCATTTGAACTGCCACCTTACCGTGGTGGAGGGGTTTGAGTACTGTCGTACTTCAAGGCCAGATGAAACGACCAGATGAAACGTTCATCTGTACCGGAGGCCAGATGAAACGACCACAAAGTCGATCATCGACCTCCGGTCTAGGGTGTCCTGGTGCCACGTGCACTGTTGGACACCCTTATACTTGAACATGGTGTTCGTTATGGACAAGCTGTAACTAGCACAGAAGTCCAATAACAGAACACCACTCGGGTTCAGATCAGGGGGGCCGTCATACGGTCGTTCCCGTATGTCTTGGACACTCGGGTGAAGAGAGGGGTGGAGCTGCCAACCGATCACCACCTGGTGGTGAGTTGGATCCGGTGGCCGGGGAGGAGGCTGGACAGACTCGACAGACCCAAACGTACTGTGAGGGTCTGTTGGGAACATTTGGCAGAGTCCCCTGTCAGAGAGATCTTCAACTTCTCTTCATTTGTCGCAGTTTTAATGACGTACAGAACACAATGCTTCAGAAAATCCACTCTGCCTGTTTACAAGACAGTTGCATTGGCACATATCTGATTTATATCTGATTTATTTCCACATATGAATGAGGCCTGAAACCAATCTTAAAATATCTGATTGCATACATTTTGGACCTGGACTGGACTGCTTTTTGATTTGGATTGCCCTTTTGGATTTGTTTGCTTTTTGTGACTCTTCCTTTTTCCTTGTAATGGAGCCAGCAAGAAAGAGGGAATCCTACCCTGTCTGGGCTCAACAGAAGCATCAGTGTCCTCATTTGTACCACTGCCATTTTTACGTTTCCCTTCATCCTCTGTTCCTTGTGAAAGGATCTTTTCCCAGGCTAGAGAGATTTTGTCCAAGAAGAGGAATCGTCTAAACCCCAACACACTTGAAATAATTCAAATCAAATCAAGTATATTTGTATAGCGCTTTTCACAATACAGATTGTATCAAAGCAGCTTCACAGTCTTAAAATAAAATAATACAACAAAGTTTGTTTCTAGTGGAATTTATTGATTGATAGAATAAAATTAAATATCCCCAAAATATCCCCAAAATATCCCCAACTGAGCAAGCCAAAGGCAACATTCTGTTTCTCAATAAAAAATCTATTTTTATTTTCCTTCCTTCTGGACTAGTCTGTTGCAGTTTACTTTAATCTGTTATCTATAATCTGTTAAATTAATGAATGTACTTTATTACACTCCCTCTAACATAAGCACTGCACTCAACAGTGTCACTGTTGTTGTTCATACTGTCCCTATCCAAACAATTTATGAATAATTAATGAACTGTGTGTGTGACTCTGGACAAGTAAATTCAGACAGAGAAAGATACATATTTTATATTATACACAGTAATGGACAAATGTCTGATCATGTCTTTTTATTATTGCAAATGAAAGGTTACACACATCAACAGTGAGTACAAAATAAATAAATAAATATTTTTTATTTATAAAAATATTTTTATAAAATATACATTTAAATATAAATATATTTACATTACAAATAAATATTTTTATTTATAAAAGCCATCCATCCATCCATCTTCTACCGCTTATCCGGGACCGGGTCGCGGGGGCAGCAGTCTAAGCAGAGATGCCCAGACTTCCCTCTCCCTAGACACTTCCTCCAGCTCTTCCGGGGGGACACCGAGGCGTTCCCAGGCCAGCCGGGAGACATAGTCTCTCCAGCGTGTCCTAGGTCTTCCCCGGGGTCTCCTCCCGGTGGGACATGCCCCGAACACCTTCCCGGGAAGGCGTCCAGGAGGCATCCGTAAAAGATGCCCGAGCCACCTCAACTGACCCCTCTCGATGTGGAGGAGCAGCGGCTCTACTCTGAGCTCCTCCCGAGTGACCGAGCTTCTCACCCTATCTCTAAGGGATCGCCCAGCCACCCTACGGAGAAAGCTCATTTCGGCTGCTTGTATCCGGGATCTTGTCCTTTCGGTCATGACCCACAGCTCATGACCATAGGTGAGAGTAGGAACGTAGATTGACCGGTAAATCGAGAGCTTCGCCTTGTGGCTCAGCTCCTTCTTCACCACGACAGACCGGTACAGGGACCGCATTACTGCAGAAGCTGCACCGATCCGCCTGTCAATCTCCCGTTCCATCCTTCCCTCACTCGTGAACAAGACCCCAAGATACTTGAACTCCTCCACTTGAGGCAGGAGCTCTCCACCAACCTGAAGCGGGCAAACCACCCTTTTCCGACTGAGAACCATGGCCTCGGATTTGGAGGTGCTGATTCTCATCCCAGCCGCTTCACACTCGGCTGCAAACCGTCCCAGCGCATGCTGGAGGTCCTGGTTTGATGAGGCCAGCACGACAACATCATCCGCAAAGAGCAGAGATGAAATCGTGTGGTCCCCAAACCTGACCCCCTCCGGCCCCTGGCTGCGCCTAGAAATTCTGTCCATAAAAATTATCATCCACCAGTTTCTCAACTACCTCGGTGACTTCAGCTTGGGTGATGGACGAGTCCGCCTCCGAGCCCTCAGCCTCTGTTTCCTCACTGGAAGACGTGACGGCGGGATTGAGGAAATCCTCGAAGTATTCCTTCCACCGTCCGGTGAGATCCCCAGTCGAGGTCAACAGCTGCCCACCTCTACTGTAAACTGCGTTGGTAGGGCACTGCTTCCCCCTCCTGAGGCGCCGGACGGTTTGCCAGAATCTCTTCGAGGCCAACCGATAGTCATTCTCCATGGCCTCACCAAACTCCTCCCAGGCCCGAGTTTTTGCCTCCACAACCACCCGGGCTGCAGTCCACTTGTACCCATCAGCTGCCTCAGGAGTCCCACAAGCCAGCCAGGCCCGATAGGACTCCTTCTTCAGCTTGACGGCATCCCTTACTTCCGGTGTCCACCACCGGGTTCGGGGATTGCCGCCTCGACAGGCACCGGAGACCTTACGGCCACAGCTCCAAGTGGCCGCGTTGACAATGGAGGTGGAGAACATGGTCCACTCGGACTCAATATCTCCAGTCTCCCTCGGGATCTGGTCGAAGCTCTGCCGGAGGTGGGAGTTGAAGATCTCTGTGACAGGAGATTCGGCCAAACGTTCCCAACAGACCCTCACCGTACGTTTGGGTCTGCCGAGTCTGTCCAGCTTCCTCCCCTGCCATCGGATCCAACTCACCACCAAGTGGTGATCAGTTGACAGCTCCGCCCCTCTCTCACCCAAGTGTCCAAGACATACGGCCGGAGGTCGGATGAAACGACCACAAAGTCGATCATCGACCTCCGGCCAAGGGTGTCCTGGTGCCATGTGCACTGATGGACACCCTTATGCTTGAACATGGTGCTCGTTATGGACAAGCTGTAACTAGCACAGAAGTCCAATAACAGAACACCACTCGGGTTCAGATCAGGGGGGCCGTTCCTCCCAATCACGCCCCTCCAGGTGTCACTGTCGCTGCCCACGTGGGCGTTGAAGTCCCCCAGTAGAACGACGGAGTCCCCAGTCGGAGCACTTTCCAGCACCCCTCCCAGAGACTCCAAGAAGGCCGGGTACTCTGCACTGCCATTCGGCCCGTAGGCGCAAACGACAGTGAGAGACCTATCCCCGACCCGAAGGCGCAGGGAAGCGACCCTCTCGTTCACCGGAGTGAACTCCAACACATGGCGGCTGAGCTGGGGGGCTATAAGCAAGCCCACACCAGCCCGCCGCCTCTCACAATGGGCAACTCCAGAGTGGTGAAGAGTCCATCCTCTCTCGAGGAGTGTGGTTCCAGAGCCCAAGCCGTGCGTAGAGGTGATCCCAACTATCTCTAGTCGGAATCTCTGAACCTCACGCACAACCTCAGGCTCCTTCCCCGCCAGAGAGGTGACATTCCATGTCCCTAGAGCTAGATTCCGCGTCCAGGGATCGGGTTGTCTAGGCCCCCGCCTTCGACTGCCGCCCGATCCACTTAGCACCGGCCCCTTACGGTCCCTCCTGCAGGTGGTGGGTCCACGGGAGGGTGGCCCCACGTCGCTCCTTCGGGCTGAGCCCGGCCGGACCCCATGGGGGGAGGCCCGACCACCAGGCACTCGCATACGAGCCCCAACCCCGGGCCTGGCTCCAGGGTGGGGCCCCGGCTACGCCATACCGGGCGACATCACGGTCCTCGTTTTATTTTTCATCATAAGGGTTTTTTGAACCACTCTTAGTCTGACCCGTCGCCTAGGACCTGTTTGCCTTGGGAGACCCTACCAGGGGCATATAGCCCCAGACAACATAGCTCCTAGGGTCATTCGGGTACTCAAACCCCTCCACCACGGTAAGGTGGCAGTTCAATTATAACTGCATTCTGGTCAATTAGTAAAAGTATAATTTAAAAAAATATAATTTTTTTTATAAAAATTTGTTTTTTTATAAAATTAGGGAGGGAGGGAGGGCGCGACACTGGTTCAGAATGAATTCATTTGTCTGCTATTTCTTTGCACAGTAGCTAGGTGTCACTAGTGAGCAATGCTGAATGAAGCTTCGAGTAATGAACCTTTAGCTGAAGCAATGGCCTGTTTGTTTGTTTGTTTGTTTATTAATTTATATAGCACAATTTAATACAACTGGCGTTGCCCAAAGTGCTTCACAATAACAGAATAAAAAAAAACAAAACAAAAAAAAAACAGAACAATAGAGTAAATAAACATATCACATGAAAAAGTCATATAGACAAACCCAGTTAAAATAGAATAGAAGAATAGAATAGAATCGGGCATTTATATAGCGCTTTCATATGTACTACTGTACAACCAAAGCGCTTTACAATCATATCAGGGGATCTCTCCTCAACCACCACCAGTGTGCAGCATCCACTTGGATGATGCGACGGCAGCCACAGTACAACGGCGCCAGTGCGCTCACCACACACCAGCTATAGGTGGAGAGGAGAGAGTGATAGAGCCAATTCAATGTAAGGGGATTATTAGGAGGCCATGATTGGTATGGGCCAATGGTGGAATGTGGCCAGGACACCGGGGTTACACCCCTACTCTTTACGAGAAATGCCATGGGATTTTTAATGACCACAGAGAGTCAGGACCTCGGTTTAATGTCTCATCCGAAAGGACGGGAAAATAGCTCGCCATTAGAGTTTAAAAGATGTTGTTTTAGCATAGCTTTGAACATGGATAGGGTTTTGGCAGATTTAATCGATTTAGGGAGGTCATTCCATAGTTTTGGACCTGCTCGAGAAAATGCTCTATCACCCCTATGTTTATACTTAGTCCTGGTAGTACAAAGCAGCTGTTTATTTTCAGATCTCAAGGATCTAGAGGGGGTGTAAATTGCCACCAGGCTGGATAAATACACTGGAGCTAAGTTGTGTAAGGCCTTAAAAACTAGTATGAGGATCTTATAAGTAATTCTACATCTTACTGGCAGCCACTTTAGTGAAATTAATAGTGGAGTCACAGAATCATATTTCTTTGCTGACTTTATCATTTTAGCTGCAGCATTTTGGATTTTCTGTAAACGCACAATTGCTCCGGCATCAACACCATAAAAAAGGGAATTACAATAATCCATTCTAGAAAAGACAATGGACGTAATGGCTTTCTCAAAATCTGGAATAGATAGAAATGGTTTAGTCTTAGCTAACAGACGTAAGCTAAGAAAACAAGATCACACCACAGAGCTAATTTGCATGTCCAACTTTAAATCACTATCTAGAACAAATCCCAAATTTTTTACACTAGATTTAACAAAACCATTCAAAGAAGTTGTATTCAAGCACTGCAGCACGTCATGTTTTTTAGGGCCAAACACGATGACATCAGTTTTGTTTTCATTAAGCTTCAAAAAGTTTGCAGCCATCCACTCCTTAACATCATGTAAGCATGCTAATAAAGTATCAAGTGAATTTGAATTTAATTCTCTCACAGGCAGATAAATCTGCGTATCATCAGCGTAGCAGTGGAATGAAACTTTATATTTTCGAAAGATTGCCCCCAATGGTAGCATATATAGGGAAAAAAGAATTGGGGCAAGAATTGATCCTTGCGGGACTCCCCAAGGAAGATGTCCTCTTGAGGAATCACAGCCCCCAAAGCTAACAGAAAAAAATCTGTCTGTAAGATAAGATTTAAACCATTTGAGGACAGTACCTTTTAGTCCAACCCAGTGTTCTAAGCGATTGATTAAAATCTCATGGTCCACCATATCAAATGCTGCACTAAGGTCAAGCAAGATAACACTTTCACCATTATCCAGTGAAACAAAGATGTCGTTCAACACTTTGACCAGCACTGTCTCGGTACTATGGCAGGACTTAAAGCCCGACTGGAAGGGCTCGCTAATTGAATTTGCCGTGATGTGTGCTTGTAGCTGCTTGAATATCACTTTTTCTAAATCCTTGGCTAAAAAAGGTAGACTGCATAAATAAATAATGAAGATGCATATTGATTACAACAGGTTAACAGCAACAGGAACAGAACAAAAACAAACGGAGCAGGTAGACGGCATGCCATGACCACCGGCGCCATCATTCCTCATCATCAATTAAATTGCCTGTGAGGTCTCAGTGGTTCAGGAAGCCTCATTTTGCCATCACTACCAGACAGGAACTTCTTACAGCTTGGCGCTCAGGTATCTCAGGCTCAGAACAGGGCTGCTTGCTGGACAGGACTTGGACAGGAACAGGGAACAAGACAGTAGGGATGGCTGACGCGAAACAGTCGTTCCAAAGCTTTGCGAGATCCCGAAGCGCAGATGTTTCGAAACACTGATCCGAAGCGTGATTCAAAACACCCATGTCACGTGACTTTGGCCAAACGAAGCCTCGAAGTGTTTCACTAAGTGTTTCATCAGGTGTGGTCCGCCGAATCAGCGTTTGATTGACACGGTCAGGAACAGACCACACAATCGCACATCTGTATAAAAGTGAAATCAACGCATATTGACCTCGTGGGTTTTTGTGAGAGGAGTTTGATATTGAGATAGCGGATTTTTGATGATATAGTGACATAGTGAGATTTGATTAGTTATATTTACACAACACATTGACTGATAGGCTAGAGACAGACAGAGTATACATATAGTGACACATTAATAGATACATAGATATAAATATATATAGACAGCTAGATTAATAGATAGATACATATATAGATAGATTATAGATACATATATAAATACATAGATTATAGATACATATATAGATACATAGATAGATTATATCTAGATACATATGAAGAGTTTGGTTCCAAAACGCGATATATCCATTTTGATTAATTTGAGTAAAAATGTGTTTTCTTTACCAAGAAAGTAGCAAGATGAAAACCACTATTTTCTGTTTCAAACTTTCACATAGCATCTGTAGGTTATAATAACATTAAAAATTCAAATCCAGATTTTGATTTTCAAAGATTTATTATAAAAACGGGTAATCTTTCCCCCAAAATGCAATAAATTCATGACACTTTTTTTTCCAAAATGCAATTAATCCATTGAATCAATATGAAAGTTATTTTTCATATTGAAACTGTTGAAAATACACAACAAAGTAAGTTGATCCACATATGACAGCCTCTGAACTCGGTCAATATCTTATAATACAGGCACTAAAAATACATTCAATTAGCCATGGCTAGGAAATACCTCCTGAACTTTTTTGACGGCGATCAGCTGTAAAATGTCCTCCTCGGATTTCGTTGACTTTGAGTAAAACAATTGAAAGTTTTTTAAAAGATCCCCTGGGGTCAATGTGTCAGCGTGACAGAAGTTTGATGCTGTCGTGTGAGAACAAGCAACAGTCGGCATTTCTCTTCCTCCCGCGTGCCTCATCTTCTTAATCTCCTCACGTAAATGATTAGATTATTTCGATGGCTTACGTTTCTTCCCTACCGCAGAAACCACCACAAGTTCATCAATGCCGTCAAAATTATAAATTTTTTTGTTTGTTTGTTGATCAAAAAGTACAAAGTAGATCAGGAAAACTAGGATGCCGGGAGTATTCAAAGCGCCGCCGTTACTGTTTACAGTGCGTGGAATGATGCGCTGTGATTGGTTGAGAGCGGATCTATCGCATTCTGCAGAGAAAGGAGACTGGTGTTTGTCGTGGTTTGGAAAGAAAGGGAGAAAACATGACACAATAACACGGCGGATATCGCATTTTACGTAAAATTTAAAATGGACTTTTCAATACCGACCCCTATACAATACAGATTTTTGCAGGAACTCAATTTTTTTTTAAATGGCGTTTATCGCGTTTTGGAACCAAACTCTTCATATCTAGGTAAATATCTAGATACATATCTAGATACATAGATAGATTATAGATACATATCTAGATACATAGATAGATTCATATAGATAGATACATAGATAGATAGATTTGGATAGATCAAATGGAGGCTCCCCAGAAGAGATGCCGTACATCTGTGGTGTGGGAGCATTTCCATTTAGAAACCCCAGATAAAGTGAGATGTGTGTATTGTGATCGGCAGCTAGCCTACTGCAACAATACATCATCCATGATGCGCCATTTGAGGAGCACTCATCCTGCCATTTTGCAGGGTGCAGAGAGAGGATGGCATTCCCCCTAGGCCTGCTACTGACACTGCTGGGCCATCTAAGCAAGGTATGCATTGTTTGAAATATAATTATAATTGAAATATAATTACAAACTGTTGGGACACTTTTTTTTCACCTGTGTCAACCTAAGCCCTACAACCTAACGTCCCAATCACAACTGCCAATCATGTTAAAAACAGCTTCACTGTGAATATAATATAATATGATTAATGTAATTTATACTTCATATATGCAGTCAGTTTAGGATTTGTTACTAACTGCTGTTTTCATTTCATTCTGAGCCACAAATGTCAACATCAGGCCCATCATCATCATCATCAACATCAACACAGGACAGTTTATGGGAACTTTTTAATAATCGTATCCGTGAAACCCAGATGATACACAATGCTACAGCTGATGCCACAGTGGAAGTGAAAAAATACCTCAACGATACATTTTTGCCCAGAACTTACTGGAAAGAGAGAGCAGTAATCTTTCCTCATTTGTATGTCCTTGCTAAAAAATATCTTTGCATGCCAGCAACAAGTGTCCCTTGTGAGAGGATTTTTTCAAAGGCTGGGGAAATTATCTGTAAAAAAAGAAGTAGGCTAAGTCCTTCCACAGCAGAGAAATTAATATTTTTGAATAAAAATCTATAAAAAAGTGAGACATTGTGGCTTGATTTCTTTTATTAATATTAATTTTTCATGACCAAAATAACATTATGCACAGTGAGGAGCCTACAGGTTACAAGCTTCACATATTAAAAAAATACAATAATAAAAAAACAACACATTTTTTAATGGCTCGTTGTCAAGGTTGTTTCAGATCAACACCTGCAAGTGACCACTAGGTGTCACCGTTGAGACGGGTGTCAGATTGTTTCGAAGCCTCGACACAATATGGCACATTTGCTTCAACTGTTTCATTGTTTCACGAAGCCTCTATCTGCCCATCACTACAAGACAGACAGAGCCAATGGCAGTAACCAGAGCACTAACAAACTCTTACAACAAAACACTAAAGACTTAAGCGAAACGATACTGAGACACAGTAGTACTCAGAGGTACAACATTTAACAAACTGGCAAACACAAGAGGGAAAGAGCACACATATAAAGGGAGCTGAGAACATGAGGAACAGGTGAGCACACTCAGACAAACAAGGACTTAACGAGGAGACAGGTGCTAACACTCAAGCAAGGACTCAACTAAACAACGGGGGCGTGGTACCGGGAAACAAGGAGGAAGGGACAGAGGAGCACATGGCAAACACAAACAAAGACACAGCCATGTGTTTAAGCACAACATAAACATAGATACATTAAACAAAGACAACACAGACAATGCTGCCAGGGCAGAACCCTGACATTAACAAAAAATATTCCACAAGGATAGGTTGATAAATTAACAAAAGCAGAAAGAAAGAAAGAAAGAAAGAAAGCATTTGAAATGTATCCCACTCTATCACAAAGATGCATATTGAACTAATGTTTACAGTTTTATTTGTATTCAAAATATTCAAAAATAATGTTTTTTTAATAAAAAAAAGTGATACCTTTCTCTCAGATAAATTAGGCCTATGATTATAGAAATAGAAATATAAAACCAGTCCTAATTGAAAGAAAACAAGTTGACAAAAAGATTGAATCCATGTCAGGGTAGAACTCCCTCTCATGGTACAACCCAAGCTGCGCGCGTCAGAATGCGGAACATGTGTAGCCTAATGTAACTAACGTGACAAATGTGAAAAAAAAAATAATAATAATTCCTCGACCGGCCCAAAAGTGAAGCAGCCCACCGGGAATTCTCCCGATTCTCCCGATTACCCACCCCGGGCCTGGCCTATTTGATAAACAGATCTCACTTGTTTTCTGTTATTAAATCAGGGTTCACTTGAAAATTCACATTTATCCTCCTTGAACTCATTCTAACAACTTAATGTTTTAATATGTTTCAGACCAGATGGAGGTGAAAGAGCAAAGACAAGAACTGAAGTTAAAGGTGATGATGCTGTAGTTTGCAGAGGTGTGGACTCGAGTCATGTGACTTGGACTCGAGTCAGACTCGAGTCATGAATTTGATGACTTCAGACTCGACTCGACAAAATGTACAAAGACTTGCAACTCGACTTGGACTTTAACATCAATGACTCGTGACTTCACTTGGACTTGCGCCTTTTGACTCAAGAAGACTTGCTACTTCCCATGAAAACCGGGGGAAAAATGTTCACACGGCCGCGCCGCTTCAGTGTATCTGCATCTATTCTGTGAAAAAAAGTGCACCAACTGTATGCATGCAGAGAGCGCGCGCGCTGCCTGCACGACATCCAATCACTGTAGTCCCACGTTGTTTTGATTCGACAGCAAAGACAACCACTGAAGCGCAACAAGCAACAAGGCGCCAGTTGGCAAAATGATCCCAAAGATAGTTTCTTTTGGTTATAAAAATTACGAGGTAGTAAATAAAAAACGAGTTGCAATTTGCAAAACATGTGGGTCGAAGATTACAGACGGAGCTGCCACAACGTCCAACTTTGTTCGACACCTGAAGCTGCACAAAGAAAGGTAAGTTTTGAACGAATGCTAAGCACCTTATCGGATGTAACTTACCGTAACTTACTATATCTGCTGTCTCGTCTCCCTTGCTGGTCATGCTAACAAAAATAGGGATTTTTAAACCCGGATTATATGAGGTACATGAGTGTAACGTAAACACACTCAGATGGAAAACCTCACCAACATCATGTCAACGTCCCTTTTAAAGTACAATTTCTACTTGCTGCTAGACGGATAAACACAAATGTATATCTCAGTCTCTCCAACACACATGAGACAAAAACAGGCCATCCAGTTTTACTCTTTCAATTATTCAGTTTCAGAGTTGCTGGTGTGCTGCCTCATTGAGGTCGTTTATGTAAGTTAATTTTGGTTAATCACAACTAAGCTGAACTGTATGGAAGCTTATGTGTAGCAATATTCTATTTGAAATGTAATATGCAAAATGGCAATGCATTTCTGTATTTAAATTAGAATTTTCCCATACATTTGTGCAATGTGTGGTGCAAAATGAAAATGAAAATTCAATTATATAATATACATTTGCCATTTCATACACTAGTTTGAATATGTAAATTGAATAATAATTTGAACGCTTTATAAGTTGCAAAAATAAAATGTATTACAGAAATTATTAGATATGTTTAACATGTTCAAGCAAAAACTGTAGCAAAATTGTAATTTAAATGTTATTTTTTTCTTAATTGAATTTACACTCACAAGTAAGACACTTGCGATTGCATTTCCATTAAGTGTCCCGCAATGAATGTAGCAAAATTCAATTGATTCAAATTCAAATTCAAAATGCAATTTAAAAATGCATTCTGAGCCGATCATGTGCCCGTCCCGCCCTGTCAATTACTGCGTGAAGTTTGCCCCGCCCCCACCCAGTGTAAAACGTCGGCAAAATAGGCTCAATCGTTTTTACTTTGTTTGTGTTAACTAATTGGAATAATAATATTAACTACTGGGAATATTGTTTAGCTTATGTTTGGTTAAATTTGGTTTACTTTAGTTATTTAATTTATTCAATTATTTAGTTTTGCTATAGGCCTACTTTTCATGCCAACTTACCATGGCCCCCCTAGCACCCCCTCGCGGCACCCAGGGGTCCCCGTCCCCACTTTGAAAACCACTGCTATAAAGCATATGACTTCAGTTTCTTGAGGGAAAGGGCTTTCTTATGACTTTTTTTTTGAAGCAGTGAAAATATTCTTAATATTGTTTACACTGAAACTGAAAGTACCGTAGTGTACAATAGACAATGAATATTAACACAACAACATTGATATGAGTAAAGAATAGTTTCAAATACAACATGTGGCTATGAGGGATTTTCTGACATCTGTTTCATATTCTTCTCTGTTACAGGTATGAAGAATACCAGATGAACAAAAGCATCGTAGATGAACCACAACAGCCTTCAATCTCACAATTCCTGGACACTCGTGTAGGGCGTTACAGCATGAGCCACCCACAGCAGAAGGCCATCTCCAATGCGATACTGTCTGACTTGATTATTGACTGCAATATTCCTCTGTCAATTGTGGAAAATAAGAGCTTTCGTCACTTTCTGGCTGTGCTGGACAGCAAGTATACTCCAGTCTGTCGCCGAACGCTGAACACAAAAACAGAGAGCCTTGCTGAGTAGAGACGTTCAAAGTTAAAAACTCAATTGAGCAACACTGACTATGTTTCAGTCACTGTGGACATTTGGTCTGATCGAAAGATGAGGGGATTCCTTGGTGTCACCATGCACTGGATGGAGAGAGATGCAGAGCGGGTACAGCTAAAGACTAATCTCTTGGCCTGCAACCGCTTCAAAGGCTCTCACACAGCGGAGCACATCTGTGACCAATTTGAGGCAATATGTGATGAATACAACATCAAAGCTAAATTGGACTATATCATTAGTGACAATGCTGCTAACATGCGCAAGGCATTTACGGTCTGCTTCCCCAGCGAACAGGAGGAAGATGATGATGCTGGACATAATCTTGATGATCCTGAGCTATGGCATGACTTAACCCTAGAAGACCAGCAAACCGTCGATGCTGCTATGGCAAAGAAACAGCGCCTGCAGTGTTTTGCACACCCATTGCAGCTGGTTGTGGGAGACGGTTTGAAAGAAACAAAAGTGGCATGTCCTTCTCTCTCCAAGTTATCAAAACTTAGCTCCCTGCTCCACACAAGCACAACGTTTAAAGACATCTTCGATGGTGAATTTGGGGAGCACATAGGCATCCCTGCTGCAGTGAGCACGAGGTGGAATTCCACACTGCGGCAGGTGAAAGCAGTCCTTCATTGTGATCAGCAAAAGCTCTGCACAGTTCTTGAGAAGGCCGGGCATAGAGAACTGTCATTCACACCACGAGAGTGGAATCTGCTGAAGGAGTTGGTAGACATTTTGAAACCGTTCGGAGAAGCAACTGATTTGACACAGGGGGAGAAAGACATTACAATCAGTGCAGTTGTTCCATCCGTCTTGTCCCTCAATCACCATCTTGAGAAGCTGAAGCCTCAAGTTCGTTTCCTGAGCGGCCTGGTCAGAGGTCTGCAGGCATCCCTGAAAAAAAGATTTCTTGGGATCTTCATTAATGTGAAGATGGCCCAGTCTCAAGAAGGGATCACTGCCCCCTTTTCAGACACAGTCTATCTGAAAGCAGCTGTCTTGGATCCAGCCTTTTGTCTGCTGTGGATTGAGCCCCATGTGCTGGTCAACCGTGACATCAAGTCAGAGGTGACACAACGAGTTAAAGGTAAATATTATTGACTTGCAATGCAACTTAAATGCAACATAAAATAATTTAATCTTAATCTGATCTAGGATCTAATGTGATATTAATCTGACTTTAACAATATTAACAATTTTCAGTCTTGCACAGTCATCAACATCAGTAATGGTAATAAGGGCTCTTTTGTTTCTACTGTTGTGACATGTTTTTTTAGAATTGATCCTGCAAGATGCTGCAGAGCAACCTGTGCCTGTGCCGATGCCTGCTGAAGAAGAACTAGAGGACATGGAAGGAGAAGGGCTGTTTGCTGCATTCCATAAGAGGCAGAAAAGGGATGTTGGGACCCCACCAGCAGTACAGCTAAGTCACTACATTGACATGGCAGAAGGATAGAATGCCCTTTTGTTCTGGGCACTGAACAGTAAGACTCTTCCTTCACTCTTTCAAGTAGCCATCCGAGTCTTGGCAGTGCCTGCTTCTAGTGCTCCAGTGGAGCGAGTTTTCAGCCATGGTGGCATCATTCTGCGTCCCCATCGCGCACAAATGACTGACAGACTTTTGGCCAATTTGATCTTTTGCAAATGCAATGCAGTATAGGGGCCTCCCTCCACCTGTCCACAGCACGCATGCGCACACACACTCACTCTCTGCTCATCACCTGTCCACCTCTCTCTCTTTCTCTTTCTCTCTTTCTCTCTCTCTCTCTGTTTTGCAATATGAGGTCAATACAATACAGGACTGAAGCTGCTGTGCATTGTTCTAGTGCAATATGCTGTTGAAATACAATCATTTTTTGTGAAAATTAAATTTTCTGTTTTTTACTGTATTTGATTAATGTCATTGTATAAAAAGAGGTTTAAATAAATACAAATCTTACAGACATACATGATTTGTATAAATTTTATTTCTGTGGTAAGAGGACTTGAAATGACTCGAAACTAAAATGGTAGGACTTTGGACTCGACTTGCGACTTGTTGGCTTTGACTTTTGACTCGACTCGGGACTTGCCTCATCTTTGACTCGACTTGACTCGGGACTCGAGGACAAAGACTTGAGACTTACTTGTGACTTGCATAACAATGACTTTGTCCCACCTCTGGTAGTTTGTTTCAGTCTGTTGACACCAATAAAATGAGCTTAATGTGCCAATTTACAGAAGATCTCAGACATCACCATAATGAATGAGCTGAAAACAGGGAACTTTTGGAGACAAAGAGGTTTTTCAGCAGCAGTTTAACATGATGATTGTACTTTTTAAATGCAGATTGGATAAAAACACAGTGATCACAGTTCACACCTGCAGTGAAGCCCCTCCCACAACAATTCACCAATAAATACTGGGAATATTCCCATCATCTTACAAGAGAAGGACAAACTCCAGGAGTAGCAGCTGAAATCTGTGTGACTGTTAAAGATGGAGTTTATTAAAGAGGAGATTGAAGACATGAGAGATCCAGAACCATCCAGAATAAAACATGAAGATACTGAGGAACAAATAGGTTGGTGTCCATTCTTGATTCTTCATTGTTGACACATCCAAATGATCATAACATTGTATATAGCATATGTATATAATATATCAAAAAGTGAATGACAGAACAGTGAAAGATCTGATCTCTGTTGCTTTCTGCTATTAAATCAGGGCTCACTTGAACTGATTCTAACTTGATGTGTATTTTAGACCAGGTGAGAGTGAAAGAGCAAAGACAAGAACTGAATGAAGTGGAGGAGGAAAATTGTAACTTTACAATTCAAAGAACAAAAGCCAAAAAGACGCACACCTGCACTCAGTGTGGAAAGAGTTTCGCACGGAAAGCAACCCTTAACGCACACATGAGAATTCACTCTGGAGAGAAACCGTATACATGCACTCAGTGTGGAAAGAGTTTCAGAGATGCATCAACTCTCAGTTATCATCTGCGTATTCACTCTGGAGAAAAACCATTTAACTGTGATCAGTGTGGTAAAGATTTTATTTCATCATCAAATCTAAAAACGCACCTGAAAGTTCATTCAGATGAGAGGCCTTATGTGTGTTCTCTCTGTGGAAAGAGTTTTTCACGGCTGTACGGTTTTAAACTGCACCAGAAAACACACAATGAAGTGAGAGAGTTTATGTGTTGTGACTGTGGGAAGAGCTTTACTAGAGCTGAGCATCTGAAACAGCACCAAATAATTCATACTGGAGAAAAACCTTACAAGTGCTCATATTGTGAAAAGAGTTTCACTCGGTCTGGATCTCTGAAAGAACACGAGCGAGTTCATACTGGAGAGAAGCCGTACGACTGTACGAGTGTGAGAAGAGTTTCACCCAATCATGTTATCTAGGGACTCATATTAGAAAGCATTGTTCTGTGTCACAGTGAGCAAATGTTTTGTTAGATTCACATAAAGTAAATGTGTAGTTAGTTAACTAATAAACTAGTGTTGCTGTGAAATGCCACAAGATTTGTGTTTTATATGTTAGAGAACAAGAAAGAAAATTATTGAAAATTATTTTGATTGATCGCTTACTCAAAGAAATACCACAATTAAAAGCGATTGGAAACAAATGTAGAAAAACAACAACAATCTGTTATTTGTTAATATATGAAACAATTCCCTGAATTTGATGTTTATTTTTTTACTTTTCTTTTAGTTACATAAGCCTGTTATTACATAAACAGATGTATATACAATAACTCTGTACAATAACAACAAATAAAATGACCATTTCACTGACAATGTGTGATTTTGTGAGTAAAAGGTTTCTACAGATCCAATAATTAAAATAAACTGTGAGATTCAGATAAAGCAAACGTATAGTGAAATAAACTTTAGTTCTGTGACGTTAGTTTTGTGGAAGTTGTTTTTGAGTTGTAACTTTCTGACTTGTCATTTAGCTGTCAGTGTAAGGCAGTTCTTTGTCTCTAGTAAAACAACAAAAATGTCATGTGGCCTGTTGCACAAAGCCGGTTTCAGTTGCTAACAGGTAAAGTTCGAGATTAGTTTGAGCAAACTGGCTTTTTCGGGCTCAGGAAAGTGGATCGCAGACCAAAACTGGACCAATCAGTGCAGTGACATGTATCTGATACAATAAAGCCTGTTGCAGACCTGACCTGTTGAGATGGTATTCATCCCTCCTGGGATGGTGCTGCTCTTCTCTCTAGTAATATGGCACATAGTCTTAGAGCTCAAATATGACAATCTGGAGCTCAGGTCAGGAAACAGACAGACTGGCGAAACCGACTGTTGTCTGTCTCACGTCACTGAGGTCTGATAAATCCCATCATAAAGAGACTCTTTCACCTAGATATCATCAAATAGAGACTGGGTCTGTTCCCTGAATTATTAAATACAACATATACTTGTATGAACATATAAGGAGGAGTGGGTTTAAAGCTTTTTTTTTTTTTTTTAGCTAACTTCAAGTCATTACTATATAGGGAAAACTTTAAGTTAACTCGATTAAGGATAACTTCAAATAAATTCTTAATTAATACAGCACTGCACATAAAACAGAAATAAGCTGAGAATAATTATAATACAAATTGACAGCATATTAAATTGACATATTAAATGCCACTTCACATTATTTCACTTTGTGTTATTTTGTACATTTTATTTTGGTGACTCTACCAACTTTTTTTGTATTAACAAAAACTACACTGTAAAATAATGACATGATCAATAAGTCATGACAACAAATGTTTTTACATCAACTCAAGAATCAGAATAAGTTACTTTATTATTTAAGTAATTTTTTTTATTATTAAGTATTTTAATAACTCATTTTTTTTAAATCAGTTTACAGTCATTTAAGTTGAAATGACTTGTTTGGTTTACTTAAATTTAAGGCAGCAAGTCCATAAGGAATCTGTACAAGACTTTGGCAAGTCAGTTCGACCCCCTGGGTTTCATAGTCCCATTCACTACGAGGGCTAAGACTCTTATCCAGGATCTCTGGAAACACAACCTTAGCTGGGATTACCCTATCAAACCCCTACACCTGTGTGAGATGTGGTCTAATTGGGTTGCAGAGATTTCCAGTATCATCAGACTACAATTCCCTCGAACTTATGCTTCTGACGGTGCTGACACTCCTTCCACTGTTAGGAAACTCCATGTCTTTTGTGATGCTTCTGAGAGGGTATATGGTTCCGTGGCCTACCTTCGGATCACAGACGACAGTGAGAAAGTCCATGTGTCCTTTGTCCTAGCTCGATCTAGAGTGGCTCCTCGTAAATGTCTATCTATGCCCCGCTTAGAGTTGTGCGCTGCACTTGCTGGAGCTCAGATGGCCAAAGTGATACAGACTGAACTGACCATACCCATACATCAAGTCATATATTGGGCTGATTCAACTACGGTGCTGCATTGGTTAAAATCGGAATCATGCCGATACAAGGTCTTTGTGGGGTCTAGAGTTGCAGAGATTCAGACTTTGACAGATGTTACCAGATGGAGGTATGTTGACTCTGCTCGAAACCCAGCTGACCATATCACTAGAGGTCTCACCTTAGCCGAAATAGCAGGTCCTCACCAATGGATATCCAGGCCATTCTTCCTGACTGAACCACAGGATATGTGGCCGTTGACATCCAGTACAGAGTCCGCACCTGACCTGAGCAAGATGAGAAAATCATCCTTTGTTGGAGCAGTCACTGTTATTCCCAGTCCAGTGCCTCATTTTGGCAGGACATGGGAGCGAGAGGTTAAATCAATTAAGGCTGCCTTGCGAGTCATTCTACGTGAACAATCAGTGTCTGAATCTGTAGTGCAAACATTGCTAGTGGAAGTTGAGGGCATACTCAATTCCAAGCCCCTTGGCTATGTCTCACTGGACATTGCAGACCTTGATCCTGTGACTCCTAATCTGTTATTCATGGGACATCATGATGCTTCATTGCCACAAGCCGTTTATGACTCCGACGAGTTCTTGGGGAAACGCAGGTGGAGACACAGTCAGGTATTGGCCGATCAATTCTGGACCGCTTTCATTCGCTGCTACTTACCAGAACAACAGGGTAGACAGAAATGGAAATCAAATGGCAAAGACATGGCAGTGGGACAAGTGGTACTCCTAATTGACCATCAAATCCCGCGAGCGCTATGGCCTGTGGGTACCGTGACAGAAACCTATGCAGGGACTGACGGGAGGATTCGGACAGCTAAAGTTCAAGTCAAAGGCACACACGTCCAGTTGTGAAACTGATTCCACTTCCTCCAATGAGGGATAATGATGCAGACCCTCCGGACGGCTTTTCTTAAGGAATACAATTATCCTGACTGATAATTGGGGGCGGCTGTGTCAGAAAGTCCATCTCGGAATGGAAAACAGGTAGCGGTTTCTGACGGACTGATAGCATAGTTGCCACTTCCAGCCGACTGAACCACTAGCCAGTTCTAGCCGAGGCCCCCACCCCCCCACCCCCGATATCTTTCAATATTGTGCGTTCATGCAACAAACGTAAGTAATTATGTGAATATTGTTTAGTCAACACTTTGTATTGTTATTGTGAATGTCAGATGTTTAGCAAATAACGATTGCGATATGCAAATGACGATTGTGTTGCGATCGCGGAGAGACGCTAATCCTATGATCACATTGAGTTAACACGTGCTGCTGTTATTATATTCTGTGTCATGCTGTATATTGGAGTTTATCTTATCATATAATGTTTATTTGTTATCTGACAGTTGAGTATTCATTTGTGATGACTGTTTAGTTTAGACTGTTATTAATACCTTGTGAGGTAATTTGTGTACAGATATATTGTATTCATACTGTATTCCTTTATTTATATATTCTACAGACCAAAACACAAAGTGATAACATAATTTAACTCTTCCTACCATCATGAGAGTGTAAATGGATGTCACTGACAAGAGTTATTAAAGAGACGTTTGACGAAGATATACTTCTCTTGTGCCTGATTCTCTCACCGAAATCACTGTCCATACTTGTCCGCCTACAGAACTGAAAATTCACAAAGGTTGACAGAGGTGCTACCCTGCAACAACAATTAATCTTCATAATTCATGTGTTAGTGTTTATGTAGTTCTTATACAACGTATGAACAAACAACTGTATGAATTTATTTAAAAAAATTGAAATAAATGGGAATTCAATTGTACAGAAACAATTCTTATGAATCTGCTTTGATTTACAAATGCAGCCTTATTCACATAAACTCTAGCCTCAGTCGTACGCTAGGTTCACACCGGACGCCGAAGCGGCGCGGAACGGAAAATCACGCGCGGTCCGGCGCCTGCCTGTTCACACCAGACGCGTATTCTCCGCGGCGGTCAACAAGCGCTTCTGCTCAGTTGTTGTTTATTCAGAGCTATTTTTTACATCATGGGTAAGTAAATAACCTCATAAAATGAATACACCATGTTTCTGTAACCAAGAAGTTTGTACACTTCTTTTATTAATCCGTTGTCCAGACACACACGCAGCCAGAGAGAGAATATGGTAGACAGTAGTAGTGTAGATATATCGTTGAAATATACATCCTCTCTTCAAATTTATTAAATCTATTTTGTTGTGTTTTTTCTTTGTTTGTTTTCATCTTTCTAGTCTGTTTAGATACACAAATATGATCGCATTTGTCACTCGCGGTATTTTAATTTGAAAATTGCTTATATTTTGACAATTGACCGGATTGTCTCGTGTTTCTTGGTGTGACTTCCTGCCGGAATGGACGCGGATCACTCGCGGCTCGTGCAAAAAATAGACCAGACGCCGAAACTGGCGCTTCACGGCGCCGGCCGGCCGCGGCTGGTGTGAACGACACCATAGGTTAACATGGGCGCCGAAAGGAAGCGGCCTCCGTTCCGCGTCGCTTCCGCGTCCGGTGTGAACCTAGCGTTACCCCTCATTTACACTACACACGTGTGCGGTGCATTACGTCTGCGACAAGGTTTTATTCCGTCCTCCACGCGGTGCCAACTCACACCAGGAGCATTTCAGAAGCGGAGCGACTGGATGCGCGAGACCACGTGATTTGCCTGTCCGACGTGGTTTTTCTTGATTTTGGGGTTTCTACCATATGTCTATGGTTTCTACCAAGGATATTGGTGTGAATACGTTTGGGAGTTTGCACAGGGTGTTTATTTTGAATATGACAATGTTTTTTTTATTTATTTATTTTGTATTTCCGGTGCGACTTGGACGCGCGTCCGTCAGAAATAGACTAGGCGCCTATATTTAGCGAAGCGGCGCGGAGAGCCGCTTCTGGGAAGCTTCTGAAACGCGCCGCGTCGCGGCCAGTGTAAACACAAGCATTGACTTGAATGGGCGCGATCAGCTCCGGTAGCCGTGTCGCAGCTGTAATGCGCTGCAGACGTGTGCGGTGTAAATGAGGGACCAAGACCTACGAGTTCATAGGCAAGGCTCATGTAGGAATATGTAATCAAAATAAAATAAAATTGTGTGGAATGGTGAAGTGCTTGTGAACTGGGTAGTGAAAGTGCTTGTGAACTAGGGAGCTGACATTTTATTTTGTGGGTAATTAATTTAATAAATTTAAGTTTTTTATTAAGGAACAGGACTTGTTCAACAGTGTGAGGGCTAAGTCTATTTCTTTTTTTATTTACTACTACCAAAGGGCATGACACTGGAAACCTGCTCAAGGGGTTTGCGCTATTTTTGAATCTGAATACGAAGCAGTCACGTGACTGTGTGTGGAAACGAAGCTTCGGACGTCACAGATCATGTGGTTATGGCAAAACAAATCAAGCTCTGATACACTGCTTCAATGTGTGATGTTTTGCTTTTTTGATACAAGCTTCGGAGCTTCGGAGCCTCAGTGCCGTACATCACATCACTACTAGTGATGGGAAGTCCGTTTCTTTTCCGCGAACCAGTTCTTTCGGACAGTTCGTATCAATGAACCGGTTAAAAAAATCGGTTCACCAGTTCATCAGGCGATGCGCAAACGTGGAGGTTTTACATGTCTTAAAGATCTAAAGTGAATAAACTGGTCTTTATCATTTTTATTTTATTTGTAATTGAATAAACTTACATTTTGCCGAATTCGGGCCCTCATTCAAGTCCTTGGTTCATCCGTGCTCATGTATCAGCACAGTAGTGATGTTAAGTTCGTGAACGAATCGTTCTTTTTGAACGAATCTTTTAGGTGAACGAATCATTCTCGTTCACGTAATCCATTGACTCATATTTCTAGTTCACTGAAATTCCTCCCTCCACCGCAGCGCGCCGCTATTGTGCTCATGCGCAGTTCAGTGAACCGTGAATGACTAAACCTCGAGCCAATAGCCTCGAGTATGATATGAGGACGGAGCATGTGATATGTTGAATCTAGTGAACGAATACGCCCTTCATTGAGTTGCTTTGAGTTTGAACGAGACAAATGAACTGTTACCGACTGTTACATACATCAAGTGTAGCGTTAGTTCTGGCAGGTCACATACCAGATAGCACCGACTATTTGATGTGCATTTTACATCTGGAAGACGTATTTTTAAGAGTGTTTGCTCATCTGCAATACGTCTATAGGACGTTACCTGTCAGATGTCAAATAGACGTTTAGAAGATGTCCGTTTAACATTCTAAATCATTTAAAGACATCTAAAATCATCTAAATCATCTTAAAGACATCTTCTAAACGTCTATTTGACATCTGACAGGAAAAGTCCTATAGACGTATTGCAGATGAGCAAACACTCTTAAAAATACGTCTTCCAGATGTAAAATGCACATCAAATAGTCGGTGCTATCTGGGGCGTTAGTCAAGCTCGCATCAGCTGACCCTCAGCTGATCCACATTTACCTATAGGAATACACCTATCACCATATATAAGCTCATTCAGTATTATCAGCAGCTATCGCGTTTCTCAGGAGCTAATTAAATGGTGAAATTCGGCAGGCAAACAACGTCATCTCACAAGGAATCGTGCAATCGGGAATTTAGCAAGAGGAATTCGTTCCCCACAAGGATTTCACCTCAGATTCATCTTAAACTTGAACACGAGATTTGCAGCATTGATCATAAATTGCCTGATTTGGAAGTGACCTCAGTCTGCATTGCTGCTCGCATTGCTGCATTATTGACACAGGACTCGACGTGATTCATTCTCCATTCATCTCTGAAAGTCTTCACAAAGCTAAGTTCCTTTTTAATGCTCATTGCTAAAATCTATCAGGGTTTTGGCAACATGCTTGTTGCTAATGCTATATGTGTGGCTTGGGCTATTCTAGTAATTTTCATTAAAATGCTCTTGCTAGGCTTATGTGATCATATGGCTATGTGTGTTACTATGTGTTGTCATTGGCAACTGATCGCGTTGCACACGCTGTGCTTTTAGCGCTATGCAGCACAGATTCAAGCATCTGTTTGATATGAATTAACAATTCATGGTGCAAAGGGAAATATTCTGCTGTGGCACAGCTTTAAAAAAGACAGTAAACAGTCACAATTCAGTTGAGTCACTTCAGACACGCTTGGTCCATCTAGTTCTTGGAAACACGCCGTTCTTAAAGCTACAGTGTATTGTATTTTACAGTGCTTTCATTTTAAAGGGATAGTTCGCCCAAAAATGATATTTAAGCCATGATTTACTCACCCTCAAGCCGTTCGAGATGCATAAGTCAATCTTTTTTCAGACGAACACATTTTCAGTTATTTTAGAAAATGTCTTAGATCTTTCAGTGGTTATAATGTGAGGCAATGGGGTCCAGCTGATTCAAGTCGGAAAATGTACATGCATCCTTCTCAAAAATAATCCATCCGGCTCCAGGGGGATAAACGAAGGCCTTCTGAGGGTAATCCGTGCGGTTTTGTCGTAAAAATATACATATTTAAAACTTTATAAACTAAAATAACTGGCTTCCGGTGGCGGTCGGTGCGCGTTCACAGAGATGAATGCGTCGTGACGTAGAACGAACGTGACAGCGGAGCCAGAGAGCAGAGCAAAACAAAACTCAACGTTCGTTCTACGTCACGACGCTTCCTACGCTACGTCATACGTCATACGCCAGCATTCATCTCTGTGAATGCGCACCGACCGCCACCGGAAGCCAGTTATTTTAGTTTATAATATAAAACTATTATTGAAACACTGCTTGTTCTAAGGCTATAGTGGCTATTAAAAACTGCTTGCTTTAAAAGATGTTGGTTGCTATTGAAATATAGTTATTTTATTTTTAAGGTTATTTAGCCCAGTCGTTATTTGGAACATGGCTTTGTTTTAGGCTTCTACCTGGTGTCATTGTCACATGCTGTGCTAAATTTTTCAGGCATCAGTAATATGCTGTCATTTCAGCAACATTGCTATCAGTACTGTATGGTGGTTGCTAGAGCAATGTTATCGAATATGTGTTTGTTACTTCAGCTTGTGCATACTGTCCTCAGCAGTGGTGTAGTGGTAAAAAAAGAGGTGGGTAAACTATAAATTCTGGTGGACCACGACGTGGTCACCCGGTAAGGTGGGCCACTGCCTTCCGGTGTATGTGTATCCTGATGACATCGGCTATCATTTGATGGTACTATAGGGTATCACTGGTTGTTCCCTCATCATAGGTCACACAATCACTATTCAATTCATACATTAATCTAAGTTCTTGTTAAAGAGACTCAAAAAGGAATAATATGGTTGAAATTGAAGTTTACTAAATGACAAAACAGAGAGAACAAAAATATTTAAGAGAGATCGAGAGGGAGGCTTATATCCAGGGCTTCCAATGCAATGCACTTGTGCATAATGATTAGGGATTTGGCATTATTTTCATAGTTGATTAATCTGTTGAATATTTCCTCGATTAATTGTTTGTTTGGTCTATCAGAAAAATGTGGATCAGTGTTTCCCTGTAGAGGGAAAAGTCTTAAACCTGGTGCAGGCTTGATTCCCTCTGAATCTCTTGAACAGTTGGGTTTTGACATGCTCCCTACATTAAACCAGCTGCCTGTAATGAATAATAAAAAAAAAAAAAAAACTTTTTTTGCATCATTTTAATGATTTCCTGTTGCGGCTGCGATCAAGTTTCATTCTCGCGCAGCTTGTTTAGTGTTTTCTGCTACGTGTGTGCGCCGTTCTCTTTGTTCCGTGTGTGTGTGTGTGTGTGTGTGTGTGTCGGCGCGCTGCGCTCTCTGCTCCGTGTTTGCGCACTGCGCATTCTGCTCTGTAGTTAACGGCCCAAATGCTCGAATCATGTGCCGATCGGCGGTCACGCACTGGAAAAGCAAAGTCCGCTCACATAATGTGAAATTTAGAGGTGGATAAACGCAATGTAGAGGTGGATAAACGCAATGTAGAGGTGGATAAACGCACTTTAGAGGTGGATAAACACACTTTGGAGGTGGGCAAACGCTATTTCCAAATATTGGGAGGTGCGTAAACGGCGTTTACGTGCGTTTAGCCTCCACTACATCCCTGGTCCTCAGCAACATGCTATAGTAATCAAGCGTTGTTTATGCTATCTGGTTGCACTGGAAAAAATGCCTGTGCTTTATTCTATCTGATTATTGCAACATAATGTGTTAAAGTTACCACATGCTTGTGGCTAAAGCTATCTAGATATCAGTAACATACTTGTGCTTAACTCACAGTACATTCACCGCAGAGGTCTGGTATTCAACACTAACAACATTGTAGCTTGATGGTCCTGTGAAGGAGTGTGGAATCATGGGAGTCGTCATCTTCACCTCCAAAGCCGAAGGAATCCTTACGACGGGAACAGTAATCATGTTCATTAATGAGGAAGCTCATTGTATGTCATTGCTTAGCTGCGCAGTGCAGAGCTAGAGGGTGTATGCTTCTCTGACCGGACCACACTAGTTTTAATACTGCTGGCGTATTTGTGTAATATGGAAAAATGGTCACTGAACGAAACTGAACGAATCATTTTGGTGAACGAACTAAAAATGAACGAGTCTCTGGAAAGAATTAAAATTTCCACCACTACAGCACAGCATGCAGTTGGCCAAAAGAAAGTTCGGTTCAGACGGTACTATCACGCATGCGCAGTCTCTCCAGCTCATTGGTTCTCCGTATCGAACGTGTCCGAAAGAAACAGTTCTCGGTTCTGTACTGGCGAGTGCACTTCTGCCGCTCTAGGCGAAAAACAATTTTGCCGCCCCTAGGGCTGGTCCGAATACCATTTTTTGAGCTTTGAAGCTTCGGTAGTAATGGACATTGAATATTCGAAGCTTCAGAGAGAGGGGGCTGAACATTCTTCTCTCTAATAAAGGCAGGAATCTCTATGTGTCTGTCTGTCTGTTTGGATTTTGATATTTCGAGAACCGTTCATCCAATCAACTTCACAAGGGAGTGCAGTGTCGCATTTGGTGCAATATAGATAGACACGCGAGACGCGACACATTCAGAATTAATAAACTTTAAGTAAACTACAGAACAGCGCGAGCGGGAAGCGGCGCACCTCACGTGGGCAGGGCTTATATGCTCCCTGCACTTAGTGATATTAAACGCGCACACACACAGGTCTGTTAACTTAAGCAATACTTTTAAGGTAGTCTAATATTTTTCTGACTAACAAATTACTAACACAGTAAAGAGTAGCTTTAAATAAAGAAAAACTAAATTTAAATAAAGAAAAACAAAATTTAAATGAAGAAAAAACTAAATTTAAATAGGCTAAAGAAAAACGAAATTTAAATAAAACAAAATTTAAATAAAGAAAAAACGAAATTTAAATAAAGAAAAACGAAATTAAGTTAAATTAAAAACGAGATTAATTTGGATTGATAATAACGGGTAAAAAGGCTAATACATTTTGTTTCTATTAATCTATTAGACCAATAGCCTATGCCATACATATAACGCAAAACCAGCAACAACACACAAACACCAATTAGCCATAGGCCTACATATAACGCAAATAGTTTGCAACGCCAGTGTGCCCAAAATGTCAACAATATTATGCAGGAGGCAATGCCTGCTGCCATTTTTTTTTAAGCAGTCATCATAATCACATTTCAGCTCCTCAAATTACAGTTGCAAATCTCTTTACACCACTTTCTTATGTGCGTAAAAAAACACACACAAATGAAATGTCCGTGAGCACATTATATCATCAGCAGGTTCAGCATCTTAAACAACGACTAAAGAGCAAATAAAGCTTAACTTACCATTCAGGAGCGCACACGGTGGTGGATGTGATCGGGGAATTTGGCTGTTAAATGTATAACATTTAAGCCACTTAAATTAACGAAATGACTCAAAGATTCGTTCATTTGATGAACGAGATCGAAAAAGAGAGTCAGTAAAATGATCCGAACTTCCCACCACTCAGTCATGACTCATCCCAGCAAGCAATAGCCGTCATTTCAACGTCTCGGTTAAATATAGACCCGATATAGTCCGGCTATGTGTAACCCACTTTTAGCCCAAATAACCTTTAATCTGGATAAATGTATTTTTTTCCAAAATAACTTGTGAGATGTATGATATTCCATCATGTAAGCAAAGTCAACTGTGATTACAAGTTGTTTGGTTTGCTTTATTTTACATGTTATATGTGTAGGCTGTGCGTAGCCACGATTTAGCTCGTATTCAGACCCGGCTATTGTAGCCCACTTTTAGTCAAAACTGATTAATTGTAGTTTTTTGCCAGGCAGTGCATGAAATGGTTGATATTCCATCATGTTCGCATTGGTAATGATATCTACAAGGTTCAATGTGTCATTTCACAACATGGTCGATCTGTAGTCACGATTTAGCTCCGAATTGGACGGGCTATACGCGGTCTGCTTTAGCCCACCTGGCGAAATCAAAGCAATCTGGTCTACGTACGGCTTGGCTATAGCCCTGATTCAGACCAGCGATAGTATAAGAATATTAGTCTTAAAAATGTTTTCGCTCACACAGCTTAATGTTTGCTGTCACACATAAACATAACATTCATACACAATCTATAATTTCAAATTAAATAAAATGCAATTGCATTTCTCAACTGCTAGATGGCACAATCGAAACACTACTGAGACATGACTACTGGGACTACTGGCATTGCGCGACTAGATCACTTTAGACAGATCTCGCGATAAACATTTCCGCCATTTTCGATTTTATTTTCGAGAGAAACGGGCGAGCGACACTCTGAAAACCTTCAAATTTCTACTTCGATCTTGTAAGTATGCGTGTTATTTTTGTTATGTTCATTGTTTAAATTAGTTAGTTGTTATAATGTGTAGAAACCGTGACATTTTAACATTACCATTGCAGAGTACTATTTTTCTCCAACAAGTTAATGTTTACTGCATGTGTTCTTGCAACTGTGTGCCCTTAATCCAAAATGTATCTAATTCAAGGTGGTAAGCATGAAACTATGAAACTTATCATTACTATTTTTTATTATTATTAAAGATACCAATATATTTTTGTTTTTAGATTAGAGTAAGAAATAATAGTTTTTGATTTAATGCAAATTTTCAAAGTACTTTACATAAAACGTGTGTGTGTGTGTGTGTGTGTGTGTGTGTGTGTGTGTGTGTGTGTGTGTGTGTGTGTGTGTGTGTGGTTGCTGTATAGCATGTTTTTCTATGTGTATGTCAGAATGTGGCCAATTAAAACTTAGTTATCAGATGTAGAACATGGAAAATGGTACTGAGCCTATCTCTCTTTGGACAACGTTGTAAATGTTACTTGGAGCCTGCATGAACGGGGTCTAAGTAACGTTCAATGTCTGCTTTAAAAGAAGTACGTATATACATGTGTTGTCTCAAATTAACCTCAATGTCAGGTGTACCTTACTGCGAACCCCACCAATTCCCAGGATGATTTTCAGTTGGAGTCTGCATGAACGGGGCCCAACTCTTACAAATCACATGCTGCGATGCTACAGTAACATGCAATATTGACACAGCTGTAAGTTATACATAGAGCCTTTATACATAGTGCCTTCCTTAACCCACACATAAACCGCTGATTAAACTTATATTTTGTATGGGCTGTCCCATGTCACATTAAGGACTGTTCAATATCTCTTAGAGTTCGCATGAACTAAGGTGATATTGATCTGTTTGACATTTATTACTATATGTGATACATATGCAACCTCCCTTGTCAATATTTATGTAGATAAGTTTCTGGAATTCTGTGTCAAAGTCAAGGATCAGTTCATGACATATTTACAAAAAAATTAAAAAAGTATTGTCTAATGTTAAGTTGTTAGCTGTTAGTTGTTGTCAAAACGTTAATATCCATGGTTAGTTTGGTTTTATATTGTATAGCGTTATTGTTACAGTAATACATTAATACAGTATTTTAATTTATGTTATAGAAAAATAGCTTTAAATCTAATTTTTATTTATATTGATTCTCATGCGATTTTTTTTTTTTTTTGGCCTGATTGCTGTTTTCATTACAGCTGGGCAAAATGTTAATATTTAAGGTTGTTCCTATCCCTTAGTTTTCACCATTGTATTGCTTTTCCAGTGTTGTATCAGTGGTATGTTTTCTATTTTTTCCATGTCTTTTACCTGTCGTTTTGTAGTGTCTCGTATGTTTGTCCTGTGTTATATGTTCTCACTCATGGCCTGCACCTTGTCGTGGTGAGTGGGCTTTCAACCAAGACAGGCCATACTGAATGTATTGTACCAGTATTTTTTAACCTTGTCATCATTCTCTCATGTAGGGTGTGTGACGTACGTTCCCTGATTTTTGTGTGTTAGTAACCATACTCATGTTGTCTGTTGATGTGCCAGAGGAGATTGGCCAGATGATTGCAGTATCCATCCTCCAGATGTGGAGGGGGGAATGGGGTGGGAGAATGTAGGGATGAGGAAGAGCAGAGGTAACAGTGTTATGGCTACAGGTGTTTCTAAATTAACATAAAAAACTCAACATTAGCCATGATGGTCAGGGCTATATTTAGGCCTAACAAAATGGCCCTAAAGGCAAAATTCAAAAGCAGTAACACTGCCCACTGTAAGCAGTTCACTGCATTTGGATGTGGCCTTTAAGGCAGTTAGCTATTGTATTTAAAAACATATCATTTCCCCTAGGTGTGAAATGAACTCCATCTTTTAAAAATAGCCCAGGACTGTCATGTCTAATGTGAGGGTGCTCAATCATGGCACCATTTAAGCTACGAACAAATGTAGCCATAACACTGTTAACAAAAGTTTTTGCCTTGTTAATTTTCACCGGATTGGCACCAGCCTTCCACCGGCACCTCTGGGTCACAGCTGAAAACATGATCTCCATGCCCGGGTGTCGGAGTTTAAGCTGGTGCAGGTCCTCCTTCATGGCGTTCACGAGCTGGACGCTGCTGACCTCGCCCAGGTCGTTGCCGCCACAGTGGATGAGGAGGACATCCTGGGCTGAAGAAGGAGAGAAGAAGGGGAGGAGTCCTTTCCACCGCAGTCCACCACAACCAAACCAACATATCTGGACTCCTGGCAGACTGAGGTTGCTTCCCATGGTCTCTGCAGCTCTCTGGGCACCACGTCTGACATAACTGTCACCAGTGATCCACACTGTGTCTATGGAAGGAAAATAAATGAGTTTAATAAATGCTTGAGGTAATGAAAATTAAGAATTTAACTATGAATGGTAGCTCAGGTTTTTTTATGTTAACAATACATGTGGGAGAACATAGATCAAGTGAGCAACACCTCAAAATATAGATGACAATCTAATTTGTTGTTGTCCTTTTAAGACAGACATAATATATCAGCTGTCAAATAGCCAAGACTAGTACTTACAGTTTAAGCTATGTGCAGACAGCATCACGGGTGCAGCATCACAGGTGGCCATCATCTCAAAATCGATCACTAAATAAAATACACAGCTTGTAAAAAATAAACTTAACTAATGTAAATGGGTAATAACCTATGGCAATAACATTTTTATGTTGGCTAATACGAATCTAAACGTTACGAATCTTATAACGTTATATTCAGTTGACATCCAAATAGACACTCATAAATTCAGGTTAATTGATTTGCTTCAAATAGTTTATTTGAGATGTAAGTTTTTAAGTAAAGTTAATAGGGGAGAGCGGGGCACAACCTAACGCTTTTTGACTTTCTCAGTTTGTGTAAATTTACTTATGGTTCAGAGTATTTATTTTTTCCCACATTAATTTCCCACATGTCTAGTACAATTATGTGTTTTTGTTTTATTAATACAGTATATACTTTTTTCTTGATATACCCCGAAAGAATGGAAGTGAAATGTGACAACATGCCCCATAGGTGGGGCACATTGTAACGTGCAGGGGCACATTGTAACATGACATATGGCAGCTTAAAATGTTATCTGATCTAATAAAAAAAATATACAAAACAAACTAAAATATTTTCTAAATAAAATACAATTAAAAAACTTTTTCATATTAAATAATGGCAATTGTTAATAATTAAATAGATACTAATTTTTGAGTTTTGACTACGAACACATGAAAACACAGCTATACAACATAGTTCAAAACAAATAAATAATTAGTAATTTCTGAACATTGACTCTCAGTCTTTATTCACCTTTTTCTGACGTTTTCTCAATATAATTAATAAAAGTATAGAATATAATAGCATATTTCTAATAGGGGCACATTGTAACACAGTGTTACAACATGCCCCCGCCTGCACAACTGGGATTTAAACCCTGCAAGTGTCTTCAGCTAGTTAGCGACGCATTGAAGAACTATCTCAACTGTTAAATAACATCTTGGAGATTACAATAATATCAGATTTGTCTTATTTTAAATAAACACAAAAAATAGAGATGAAAAATTAACTTAAGTAAGAAATTTACTTTTGCTATGGTTTAATAAATGTCTATGGATATCTTCCAAAAAAAAAATAATTTTGGCGGATTTTTTTTTCTTTATAGTGTTGATATGGCAACTATTAAATAAACAAAGTTCCGTCATCCAAGCATGTGCGGAAGTATTTAAAGCTCCAATATGCAGGATTTTTGTAATAAAATTTCCGAAAATAACTTGCACAGAGTGATATATTTCCTCTAGTTGTGTACTTACAATATCTTAAAAGTCTCCAAAGATTTTTTATTTCAGAGAAATTCCGATTTTAAATAACTGTCCGTCCCGGAAAAGAAATGTCGCGCCTCAGTGACGCAATGTCCGCTCTACCCTTTTTTCCGGTCTGGACCATGTGATAGGATATTCCCCCATCGGATTTTTTTTTTTTTTTTTTTTTACAACAACTTTATTGAGTTTTCTTTCTTATCACAATAAACAATAAAGACGTCTGACAAAGAATAAAAAAAGAATAAAATAAAAAATATGACCCACCACACCGGAATATCGCATGGTCAAATGCGGAAGTGGTGGTTAAAGCGTTATAGCCATAGTCTGTATGGTTAGCTGTTATGCATCACGATTACTCATTGGCGAGTATTGAAGTGCCAACAAAACGAAAGCGTCCATATTCGGATACACGCGGAGTCGCGGACTGTGTGACAAACGGAGGAATAAAACCCGGATAAATATCGTCAGGCGTTTTCGAGATGGAGAGAGCTGCGTGACATTCTTGGACTTGACAGAGACTCTGCTCTCGCGATTGTATTGATAGACAGGTAAGACATGCAACTGTCAATAATAGCACTTATAAACAAAGTTATATTGCTCTTTGTACTTCGGTAAGGCTTTTTATCACGTGTGGTGACCGAGATTATGGCAGTACAATTAAATACAATCGGATATGTTGTTAAAAATATATTTAGTCATTACTTGCAAATGTTCGTTCAAATTTACTTTTAGATATTGGTTTGAACACGTTAAACAACACGGCATTAACCATAAAAACGTAAAACTGCACAACATTAACCAAACAAATCATTTGACAAATAGCTGTATGTTGTAACGGGATAATATAGCATAACATTTCACGTTCCTTGCAGTTCATTAATTATGATGACATAAAATAATACGATCAGACATACAGGTAATACAAAAACGAATAAATTACCTCATCCGTGATCATGATTCATTAATTCCATTTAGATAAATCGCTAGATGGTGAAAACGCATTAAAAACGACATCTCCCATCGTCCTTCATAGCGTCATCAAGCTTCGCCTTTGTTATTGTTGGAAACTGCGCCCTCTTGTGGTCAAATACCAAAGTTACATAGTAGAGCTTTAAAACAAGCGTGTTACAACCAAGGGGGCAGGGATTTGTATTATTTTGAAGGTACCCCCGGACGCCGCCATTGGCTAACGGAACCCCACCTGCAGTTAGCATCCCATTGACTCCCATTCATTTTGGCGTCACTTTGACAGCGAATAACTTCACATCTGAGGCGTTTAAAGACTCCATTTGTCCATTATTTATTTCTAAAGAAACACGACAATGTATAAAATGCTCCATTACCTTGTAGCTTATGTTATGGCCCTGTAGAAGCAGTTTTTGTAAAAGTAGGCTAACGATTGCGTCATAACCACGCGACTCTCTGTCGCACAGTAAGAAATTACCGTATGGACCGGAGGAGAAGCTCGCGCGCAATCGGGAGGACCTGGAGGCAAAATGACAAAGTAATTAATCAGAACACCTACTAAAAGTTTTTCCTGCTCCTCGCTCATGGACAGCTCCTACTGACGCTCTCCGTCTCTGCAAGTTTCGGAAGGGAATGATTCAGATTTCTCTTGGCACAGCTACTAGAAGACAGACGGTTTGCTCACGTCACATCTACGTCGTCAAGCTCAGTTTGAGTCTGCGCAGTACGCTGGACCCCCAGGAAGTAAGAGTTTCTAATGGGCTTCACTTTGTCTCTGTTGAATCCAATGGGGTCGCTGTGTCCATTTCTTTTACTGTCTATGGTTACAACTAACCCCGCGTTAGGTTGTGCCCCGCGCTCCCCTAACGTTAATTCTTATTCATGAATCATGAAAACTGTTAATGTTTTCTGCAAGTCATCTAACGTTAGTGTTGAAAATAAACGTTACTACATGTATAAAAAGTGCTGCAGCGTTTTCAACCTTGTGTAGTTTAATATCAATAACATACATTTATTTCAAGTTTTGTTGTGTAGGTTCAGGTTAATTTACCTCAATGGTAAGCTTGAAGTTCAAAATCAACCGCCGGCGCCAATATCCTGTAGCAGAGCTCGTCTACGGAGAGCCTGCCCACTCCCTATTAAGCCCTGTTGTACCGAATTTTTGTTGTAGTTCCACCAGAGTTCCACTGGATCGATCGCCCATGAGTGCAAAATGAATGGGAGTCTATGGAGCTAGACGGCTAAATTTGTCTCTTTCACCCGATTGCCGTTGAGAAATCTCAAATCTGATTGTAGATTTTGCAAGTTCAACATGGGTTTTAGGTCGAAAGTTGAATGAACGATGAATAAAGTCTTATGTCCTTTCGATTTCTTACAGGTTGAGTTGTTGTTGCCCACAACACGCTAGCATTCTGTTAATGAATGCTGATTGGTCAGTGAAGGACTGATTACAACCAGAGATAACGCTTGATGGCATCGTGGCATCCGAAGCGGGACCACAAACAAACAAAACAAAAACTCTTCTAGCACGTGTATTTACTTTAGGCTTCAAAAATGGTCTTGAAGCAAAAATATTCTCAAAAATAGAACTCTACGGGTGACGTCACGGACACTACGTCCATATTTTTTTACAGTCTATGGCCTATATGGACCAAGCGCCAACATTCTAATCTGAAAAATGAAGCCTACCCGGAAGTGTGAAAAACTGCAATACATCGAAAATCCGCTAGAGGGAGGTCCCAAAAGGGAGCAAATGTCACAAAACGCATGCAGACTAGAGCCAACACAAGCTAACCTTGAATGAAAAAAACGTAACATTTCTCAATGTGGGCACAATGAAAATTACTATTACACTAGTCCACAGTATATTTAAGCTCCATGCATGTATTTGTAAACATATCTTACATTTTTAAAGGAAAACATTGTCTTTTTTCACCATTACTCACTGTGTACCATTTAAGCCCACCTTATGTATTTCAATGAGGAATCCCTCTAATTGCAAACTTTGATACATTTTTTGAAAGTGTTTAAAGATAACATGTCTTTGTGCTTTTACCTTACTAACCTTTTAACCTTACTTTACTTGCACACAAATTACACACATTCATTCAAATGAGATAGAGCCCGGTCTGTCCTAAAGTCCTGTATGTATAACCGGGCATAATTCGGGAGCCAAGCTGAGTTAAGGCTTGAGATTCTGGGCATGGAGAGGTCCCAGAGGGACCCTATATTCCCCACAGTCCTGAGCCCCTGGGACCATCCTGCTCCGAGATACCGCCACTTCCTGTCCAGCTTTGACCAGGCAAAACTTGGGGCCCAAGCCGAGATGGGGCTCTGAACTCAGGGCATGGAGGGGGTCACCCAGTGGGCCGCCTATGCCGGGAGTATTGAGCCCTAACTCGGCTTTCTTCCCGAGGTATGGTCACTTCCAGTGGAACTTTGATTGGGCATAACTCCAGAATCAAGCCGACCTAAGGCTGCATACTCCCGGTGTGACCTGAGAGTCCCCAAAAACCCCAGAGTCTGGAGCCCCAACTCGGCTTCCTTCCCGAGATACACCCGGTTAAACTTCCACCTTTGACCAGGCATAACTTGGGAGCTAAGCCGGCTAAAGGCTCCAGACTCCCGGTGTGGGGGGCCCACTAGGAGCCCCCCCTAAGCCCAGAATATGGAGCCCCAACTCGGCTTGGCTCCCGAGATACACCCGGTCTAACTTCCAGCTTGACTCCAGCTACAACTCCAGTCAAGCCAACTTAAAGCTCCAGACCACCGGCCACTAACACCTACCCATCCCACCCAGGGCTTTAATCAAACATTAGCAAAAGGATTTTTTTAATTATTCCCTGTCACTGAATAAATATATTGATGTTTTACTTCTTTAAAATCAATAAAAAAATATATATTTTGTGAATCAATGGTGATGTGGGCTTATTTGGAACACATGCGGGCTTAAATGGTGCCAAAGTACCAATTAAGCCCATGCCAGACTTCTGACTTTATTCCTAAATTAACTTAATTTAATATTCTAAAATGTACATCAACTAATTAATACATTTACAAATGAGAGATTGATCTTGCATTTTAACAAATTATTTTTCTTATAAACTATGTCAATATCTATGAAAAAAACTTAGATTTAGATTTTGGTGGGCTTAATGGGTACACTTACCCTAACTTACAATAAAGTTCAATGTAGGCTATAGCAGTTTGCTGGTTTGCCGTTGTTTTTGTTTATAAATCAACAGCACACTGTCGTACACATATAAAATAGTATAGTTTGTCATGTGTAGTAGCCTATTTGTGAATTAAGGCGACGTGGTCCAATGTCAGTGTTACTGTTTGTCAAAAAACCTAAATCCTAATTTGTGTTCACAATCATTCAACTAATAATAATATAAAAATGGCAAGAATAAACACATTAATGCGTGTGCATTATTGTATGTGTCTTTTTATTTAACTCTGAAATGATATTCAACCAAGACTTTTTCTCTTGACTTTACCCTCTTTAAAATTAAAGTTGTAACGTTAGGCTATTAGTGTCAAGTCACAATACCAAAATTATGACTTTCGATACAATACCTGATTAAAATACCTTGTTAACATGAACTAATAATGAACTGCACTTCTACAGCATATATTAATATGTGTTAATGTTAATTTCAACATTTTCTAACACATTCAAATCAAAAATTGTACTTGTTAACTTTAGTATGCACTGTGAACTAACATGAACAAACAATGAATTGCTGTTTCTGTTAACTATCAATTAATTGAACGGCCATTCACTGCCATTATAAAGTTTGGAAGAGGCAGGACATTTTTATAATTACTCTGATTTCTAACGATAGAGATTATATACCATGCTATGGTATACTGTCATATAATGTGCGGTATGGGTGGGGCAATGACAATAATTTCCATATTAAAAACCTAGAAAATATGGTTTCAGATGGAGTAAGTAATAGTTTATAGTTAATTTTTGAATATAAAAGCACTTTCATTTTAGAGTGGTCTATTTAAATGCATATTTCAACCACTTACACAATGTTTTTTTTTTTTTATATATCAGATTACCTATCTGGGTCTGGTTGGTGGCTTTGACCTGGATAACACCGAGTGGAGAGTGCTGAAAGCCACTTTTACAACTGCTGCGGCACGTTATGAATTGGAGTGAAGTCAATGGGAAGATTGGTGTCCAACGCCAATATTGGTTATCCTGCAGCTCTAGCTTCCAGGTTGTATTGCTGCTAACATTATTTAAATTCTTCTTTATTGCAGGTGCAGTCAGGCAGAATCCCCTTACTGGAAAAGATCAACACATTGCCGACCCTCATTGGAGACTTCTCTGCACATCAACACACTTCTCAACTCTTTACCTTTCAAGTTTGCTTTAACTTTCTCAATTTATCTTTAAAGTTCTCTTTACCAAGTTACTGTGATTTATTTGTATTACTCTCATTAGACTAATTGAACATAACATTAATACATGCTTTGATCGAGTGTTTTGAACTTTGGTGTAAAAAATTAACTTTGAATGCTATTTATATTAATTTGTATTCTTAAATGTTTTCAACTGAATTCTACTTAAAATAAGTACAACTGAGTAGCTGTAATTATATTTATTTTTATGAAATGTTTTCAACTGAATACTACTGTAATTATTAAATTCAACTCTGTTGCTGTAATTATATTTATTTTTATGAAATGTTTTCAACTGAATACTACTGTAATTATTATTCAACTCTTGCTGTAATTTTATTTATTTTTATGAAATGTTTTCAACTGAATATTAGTGTAATTAAGTACAACACTTTAGCTGTAATTATTTAAATGCTTGTCAAAATAAATTGTTTTGAGTGCATTTGTTGTTGAGTGTTTAATTTACCTGTGAGTTAATAAGACTTTAAATACTGTCAGCTGCATGTGGGCCACATAAGGGCCGTTAGATTTTAACAGAACTCAACCATACTAAAGTTGTATACCAGGCTCACATATGGGCCACATGAAATTGTAGTATTTGGCTCATGCTTGGTGGAGTTATGGCAGTCCTTTGGTTCAGTTCTGGCAAAGGAGATGTGGGCCATATCTGGGCCGGCAAACACAAACTAATCTGGGCCACAGCTCAGCTGTTTATCTGGCCCACATCTTTGCCAAAGGAAATTTGCTGACTGGGATGTTTAATGTTTTTATATTATATTTAAAACGAGAAGAGGCAGGTTTGTGTTTTATATTTAGTTTTTTTTATAAATAGGCAAACGTTATGTGCAGTGAATATAATCAATACGCGTTGCCTGAACCACATTTGTGTGGCTATAATGTTTAAGATTTCTTTAAATGAAAACGAAAAGAGTTAGTATGGTGTTTTATAACATATTTCGTTGCCTAAAATATACACAGAGATAACCGGAGTAGCAGAGCGAGCTGAGTGACGCGCGCTGCGTCAGAAGGTGGGCGGGGTTAGGATTTCCCAAGATTTTCCAAGATGGCGCCGCCCATACCCCCATAAACGGCTTCAAACCAGTTCTTCAGAAAGTCTATGGGTGACGTCACAGACGCTTTGTCCATATTTTTTACAGTCTATGATATGGACGCGCCGGCCCTGTGTACTGGTGATCCGAGAACCGCTGTACCTGTACGTTCGGTAGTGCGCGCATGCACCGTATCAGCTGCTCGTGCTCATCACTTCTCTCAGCACAACATGTCTCAGCTCAGTGAATTGTTGGATTTACCGGAGTAAAATATACTCCGGGTCCGGGATATTGGTTTATTTCGAGTTGAAGGGACGGTCGGTGAGGACTCAGGCATGTCCAACAGTGAGTAACTTTAGTAACTTGTGGATCAGTGCTGACGCAAGACGTGAACTGTTCCGAACGATTCAGTCCGATTTAGAGTTCTGGCGGTACTGGTTCGACCAGTTCACTAAAAAGAACCGGTTCAAAAGAACGATTCCTTCACGAAACGGACATCACTAATCACTACCAAGATTACAATAAAGCTGCAAATGCATCCTCACTTTGCTGAAGCCTCATTACAATTAAGTGAATTTTTTAGTTTATATTATGGAAGTGCCATAAAACCGAACAGTATCAACAGTTCGATCGATGTATTTTTATTAACTAAAACATAAACATTAATGCATTTAAACGCTAAAACATTTTTTCCACATATCATTTTGGTGGATTTTTTTCTGTGGAAATGTCGTTTAAATGGGTTTAGCTTTCATTTTGATGTTAATGTATGTTTATAGCCATATATGTGACCTGTGTATTAGATGAATTGCAGTTACTGTTAGGGAGGACGGTAATTAACATGTCTTTTCTCATGCATCCTTCAGCTGAAAGACAGTGAATCTGAAGACGTGTGTGTGTTTATGTCTGTCCTCTGTCAATAAACTGCAGATGTGGTTCAATTGTGTTGCTGGGTGAAATCTGCTATATATTTACAAGACATTTTTCGACAACATTCACTGGTGTGTAATTTTGATTTGTATGAAAGTTCAAAGACAAAACATTTAGCCTATTATCTGACTAACCAGATTATCATGTTTAATTCTATAGTTACCTTTTACACGAAACATCATTTTCAACGTTAAAAATAATGGCTGATGATTTTATATATTTTTTTAATTTGTTAAAATGCTTAATAGGCTATATTATTTGATGCCAATCATAAGAGCTGTGAAATATTAGCAAATAATCTATCACTCTCAGAAAAAAAGGTACAAAAGCTGTCACTGGGACAGTACCCTTCAAAAAGGGTTCTATATGTACCTTTGAGGGACTAATATGCACTCTTTAGGTACAAAGGTGTACCCTTTGAAAAGGTACCACCACAGTGACAGTGTTTGTGTGTGTTCTGTAAGTGTAGGAATATAAATGCACTTATATCATAATCTTGTACAGCAGTTGTCATTTACATTTTGACTATTTACACGAGGATTACAAAACTAACCTTTTTTACATCAAAAATATAATATTTGATAAGCAGATCTCACTTGTTTTCTGTTATTAAATCAGGATTCACTTGAAAATTCACATTTATCCTCCTTGAACTCATTCTAACAACTTAATGTTTTAATATGTTTCAGACCAGATGGAGGTGAAAGAGCAAAGACAAGAACTGAAGTTAAAGGTGATGATGCTGTAGTTTGTTTCAGCCTGTTGACACCAATAAAATGAGCTTAATGTGCCAATTTACAGAAGATCTCAGACATCACCATAATGAATGAGCTGAAAACAGGGACATTTTGGAGACAAAGAGGCTTTTCAGCAGCAGTTTAACATGATGACTCTGTACTTTTTAAATGCAGATTGGATAAAAACACAGTGACCTCAGTTCACACCTGCAGTGAAGCCCCTCCCACAACAATTCACCAATAAATACTGGGAATATTCCCATCATCCTACAAGAGAAGAACAAACTCCAGGAGTAGCAGCTGAAATCTGTGTGACTGTTAAAGATGGAGTTTATTAAAGAGGAGATTGAAGACATGAGAGATCCAGAACCATCCAGAATAAAGCATGAAGATACTGAGGAACAAATAGGTTGGTGTCCATTCTTGATTCTTCATTGTTGACTGCTTTGGTAGATGTGAATTAATAAGCAGTATATGGATGATAAATGATGGAGAAATACATCTGAATGATCATAACCTTGTCAAACATATTAACTGTATAAACAAGTGAATGACATAAAACCTTGCCACATAAAAGATCTGAAACCTGATCTCTTGTTGCTTTCTGCTACTAAATTAAACTGTATTTCTGTGTATTTTAGACCAGGTGAGAGTGAAAGAGCAAAGACAAGAACTGAATGAAGTGAAGGAGGAACATCATAACTTTACAATTCAAAGAACAAAAGCCGAAAAGACGCACTCCTGCACTCAGTGTGGAAAGAGTTTCACAAAGAAAGCAAACCTTAAAACACACATGAGAATTCACACCGGAGAGAAACCGTATACATGCACTCAGTGTGGAAAGAGTTTTTCTCTGTCTGGATCTCTGAAATCACATGAGCGAGTTCATACTGGTGAGAAACCGTATACATGCACTCAGTGTGGAAAGAGTTTTTCTCAAGCATCAACTCTCAGTGTTCATCTGCGTATTCACTCTGGAGAAAAAACATTTAACTGTGATCAGTGTGGTAAATGTTTTAGTTCATCATCAAATCTAAAACATCACCTAAAAGTTCATTCAGATGAGAGGCCTTATGTGTGTTCTCTCTGTGGAAATAGTTATTCAAGGTTGGGCAGTTTTAAACAGCACCAGAAAACACACAGTGAAGTGAGAGATTATACGTGCTTTGACTGTGGGAAGAGCTTTACTAGAGCTGAGATTCTGAAACGGCACCAGAGAATTCATACTGGAGAAAAACCTTACAAGTGCTCATATTGTCACAAGAGTTTCACTGATTCTGGATCTTTGAAATTACATGAGCGAGTTCATACTGGAGAGAAGCCGTACTACTGTACTCAGTGTGAGAAGAGTTTCACACAGAAAGGAAACCTTAAGACACACATGAGAATTCACTCTGGAGAGAAACCGTATACATGCACTCAGTGTGGAAAGAGTTTCGGAGATCCATCAGGTCTCAGGTATCATCTGCACATTCACTCTGGAGAAAAGCCACTTAACTGTGATCAGTGTGGTAAAGGTTTTATTTCATCATCAAATCTAAAAGATCACCTGATAGTGCATTCAGATGAGAGGCCTTATGTGTGTTCTCTCTGTGGAAAGAGTTTTTCAAGGCCGGACAGTTTTAAACACCACCAGAAAACACATAATGATCCATAATGATAATCTCTGAAATCACACAAGTGACTTTATACTGTAGAAAAACTGTACGACTGTATTCAGTGTGAGAAGAGTTTCACCCAATCAAATAATAGTGACTCATATTTAAAAAAAGCATTGTTCTGTGTCACAGTGAGCAAATGTTATGTGAGATTCACATAAAGTAAATGTGTAGTTAGTTAACTAATAAACTAGTGTTGCTGTAAAATGGCACAATAATTGTGTTTTATGTGTTGGAGAACAAGAAAGAAAATTATTGAAAATTATTTTGATTGAATGCTTACTCAAAGAAATACCAAAATTGGAAAGAAATGTAGAAAAAAAACATTTGGTTATTAGTTCATATATGAAACAATTCCCTGAATTTGATTAGGGTTTTTTCTTTTTCTTTTAGTTGCATAAAGCCTGTTATTACATAAACATATGTATATACAATAAAGTACATCTGTACAATAACTCTGTACAATAACAACAAATAAAATTACCATTTCACTGGCAATGTGTGATTTTATGACTAAAAGGTTTCTACAGATCCAATAATTAAAATAAACTGAGATTCAGATAAAGCAAACGTATAGTGAAATAAACTTTAGAATAGTTTTATGGAAGATGTTTTTGAGTTGTAACTTTCTGACTTGTCATTTAGCTGTCATTGTCTCTAGTAAAACAGCCATATCACCCTGTAGCCCAAGACTGGTTGCCCACTGAAGCTAAACAGGGCTGAGCCTGGTTAGTACCTTGCAACAAGTCCTCCAACCCATACGACCATTTAGGTCGTTTGTCACTTCAAATACAACACATAAGGGCGTTCCCTAAATTAGCGCCCCTACCGGCAGCAGAAATACAACATAAACTTTCGCCTCAATGCATTGTTTTTTTATTTATTTTTTATTTAACTGCTACCAGTTTACGTCAAATTCCCAGCTATTCGAAGTGGTTTATTGCTATAAAAAGATATGGATTTTTGATGACTTCATCACACGTACAGGTAGCATACCTGTCAACACTCCCATTTTTCCAGGGTTTCTCCAGTTTTTTAGCCCTATCTCCCGGACCCCTCCCGGTTTGTTATTTCTCCCGGGAAACACCCGTAATTTGCATGGCCCAAACTCATTTATGAATAATCGGACCAATATGTATGAGATGGTCCTCACTGCAGAACATGAAATCCACGGGGAGGAGTCGGATCCAGATCCACTTGAATTTATTTACTTGAATAAGCCACACCCACTCATTAACATAGAATTTGCATGCTTTGTTTTTTGAAAATGAAAACGAAAATAAAAACTGTGAAATAAAAGAGGAATTAAAATGAAAATGAAAATTTACATTTGAATTTGAATTGTGTCACTATTATTGCGTGAGCGTTAATAAAGAGCTTTGTAAAAACTGTATTTGTAGTTTCTTTTTCACGTTTGGCTTTTCATTTTATTGGCAGTCTTGCCTCCAGACTGTAGTGAAAATGAAATGTGAAATCACCAATTGCATTTTATTTTTCAATTTGACAGGGATGATGCACTGTCACCGTGAAAATGAAATCATTTAATTTCATTCTCAATTTTGTCACATATTTTGCATACAGTTTTCTGTAATGAAATCGTTAATCTGGTTTTAATTTTAGCATTTTTAAGCATTTAATTTATTTATTTAAATTTGGCAGAAAATGTCCTCCATACTTGCCATGGTTTTATCACAATAATCATAGGACTTGCCATGCCTTTAATACCTTTTTGTAATGTTATTGTAATTCAATATTTTTTTCTGTCTTGCAGTTACTTCAGATCGCATCCTCCTCCATCTCCATCTCCCACAACAACCTTTAATCCAACAGCTCTTTTAAGAGGCCATCTCTTGCAAAAGCTCACTTTCTGTCTGTCTGTCTCTCTCTTTCTCTCTCTCTCTCTCTCTCTCTCAGCTTTTTTTCTGAACTGTAATTCATTTACAGATACTTTTGCTCTCTTTCTTTCTCTTCTTTATCATGGCATATTTTTAAAAATCTAAATTTGACCAATTCTGTCAGAAAGCTGCTATTAAAGGTAGGGTAGGTAGGATTTTTATAAAAAAACTTTTTTCAAATTTGTTTAAACTGTCTTTATATACCAATACATAATTAAAATGTAAGTGCTCTGAAAAAGAGAGTATAAAAATCGAGTGACTGAAGACCTTTTAATCTGCAATAAACACAGCTCATTATCTCATTATGGTCGTACATGTGTATGACGTCATTGACACTTTAAAAGACTTTTTAAAGCAAATAAGTGACTCAAAAAAATCTAACACCCAGCAATGTGTAATTTATTTGCATCTCCTTTCGAATACAACATTCAAATTAATAGACAAAAAATTATATCCTGAGAAAAGTGGATTTTGAGGGGTATAGCGCCATAGACCTCCATTCATTCTGCACTCGTCCTGTGAGCGCCCTCATATGGAATCAGAGTGGAACTGCAACCAGTTCAGAAGCCGGAAGTGTACTGAGAGTGAAACTTCTCGCCTTATTAGACATTCTCTGCTTGTAGTATCCAAGACAACTTGATCGCGTGATTCGCGTCGAGGTAGGTGGGCATGGTTTCAGCACCAGGCTCCTCAGCTCCACCCACGTACCGCTTCTTTGCCCATTTTCGTTTATCCGGGAGTGACGCGCTGCCAAGATGGCGACGGTCGGCTACGCCCACTTTAGGCTTCAAAAATGGTCTTTAGAACTCTACGGGTGACGTCACGGACACTACGTCCATATTTTTTTACAGTCTATGGCCTATATGGACCAAGCACCAACATTCTAATCTGAAAAATGAAGCCTACCCGGAAGTGCGAAAAACTGCAATACATCGAAAATCCGCTAGAGGGAGGTCCCAAAAGGGAGAAAATGGCACAAAACGCATGCAGACTAGAGCCAACACAAGCTAACCTTGAATGAAAAAAACGTAACATTTCTCAATGTGGGCACAATGAAAATTACTATGATACTAGTCCACAGTATATTTAAGCTCCATGCATGTATTTGTAAACATATCTTACATTTTTAAAGGAAAACATTGTCTTTTTTCACCATTACTCACTGTGTACCATTTAAGCCCACCTTATGTATTTCAATGAGGAATCCCTCTAATTGCAAACTTTGATACATTTTTTGAAAGTGTTTAAAGATAACATGTCTTTGTGCTTTTACCTTACTAACCTTTTAACCTTACCTTACTTGCACACAAATTACACACATTCATTCAAATGAGATAGAGCCCGGTTTGTCCTAAAGTCCTGTATGTATAACCGGGCATAATTCGGGAGCCAAGCTGAGTTAAGGCTTGAGATTCTGGGCATGGAGAGGTCCCAGAGGGACCCTATATTCCCCTCAGTCCTGAGCCCCTGGGACCATCCTGCTCCGAGATACCGCCACTTCCTGTCCAGCTTTGACCGGGCAAAACTTGGGGCCCAAGCCGAGATGGGGCTCTGGACTCAGGGCATGGAGGGGGTCACCCAGTGGGCCGCCTATGCCGGGAGTATTGAGCCCTAACTCGGCTTTCTTCCCGAGGTATGGTCACTTCCAGTGGAACTTTGACTGGGCATAACTCCAGAATCAAGCCGACCTAAGGCTGCATACTCCCGGTGTGACCTGAGAGTCCCCAAAAACCCCAGAGTCTGGAGCCACAACTCGGCTTCCTTCCCGAGATACACCCGGTTAAACTTCCACCTTTGACCAGGCATAACTTTGGAGTTAAGCCGGCTTAAGGCTCCAGACTCCCGGTGTGGGGGGCCCACTAGGAGCTCCCCCTAAGCCCAGAATATGGAGCCCCAACTTGGCTCGGCTCCCGAGATACACCCGGCCTAACTTCTAGCTTGACTCCAGCTACAACTCCAGTCAAGCCAACTTAAAGCTCCAGACCACCGGCCACTAACACCTACCCATCCCACCCAGGGCTTTAATCAAACATTAGCAAAAGGATTTTTTTTTAATTATTCCCTGTTACTGAATAAATATATTGATGTTTTACTTCTTTAAAATCAATAAAAAAAATTATATTTTGTGAATCAATGATGATGTGGACTTATTTGGAACACATTAAATGGTGCCAAAGTACCAATTAAGCCCATGCCAGACTTCTGACTTTATTCCTAAATTAACTTAATTTTATATTCTAAAATGTACATCAACTAATTAATACATTTACAAATGAGAGATTGATCTTGCATTTTAACAAATTATTTTTCTTATAAACTATGTCAATATCTATGAAAAAACTTAGATTTAGATTTTGGTGGGCTTAATGGGTACACTTACCCTAACTTACAATAAAGTTCAATGTATGTGTTAATGTTAATTTCAACATTTACTAACACATTCAAATCAAAAATTGTACTTGTTAACTTTAGTATGCACTGTGAACTAACATGAACAAACAATGATTTGCTGTTTCTGTTAACTATCAATTAATTGAACGGCCATTCACTGCCATTATAAAGCTTGGATTATAGTTCATTTTTGAATATAAAAGGACTTTCATTTTAGAGTGGTCTATTTAAATGCATATTTCAACCACTTACACAATGTTTTGTTTTGTTTTTCTATCAGATTACCTATCTGGGTCTGGTTGGTGGCTTTGACCTGGATAACACCGTGTGGAGAGTGCTGAAAGCCACTTTTACAACTGCTGTGGCACGTTATGAATTGGAGTGAAGTCAATGGGAAGATTGGTGTCCAACGCCAATATTGGTTATCCTGCAGCTCTAGCTTCCAGGTTGTATTGCTGCTAACATTATTTAAATGCTTCTTTATTGCAGGTGCAGTCAGGCAGAATCCCCTTACTGGAAAAGATCAACACATTGCCGACCCTCATTGGAGACTTCTCTGCACATCAACACACTTCTCAACTCTTTACCTTTCAAGTTTGCTTTAACTTTCTCAATTTATCTTTAAAGTTCTCTTTACCAAGTTACTGTGATTTATTTGTATTACTCTCATTAGACTAATTGAACATAACATTAATGCACGCTTTGATCGAGTGTTTTGAACTTTGGTGTAAAAAATTAACTTTGAATGCTATTTATATTAATTTGTATTCTTAAATGTTTTCAACTGAATTCTACTTAAAATAAGTACAACTGAGTAGCTGTAATTCTATGTATTCTTAAATGTTTTCAACTGAATACTACTGTAATTATTAAATTCAACTCTGTTGCTGTAATTATATTTATTTTTATGAAATGTTTTCAACTGAATACTACTGTAATTATTATTCAACTCTTGCTGTAATTTTATTTATTTTTATGAAATGTTTTCAACTGAATATTAGTGTAATTAAGTACAACACTTTACCTGTAATTATTTAAATGCTTGTCAAAATAAATTGTTTTGAGTGCATTTGTTGTTGAGTGTTTAATTTACCTGTGAGTTAATAAGACTTTAAATACTGTCAGCTGCATGTGGGCCACATAAGGGTCGTTAGATTTTAACAGAACTCAACCATACTAAAGTTGTATACCAGACTCACATATGGGCCACATGAAATTGTAGTATTTGGCTCATGCTTGGTGGAGTTATGGCAGTCCTTTGGTTCAGTTCTGGCAAAGGAGATGTGGGCCATATCTGGGCCGGCAAACACAATCTGGGCCACAGCTCATCTGTTTATCTGGCCCACATCTTTGCCAAAGGAAATTTGCTGACTGGGATGTTTAATATTTTTATATTATATTTAAAACGAAAAGAGGCAGGTTTGTGTTTTATATTTAGTTTTTTTATAAATAGGCAAACGTTACGTGCAGTGAATATAATCAATACGCGTTGCCTGAACCACATTTGTGTGGCTATAATGTTTAAGATTTCTTTAAATGAAAACGAAAAGAGTTAGTATGGTGTTTTATAACATATTTCGTTGCCTAAAATATACACAGAGATAACCGGAGTAGCAGAGCGAGCTGAGTGACGCGCGCTGCGTCAGAAGGTGGGCGGGGTTAGGATTTCCCAAGATTTTCCAAGATGGCGCCGCCCATACCCCCCATAAACGGCTTCAAAACAGTTCTTCAGAAAGTCTATGGGTGACGTCACAGACGCTTTGTCCATATTTTTTACAGTCTATGATATGGACGCGCCGGCCCTGTGTACTGGTGATCCGAGAACCGCTGTACCTGTACGTTCGGTAGTGCGCGCATGCACCGTATCAGCTGCTCGTGCTCATCACTTCTCTCAGCACAACATGTCTCAGCTCAGTGAATTGTTGGATTTACCGGAGTAAAATATACTCCGGGTCCGGGATATTGGTTTATTTCGAGTCGAAGGGACGGTTGGTCAGGACTCAGGCATGTCCAACAGTGAGTAACTTTAGTAACTTGTGGATCAGTGCTGACGCAAGACGTGAACTGTTCCGAACGATTCAGTCCGATTTAGAGTACTGGCGGTACTGGTTCGACCAGTTCACTAAAAAGAACCGGTTCAAAAGAACGATTCGTTCACGAAACGGACATCACTAATCACTACCAAGATTACAATAAAGCTGCAAATGCATCCTCACTTTGCTGAAGCCTCATTACAATTAAGTGAATTTTTGAGTTTATATTATGGAAGTGCCATAAAACCGAACAGTATCAACAGTTCGATCGATGTATTTTTGGACATTTATTAACACGCGCTAAAACATTTTTTTTCCACATATCATTTTGGTGGAATTTTTTTCTGTGGAAATGTCGTTTAAATGGGTTTAGCTTTCATTTTGATGTTAATGTATGTTTATAGCCATATGTGTGCCTGTGTATTAGATGAATTGCAGTTACTGTTAGGGAGGACGGTAATTATGGTTAATATCATGGTGCAATGAGCAGAAACTGCTCTTTGTAAATAATTGGAATCTGTTTTGGGAGCGTCCTAGGCTTTACCGTGCTGATGGCTTACACCCAAGCAGATTCGGATCGGATCTTCTGTCAGATAACATCTCCAAAATGTTAAATACCTTTTGACTAGTAACCAAAAGTTCAAATCATAGTCTCTGCTGCACCAAATTAACTGATATAAATAGTGTAGAACATTGCATAGAAACTGTGTCTATTCCTCGTTTAGTGAGATCAAATAATAAATCTACTGCAGGATCTAGAAAAAATCTAATTGTTATTAAACCAGAAAATGTTGCCATTAGTAACCAAAAACAATTTCTAAAGCTAGGTCTTCTAAACATTAGATCACTCACACCTAAGGCAGTTATTGTAAATGAAATAGTCACGGATAATAGCTTCGATGTACTTTGCCTTACTGAAACTTGGCTTAAACCTAATGATTATTTCGGTCTAAATGAGTCTACTCCATTAGGATACTCCTATAAGCACGAACCCCGTCTGATTGGTCGTGGCGGCGGTGTTGCAGCGGTCTATAGAGATATTCTCAATGTTACTCAGAAAACGGGTTATAAGTTTATTTCGTTTGAAATACTTGTACTAAATGTTACGCTCTTAGATGTTAGAAAAAAATCCATATTATCTCTAGCCTTGGCTACCGTATATAGACCGCCTGGGCCTTACGCTGATTTCCTAAAAGAGTTTGCAGATTTTCTCTCAGATCTATTGGTCAATGTAGATAAAGCATTAATTGTTGGAGATTTTAACATACACGTAGATAATCCAAATGATGCGTTAGGGGCTGCGTTTATAGATTTATTAAATTCCTTTGAGGTCAAACAAAACGTCACCGGACCAACTCATCGTCTTAATCACACACTCGATTTAATTATATCATATGGATCCGATCCAACCGATATAGATATCATTCCACAAAGTGATGATGTCACTGACCATTACTTGGTAACTTGCATATTACGTACTGCTGTAATATGTCATGCGGCGCCGCGTTTTCGACCAGGCAGAACAATCCTTCCATCCACCATAGATAATTTCTCGAGTTGCTTATCTAATCTGTCTCAGCTGCTGCCTGAACCCAAACAAACAGATGAACTAGAAGAACTAACTAGCACTATGAGCACCATTCTCTCTAGATCATTAGATGTTGTTGCACCCGTTAGATTAAAAAAGGTCACAGAGAAAATTAAAGCACCATGGTACAATAATACTACGCATGTTCTAAAGAGAGAAACCCGTAATTTAGAGCGTAAATGGAAACAAACTAATTTAGAGGTCTTTAGAATCGCGTGGAAAGACAGTATGTCACGTTATAAAAAGGCCCTAAAAGCGGCCAGGGCTGAGCATCTCCGCAAACTAATAGAAAACAACCAAAACAATCCAAGGTTTTTATTTAACACCGTGGCTAGACTAACAAATAAACAGACGTCACCCGAACAAAATATCCCGTTACAGTTTAGTAGTAATGATTTCATGAACTTCTTCACTGAGAAAATAGAAAACATCAGAACCACAATTGTAAACGTTCAATCCTCAATCGCACCTTATAATTCAGCCTCAATTTCCCCCCCGCAAGAACAATTACAGTGCTTTACAACTATAGAACAAAAAGAGTTAAATAAACTTATCACTTCATCTAAAACAACAACATGTTTATTAGATCCTATACCAACTAAACTACTGAAGGAAGTGTTACCTGTAGTGGAAGAGCCTCTCCTCAATATTATTAACTCGTCTTTATCTTTAGGTCATGTTCCAAGAACATTTAAACTGGCAATGATAAAACCTCTCATTAAGAAACCACAATTAGACCCGCATAATCTAGCAAATTATAGACCCATTTCAAATCTACCTTTTATGTCTAAAATACTAGAAAAAGTTGTGTCCACTCAACTGGGCTCTTTCTTGCAAGAAAATGATATCTATGAAAAGTTTCAGTCAGGATTCAGGCCGCATCATAGCACTGAAACTGCGCTCGTTAAAATCACAAATGATTTACTCTTAGCTTCTGACCAAGGCTGCATCTCAATACTAGTTTTACTTGATCTAAGTGCTGCGTTCGATACTATAGATCATACAATACTCTTAGATCGACTACAAAATTATACTGGTGTTCAAGGACAAGCATTAAGCTGGTTTAGATCATACTTATCAGACCGCTACCATTTTGTCTATTTAAATGGAGAAAAATCGATCATAATTCCAGTAAACTATGGAGTGCCGCAGGGATCTGTGTTGGGCCCTCTGTTATTCTCAATATATATGCTGCCACTTGGAAATATTATAAGGAAACATGGAATTAGTTTCCATTGTTATGCTGATGACACTCAAATATATATTTCATCACGGCCAGATGAAAACGCTAAATTATCCAAATTGACAGAGTGTGTTAAAGATATAAAAGATTGGATGATGCGTAATTTTCTTTTATTAAATCCAGACAAGACAGAGGTAATACTTATCGGTTCAAAAAACCGCCCACAGAACCTCTCACAATACAACTTTGACATCGTAGGATGTCCTGTTACTTTATCCTCTACAGTAAAAGACCTGGGTGTTATACTCGATTGTAACCTGTCTTTTGAAAATCATATTTCGTATGTTACGAAAACAGCCTTTTTCCACCTTAGAAACATTGCTAAGCTACGTAATATGCTATCAGTTTCTGATGCAGAAAAGTTAGTTCATGCATTCATGACCTCGAGACTAGATTACTGTAATGCTTTATTAGCCGGTTGTCCTGCATCCTCAATAAACAAGCTACAGTTAGTCCAAAATGCAGCCGCTAGAGTTCTTACTAGATCAAGAAAATATGATCATATAACACCGATTTTATCATCACTACATTGGCTACCTATAAAGTTCCGTATTAATTATAAGGTATTGCTATTGACTTATAAAGCCCTAAACGGCTTAGCTCCAGTCTATTTAACGGATCTTCTATCACCCTATAATCCATCACGCCCTTTAAGATCAATAAATTCGAGGCTTTTGGTCATACCTAGGATATCCAGATCAACCAAAGGAGGGAGAGCATTTTCGCATTTGGCTCCAAAACTCTGGAATAGCCTTCCTGATACTGTTCGTTACTCGGACTCACTCTCCCAGTTTAAAACTAGATTAAAGACGCATCTTTTCAGCCAGGCATTCATATAATATTGTTAATCTCACAGTTTCAAACTACAATCCGGCCTCTAGTTCATAAATGCCAGAGGAGAACTGGCCCCCGACTGAGCCTGGGTTCTCCCAAGGTTTTTTTTTTCTCCATTAGGTCACCTGATGGAGTTTTAGGACACCATTAGGTCACTTGATGGAGTTTTTCGGTTCCTTGCCACTGTTGCCTTTGGCTTGCTCAGTTGGGGATATTTTGGGGATATTTAATTTAATTTTATTCTATCAATCAATAAATTCCACTAGAAACAAACTTTGTTGTATTATTTTATTTTAATACTGTGAAGCTGCTTTGATACAATCTGTATTGTGAAAAGCGCTATACAAATATACTTGATTTGATTTGATTTGACGGTAATTAACATGTCTTTTCTCATGCATCCTTCAGCTGAAAGACAGTGAATCTGAAGATTCTCTTGTTTAATTCTATAGTTACCTTTTACACGAAACATCATTTTCAACGTTAAAAATAATGATGGCTGATGATTTTATATATTTTTTTAATTTGTTAAAATGCTTAATAGGCTATATTATTTGATTGCAATCATAAGAGCTGTGAAATATTAGCAAATAATCTATCACTCTCAGAAAAAAAGTTACAAAAGCTGTCACTGGGACAGTACCCTTCAAAAAGGGTTCTATATGTACCTTTGAGGGACTAATATGCACTCTTTAGGTACAAAGGTGTACCTTTTGAAAAGGTACCACCACAGTGACAGTGTTTGTGTGTGTTCTGTGAGTGTAGGAATATAAATGCACTTATATCATAATCTTGTACAGCAGTTGTCATTTACATTTTGACTATTTACACAAGGATTACAAAACTAACCTTTTTTACATCAAAAATATAATATTTGATAAACAGATCTCACTTGAAAATTCACATTTATCCTCCAGAACTCATTCTAACAACTTAATGTTTTAATATGTTTCAGACCAGATGGAGGTGAATGAGCAAAGACAAGAACTGAAGTTAAAGGTGATGATGCTGTAGTTTGTTTCAGCCTGTTGACACCAATAAAATGAGCTTAATGTGCCAATTTACAGAAGATCTCAGACATCACCATAATGAATGAGCTGAAAACAGGGAACTTTTGGAGACAAAGAGGCTTTTCAGCAGCAGTTTAACATGATGTCTCTGTACTTTTTAAATGCAGATTGGATAAAAACACAGTGATCACAGTTCACACCTGCAGTGAAGCCCCTCCCACAACAATTCACCAATAAATACTGGGAATATTCCCATCATCCTACAAGAGAAGGACAAACTCCAGGAGTAGCAGCTGAAATCTGTGTGACTGTTAAAGATGGAGTTTATTAAAGAGGAGATTGAAGACATGAGTGATCCAGAACCATCCAGAGTAAAACATGAAGATACTGAGGAACAAATAGGTTGGTGTCCATTCTTGATTCTTCATTGTTGACTGCTTTGGTAGATGTGCATTAATAAGCATTATATGGATGATAAATGATGGAGAAATACATCTGAATGATCATAACCTTATAGCAGTTGTCAAACATATTAACTGTATAAACAAGTGAATGACATAAAACCTTGCCACATAAAAGATCTGAAACCTGATCTCTTGTTGCTTTCTGCTACTAAATTAAACTGTATTTCTGTGTATTTTAGACCAGGTGAGAGTGAAAGAGCAAAGACAAGAACTGAATGAAGTGAAGGAGGAACATCATAACTTTACAATTCAAAGAACAAAAGCCAAAAAGACGCACACCTGCACTCAGTGTGGAAAGAGTTTCTCACAGAAAGCAGACCTTAAAACACACATGAGAATTCACACCGAAGAGAAACCGTATACATGCACTCAGTGTGGAAAGAGTTTTTCTCAGTCTGGATCTCTGAAATCACATGAGCGAGTTCATACTGGTGAGAAACCGTATACATGCACTCAGTGTGGAAAGAGTTTTTCTCAAGCATCAACTCTCAGTGTTCATCTGCGTATTCACTCTGGAGAAAAAACATTTAACTGTGATCAGTGTGGTAAATGTTTTAGTTCATCATCAAATCTAAAACATCACCTAAAAGTTCATTCAGACGAGAGGCCTTATGTGTGTTCTCTCTGTGGAAATAGTTATTCAAGGTTGGGCAGTTTTAAACAGCACCAGAAAACACACAGTGAAGTGAGAGATTATACGTGCTTTGACTGTGGGAAGAGCTTTACTAGAGCTGAGATTCTGAAACGGCACCAAAGAATTCATACTGGAGAAAAACCTTACAAGTGCTCATATTGTCACAAGAGTTTCACTGATTCTGGATCTTTGAGAGAACATGAGCGAGTTCATACTGGAGAGAAGCCGTACGACTGCACTCAGTGTGAGAAGAGTTTCACACAGAAAGGAAACCTTAAGGCACACATGAGAATTCACACTGGAGAGAAACCGTATACATGCACTCAGTGTGGAAAGAGTTTTTCTCTGTCTGGATCTCTGAAATCACATGAGCGAGTTCACACTGGAGAGAAACCGTATACATGCACTCAGTGTGGAAAGAGTTTTTCTCAAGCATCAACTCTCAGTGTTCATCTGCGTATTCACTCTGGAGAAAAGCCACTTAACTGTGATCAGTGTGGTAAAGGTTTTATTTCATCATCAAATCTAAAAGATCACCTAAAAGTTCATTCAGATGAGAAGCCTTATGTGTGTTCTCTCTGTGGAAAGAGTTTTTCAAGGCTGTACAGTTTTAAACACCACCAGAAAACACATAATGATCCATAATGATAATCTCTGAAATCACACAAGTGACTTTATACTGTAGAAAAACTGTACGACTGTATTCAGTGTGAGAAGAGTTTCACCCAATCAAATAATAGTGACTCATATTTAAAAAAAGCATTGTTGTGTGTCACAGTGAGTGAATATTATGTGAGATTCACATAAAGTAAATGTGTAGTTAGTTAACTAATAAACTAGTGTTGCTGTAAAATGGCACAATAATTGTGTTTTATGTGTTGGAGAACAAGAAAGAAAATTATTAAAAATGATTTTGATTGAATGCTTACTCAAAGAAATACCAAAATTAAGAGAGACTGGAAAGAAATGTAGAAAAAAAACATTCGGTTATTAGTTCATATATGAAACAATTCCCTGAATTTGATTAGTTTTTTTTTTTTCTTTTAGTTGCATAAAGCCTGTAATTACATAAACATATGTACATACAATAAAGTACATCTGTACAATAACTCTGTACAATAACAACAAATAAAATTACCATTTCACTGGCAATGTGTGATTTTATGTCTAAAAGGTTTCTACAGATCCAATAATTAAAATAAACTGAGATTCAGATAAGCAAACGTATAGTGAAATAAACTTTAGAATAGTTTTGTGGAAGATGTTTTTGAGTTGTAACTTTCTGACTTGTCATTTAGCTGTCATTGTCTCTAGTAAAACAGCCATATCACCCTGTAGCCCTAGACTGGTTGCCCACTGAAGCTAAACAGGGCTGAGCCTGGTTAGTACCTTGCAACAAGTCTTCCAACCCATACAACCATTTAAGTCGTTTGTCACTTCAAATACAACACATAAGGGCGTTCCCTAAATTAGCGCCCCTACCGGCAGCAGAAATACAACATAAACTTTCGCCTCAATGCATTGTTTTTTTATTTTTTATTTTATTTACCTGCTACCAGTTTACGCCAAACTCCCAGCTATTCGAAGTGGTTTATTGCTATAAAAAGATATGGATTTTTGATGACTTCATCACACGTACAGGTAGCATACCTGTCAACACTCCCATTTTTCCCGGGTTTCTCCCGTTTTTTAGCCCTATCTCCCAGACCCCTCCCGGTTTGTTATTTCTCCCGGGAAACACCCGTAATTTGCATGGCCCAAACTCCTTTATGAATAATCGGACCAATATGTATGAGATGGTCCTCACTGCAGAACATGAAATCCACGGGGAGGAGTCGGATCCAGATCCACTTGAATTTATTTACTTGAATAAGCCACACCCACTCATTAACATAGAATTTGCATGCAGGTTGTCTTTGAAAATGAAAACGAAAATGAAAACTGTGAAATAAAAGAGGAATGAAAATGAAAATTTACATTTGAATTTGAATTGTGTCACTATTATTGCGTGAGCGTTAATAAAGAGCTTTGTAAAAACTGTATTTGTAGTTTCTTTTTCACGATTGGCTTTTCATTTTAATATTGGCAGTCTTGGCTCCAGACTGTAGTGAAAATTAAATGTGAAATCACCAATTGCATTTTATTTTTCAATTTGACAGGGATGATGCACTGTCACCGTGAAAATGAAATAGTCTCGGTTACTGATGTAACCCTCGTTCCCTGAAGGAGGGAACGGGAGACGTAACGTCGACGTGACGACGTAACTGGGATCACTTCAGGGAGCCCTATCAACTTTGAGTGTCTACAGAACGAGCCAATGAACGTTGGCGTGAGTGAACACGTCACGAGCCCCTGCCCCGCCGCGCGGGTATAAACAGGAAGCGGGAGCACGCACACATTGTTTTTCGCTGAGGAGCCGAGATTTGTGACGGCCATGCAACGATGGTCAGCAATGGTGGCGACGGGACGTTACGTCTCCCGTTCCCTCCTTCAGGGAACGAGGGTTACATCAGTAACCGAGACGTTCCCTTTCAGTCGCTCACGTTCGACATAACGTCGACGTGACGACGTAATTGGGATCCCATGGAAAACGCCACGGTTGCTGCCACATCCAGCGCCCTACGCAAGACTCTCAGACCTCCAACTGCTGGGGCGGAAGACCTGCGTAGAGGGAGTTCAACTGCTGTTCCATTACACCCCACACAGTGAACTCTAATAACACTGGGAAAGCGTACCTTTCCAGAGGAAAAGACGCTGCGGAGCCACATCCTGCCCAAAGGGAGGTAACGTGGAGAATACACATATGGACTGGCCGAGGGGGCAGTGCAACATATGGAATGTCACTGGGTTGGCTCCACCCGAAGGGGGACCGGACAGTGACGGCAGAGCAGACTCTGCCAAGGGAAGACACGGGCTCACCGCAGGGAGCTGGTCGTGGAAGAATACACATATGGGATCGTCGCAGGGATCGCACATATGGAACCCAGCCTAGCACAAGTTACACAAGCATACGAGCACTAGACCTGCCGTCGGACGCTCCGCAACGTCCGACTGCTGAAGGGGTGCGGAGGAACTCACAGGGTTCGCCAAGTGGGGAACTCGACTTGGAGTAAAAAGCGCACGTATCCGTTCCTAGAAAGGGAGTGGCGCAGCAAGCCGACACTAGAGCGGGAGCTTCGGTGTTACCGGCTAGAAGAAGCGAGCACACAGGAAGAAACCGGCTCAACACGCAAGCTATAAAACCTAGAGAACGTGTTAGGTGTCGCAGCTCTACAGATGTCTGTTAGCGAGGCGCCGTGTGCCAGCGCCCAGGAAGAAGCGACACCCCTAGTGGAGTGGGCTTTCAACCCAGGCGGGCAGGGCACGCCTTTGACTTCTCAAACCAAGGCGATGGCATCCACTATCCAGTGGGCCATCCTCTGCTTGGAGACAGCCTTCCCTTTCTGCTGGCCTCCGTAACAGACGAAGAGCTGATCTGAGGTCCTGAGGCTTTGCGTTCTGTCCACATACAGATGCAGAGCGCGAACGGGACAGAGAAAAGCCAGGGCTGGGTCTGCCTCCTCCGAAGGCAGCGCTTGCAGGTTCACTACCTGGTCCCAGAAGGGAGTGGTAGGAACCTTGGGCACGTATCCGGGCCGGGGTCTCAGGATGACGTGAGAGTTATCCGGGCCGAATTCTAGGCACGATTCGTCGACCGAAAATGCATGCAGGTCCCCTACCCTCTTGATAGAGGCCAATGCAACCAGGAGTACTGTCTTACAGGACAGGATTTTTAACTCAGCTGATTGCAGAGGCTCAAAGGGTGGTCTCTGAAGTGCCGAAAGGACCAGAGACAAATCCCAAGAGGGTAAAGAGAATGGGCGAGGAGGATTCAGTCTCCTCGCTCCCCTCAGGAACCTGACGATCAGGTCATGCTTTCCCAAAGACTTACCATCAACAGCATCGTGATGTGCAGCAATAGCGGCAACATACACTTTAAGGGTGGAGGGAGACAGCCTTCGCTCCAACCTTTCTTGCAGGAAGGAAAGCACGGCTCTGATCGAGCAAGATCGGGGGTTCTCCTCATGAGAGGAGCACCAGTCAATGAACAGGTTCCACTTCAACGCATAGAGGCGCCTCGTAGAGGGGGCTCTAGCGGAAGTGATGGTGTCAACTACCGCAGGGGGTAGGTCACCTAGAACCTCCGCGTCCCGTCCAGGGACCAGACATGGAGTTTCCAGAGGTCTGGACGCGGGTGCCATAGGGTGCCCCGTCTCTGAGAGAGCAGATCCTCTCCCAGAGGAATGGGCCAGGGAGGGGCTGTCGCGAGGAGCACTAGTTCCGGGAACCAGGTCCGGTTGGACCAATACGGCGCAACTAACAAGACCTGCTCCTCGTCCTCCCTGACTTTGCACAAGGTCTGTGCAAGAAGGCTCACTGGGGGAAACGCATACTTGTGTAGGCCCCGGGGCCAGCTGTGTGCCAGAGCATCCGTGCCGAGGGTCCCCTCGGTCAGGGAATAGAACAACTGGCAGTGAGACGTGTCCGGGGCGGCAAACAGATCTCCCTGTGCGGTCCCGAAGCGCCTGAAAATCAGCTGGACCACCTCGGGATGGAGTCGCCATTCTCCCGGTAGCACCTGCTGCCGTGAGAGCTCGTCGGCTGCACGGTTGAGCAGGCCCGGAATGTAAACGGTACGAAGCGACCTCAGATGCTTCTGACACCAGAGGAGGAGATGGCGGGCGAGTTGTGACATGCGGCGGGAGCGTAGACCACCTTGGCGGTTGATGTACGCAACGGTCGCAGTGCTGTCCATACGGACCAGCACATGCTTGCCTAGTAGCAGCGTTTTGAAGCGGCTCAGCGCAAGACGTACTGCTAACAACTCGAGGCAGTTGATGTGCCAATGCAGTTGAGGCCACGTCCACAGACCTGAAGCTGCATGCCCGTTGTACGTGGCCCCCCAGCCAGTGGCAGAGGCATCCGTGGAGACCACAGAGTGCCTGGACACTTGTTCCAGGGGAACACCTGCCCACAGGAACGAAGGGTCCGACCACAGGCTGAGAGTTTGGTGACAGTGCGGAGTCACTTGGACCTGGCACAAGCCGCTCTGCCACGCCCATCTCGGGACTCGATCGTGGAGGGCAGTGTTGGAGCGGCCTCATATGAAGCAATCCGAGCGGCGTAACCGCGGCTGCAGATGCCATATGCCCCAGGAGCCTCTGAAAAAGTTTCAGTGGTGCCGCTGTTCTGCGTCTGAGCGTACTCACGCAGTTCAACACTGACTGGACACGGGCCTTGGTGAGGCGCGCCGTCATGTTGATCGAGTCTAACTCCATACCGAGAAAAGAGATCCTCTGCCCGGGGGTGAGTTTGCTCTTTTCCCAGTTGACCCGAAGCCCTAGGTGGCTGAGGTGACTGAGCACCATGTCCCTGTGTTCGCACAACTGCTCTCTCGACTGGGCCAGAATAAGCCAGTCGTCGAGGTAGTTGAGGATGCGAACACCACGCTCACACATGGGAGCAATGGCCGCCTCCGCGACTTTCGTGAAGACGCAGGGCGACAGGGCCAGCCCGAAGGGTAAGACCTTGTACTGATATGCCCGTCCCTCGAACGCAAAGCGGAGAAACGGTCTGTGTCGAGGGAGAATCGAGACATGAAAGTACGCGTCCTTCAGGTCGATCGCTGCAAACCAATCTTGGGGACGGATGCATTTGAAAATGCGTTTCTGCGTAAGCATCTTGAACGGTAGCCTGTGAAGGGACCGGTTCAGGACGCGCAGGTCCAAGATTGGTCGTAACCCACCACCTTTCTTGGTACAATGAAGTACGGGCTGTAGAAGCCGGTCTTCCTATCGGCTGGAGGGACCGGCTCGATCGCGTCCTTCGCCAGTAGGACTGCGATCTCTGCTCTGAGCACAGGGGCATTGTCCGCCAGAACACGGGTGAACAGGATGCCCTTGAAAGCAAGGGGACACCGGGCGAACTGAATCGCATAGCCGAGTCTGATGGTACGGATGAGCCAGCGAGATGGGCTGGGAAGCGTTAACCAGGCTCCCAGAGACCGAGCAAGCGGGACCAAGGGCACCACAGACGTACCCAGGGTGGGGCAGCGCAGCGGAATGCAGGGACCCGACTCGGAAGGCACAGCGGCCCAAAGTGGGGTCTGAGTGTGTGGTGCAACACATACCTGCTTCCGTCGAAGGGCAGAGTGAGTGTGCGGAGGCGTCAGTGCGTCCAGGACACAGCCACTGCTGCCTGCTGGCGATGAAAGAGGGGCTCGGGAGTGACAAGGCATGGCGGCATCGTCGACTGCCAAGCGCGCCCTCTTGGGGCCCAGAGGTTTCAGAAATTGCTCTTTTTTTGAAAATGACGGAACATGACGAACATGACGGAACAAAAAGAAAAGGAAACGATTCTCCGCCCGGCCCTCCACCGGGGAAAGGAGTGGCGCCTTCGCCATCTCCTAAAGAGCAACTTGATCCACCTCCGGGCCGCCCGTCTCAGGGTCGTTTGCACCGTCGCTTGCCTCCTGGTTTGGCAGCAGCCTGGCCGGGTGGGGTCGGCTTCCTACGGCTTGCTCCACGCTGAGGCCTGGATGGTTGCTGCTGCTGCTGGGGCTTAGCAGGAGCGGAGGACGCCGCAGAAGGCCGACCTCGGCGACGAGTAGACGGAGGGTCTGCGGACGGGTGGGAGCAGCAGTGGTCCGCCGGGGCAGGATGTGCCGGATGGCCTCCGTCTGCTTCTGTGCGGCCGAGAACTGTTGGGCAAAGCTCTCGACCGCGTCGCCGAACAACCCAACCTGGGAAAGAGGGGCATCCAGGAACCGATATTTATCCCGATATTATGTCCCTCATATCCGCCAGGTTGAGCCAAAGGTGGCGCTCCTGGACCACCAAGGTGGACATCGCCTGACCGACTGAACATGCGGTTTCCTTCGTCGCCCGGAGGGCGAGGTCGGTTGCCACACGGAGCTCCCGGAGGAGTCCTAGAAAGTCCACGTCCTAGAAAGCTCCTCATGCACTTCCAGAAAGAAAGGTACCGGGGCGGCGCACTGAGAACCAGCACGGCCCGCCACGAGAAACCAATCGTCCAACCGAGAAGGTTCGGGACGTGGTGGAGGGTTCCACGCAAGCCCAACATTCTCGGCGGCCCGGGAAAGCATAGCCGCCCATTCTGGATCTGTCTCGGACAACACTACACGCCCCGAAGGGGGCAACGCAGCCGAGTTGTCATCTCCAGAGGACTGAAGCTCCCCCTCCGATGCTGTGATCGACATCTGATCATCAGCTGGAGCCCCAAAGGAAACGGTTGGTCGTTCCGGAGAAGGACCAAGACGTTCACTAAGGGGCCCCAATGGCAACAGCGCTTGTGAGGCGTGAGGGGCCCGCGGAGGTTGACTCGACGGGGAAGCCCTCAAGGTAATCCTCAGATCACCCTGGTCATGCGCCAGGGCATTATGCGGGGCAGAATAAACACTAGATCGGGGCATAGGCGAGGGGACTGCACCTCCCTTGAGGTAAGCGAGTCTCGATCTTAGCGCTGAGATAGTCATATTCCCGCAATAAGAACATGAACTATCCACAAAAGCTGCCTCAGCGCCGTCACACCAACACTGTAGGCAGAGAGTAGATCTCTTTGAAGTCTTCAAGGGCTGATTTCTTTGTAGACAGAAGTCTCACGAAAGCTCGGCTCCGAAGTGAAAGACAATGTGTGCGTGCGCCCGCTTCCTGTTTATACCCGCGCGGCGGGGCGGGAGCGCGTGACGCGTTCACGCACGCCAACGTTCAGTGGCTCGTTCTGTAGACACTCGAAGTTGATAGGGCTCCCTGAAGTGATCCCAATTACGTTGTCACGTCGACGTTACGTCGAACGTGAGCGACTGAAAGGGAACATTTATTTTCATTCTCAATTTTGTCACATATTTTGCATACAGTTTTCTGTAATGAAATCGTTAATCTGGTTTTAATTTTAGCGTTTTTAAGCATTTAATTTATTTATTTAAATTTGGCAGAAAATACCCTCCATACTTGCCATGGTTTTATCACAATAATCATAGGACTTGCCATGCCTTTAATACCTTTTTGTAATGTTATTGTAATTCATTATTTTTTTTTGTCTTGCAGTTACTTCAGATCACATCCTCCTCCATCTCCATCTCCCACAACAACCTTTAATCCAACAGCTCTTTTAAGAGGCCATCTCTTGCAAAAGCTCACTTTCTGTCTGTCTGTCTCTCTCTTTCTCTCTCTCTCTCTCTCTCTCTCTCTCTCTCTCTCTCTCTCTCAGCTTTTTTTCTGAACTGTAATTCATTTACAGATACTTTTGCTCTCTTTCTTTCTCTTCTTTATCATGGCATATTTTTAAAAATCTAAATTTGACCAATTCTGTCAGAAAGCTGCTATTAAAGGTAGGGTAGGTAGGATTTTTATAAAAAACTTTTTTTCAAATTTGTTTAAACTGTCTTTATATACCAATACATAATTAAAATGTAAGTGCTCTGAAAAAGAGAGTAAAAAAATCGAGTGACTGTAGACCTTTTAATCTGCAATAAACACAGCTCATTATTTCCATTCGGGACGAAACAATTGATTGGTTTGGGCGACTGTTACTCACTCTTGCAACCATGGCTACCACCACTGTTGCTACAAGATCTGCCCATATGCGCGCGCACCCATTTGATTTGAGGAGTGCAAGAGAGGCGCGGAACCTACGAAGAGAAAAAATTATGGCAGAGAAAGAGCATTCAAAATTCAAAGCACCTGCATATGCAGTCAGCGAAGGCAAACAAGGCAAAAACTACTTCCTCGGACCCTGGTTGCCCGCACTCTTGAACGACCTCCTCTGCTTTGCCCTCGACCCCGGACCTGTCCTCGAACCGACGATGCGGTACTTGTCACCGGAGTGTAACGTTAGTCCTCATCAGAGTCAACAATGTTTTCATCATGGAAACTCTTACATGCAAAACACCGTGTTATGAATCTTACACGAAATTCACCTTCATCACAGTTTAACTGATGGTAATGGAAAAACGTGTATCAATGCAAAATGTTTTTAGCTTTGCCTTATAAATATAGCACGTTACCTATAGCCTAAATATAGCTCGTTACCGAATCAAACAAAATATATTTTAAACTTTACCAGTATCTATCTGCTAGCTTGATAGTGAGTACTAAAAGCCATCTTATTTGTTTATATTTTTAGTGATAAAGTTAGGTATTTTATTACATGTGATTCTGACATGATGTCACTGCATGCACTGCGCTCCTTCCTCTCCACTCGTCTCAGGTAAATAAATGCGTCTTCCAGCTGAGCCGTGAGCGCGCGTTCATGTGTTTTGGGGGCGTGGCTTTGGAAGGAGCCCAGAAGGGAGGGGGTGGGAGTGAATGGAAATAATTAGCTGTGTTTACAACAGTCGTGAGAGGTCTTCAAGAAGCTGCCAGGGAGGCTGAACAAGTCCTTCAAATTAGGTTATGTTGAACACATTTAGTTATAGCTGATTTGCTTCATTGAATGTATCCTTATTTTATGTGTTATTAACTTTCCTTAAAGTCCTTCCTCTCAAATATTTTGGTCACGGATCATTTTTAACACACTGTCTCAACATGTATATATTTCTATTTGTTTCAGCTGAAAAGTAAGTGCTGTCAAGGGCTTGTTAAACCTGTCTTCGTGGAGAGGGATGAATTCGGCCATCTTGTGCGTTTACGGAGAAGACAAAAAGGTGCAAAGGCAAACATTTCCAATGGTATGTCTGTGTTGGTCTTAACCCTTGATTGAACATTACTGCAGTTACATTTTTCATTTAGCATTTGATGTTTCTTAAACTTTGTTTTACATACCACACGGCATGTAAAGACCAGCAGGAAGACCAGCAGGAAGAACCCCTAATGCAGTGGTTCTCAACCCGCGGCCCGCGGGCAGCATGCGGCCCGTCACAAATGCTGATGCGGCCCATGCTGACCACGTAAGAAAAATTTTTTAAAAATTAAAAATTATTAATAACTTATAGTTTTACCATTCATATTTCATTATTGTTTTTTTAAATGTATTAAACCATTAAAAGTTTGAACAATATTTATTTTTTTGTAAAATAATTTTGGTGATCATGTAGTTTCAGAAATGCGCAGTACTGACGCAACTATGAACTGACAATTACACAGTTAACGCACACAATTACAAGCGCGCGCTCTGGCAGATTTAAAACTCATCAATTAACGATCAAAATGGACAATTTTGTTGTTATTGTTACAATTTTTGTTATTAGAGGAGAAAAAAGATGCGAAGAAAATACTGATAAAGGAACACATGCAAACAAGAAGAGTCGTAGCATAAGCAGTGAAGGTAGGAAAGTGCTTGAAGAATGGAAGAATCAGTTTGCTGTCAACGAGCGAGATGGACAGCCTTTCTGCTTGCTCTGTAATAAAATACTGGGAGTATGCAAAACTTACAATCTCAAAAGGCATTTCGATACCACCCATGCAACTTTTGACACGAAATATCCACCTGGATCTCAGGAAAGAGCTTTCAAGATAACTAGTCTTGAAAAAAATGCCATTGTTGAACAGAATACAATGCGAGCTAGCTTAAAAATGTCTCAGGCCGTGACATTAGCAACGTTCAAAATTTCCTGGCTCCCACGGCAAACCATTCAGTGATGGAGAGCTAGTTAAGAACTGTTTTCTGGAATCACAATGTCTGTTTGATGATCTGAGCAACAAGTGCGAGATAATTCGAGATAATTGCAAAGACATGAATGTACCGGAATCCTCAGTTGTCTCCATCACTACTGACGGTGCGCGGGAAATGATGGGAAAACACAAGGGTCTCGTAGCTGAAATGCGAAAAATCTCCCCTGACTTGTTGACATTTCACTGTATTGTGCATCAACAAGCACTATGCAGCAAGTTAGTTGATGGATACTTCGTGGAGGTTATGAACACTGTGGTCAAGGTGGTCAACTTCATTCAAGCGTGGCCTCTAATGCACCGCCGTTTTATTACGTTGTTGGGCGAACTGGACAGTGCTTACGGAGACCTCATTCTGCACAGTGAAGTGAGATGGCTAAGTCGTGGAAAAGTCTTGCATCGCTTTCTGGATGTACTCCCCGAGATAGTAAACTTTCTTAATGACATCGGCGAGGGAAAAAGATTACCAGTCTTGAGAGACAAGGAGTGGAAAACAAACGTTGCTTTTCTTTCAGACGTCACAGCTCACCTAAACAAGCTGAACTTACAACTTCAAGGTGACGAAAAACATGTTGATGACCTGTTAGGCTGTGTTGAGAGTTTCAAAATGAAGCTAGGGGTGTACACTGCACAACTCAAAGATGATGATTTAACTCACTTTCCACTTCTGAATGACGTGTGTGAGGGTGTACTGGACATACAACAGAAAGAACGATTCGTTAAAACTCTCAGTCAAATGCAGGAAAAATTCACCTCTCGTTTTTCTGATTTTGAGAGAATAAAATCTGCAGGACATTTCATCAGAGAGCCATTGACTTTCCCTGTGGAAAAAATCAAGGACTTGGCTGCAACTTTCGGTTTGTCCCGCCGTGCACTCGAAGATGAACTGATGGATGTTCAGGCAAGAGGACACAGCCATACCGCGCAACAGTCATCCTCAGTTACAGAAATGTGGCGAAACATCTCTGGGCAAAACCTCAGATTATTAAGTTCAAAAGTGCTTTCCATATTTGGGTCGACATACATTTGCGAACGCACATTTTCTGCAATGACGCCCATCAAGTCACGTTTCCGTGCGCGTCTTACAGACTGCAAATTACAGTCGCAACTTCATTGTGCTGTTACTCCTTTTGAGCCAAATTTCAACAAACTGGTCTGCTCCCGACAACATCAGGTGTCCCATTAATGGTAAGTAGAATTATACTCTAATAATAATAATAAATCTAACTGTAATCATTTAGATACCTTAATATCTGGTTAGTTTGCATTGGTGACGCCAAATGTAAATGATATGCGGCCCGTGAAACTTGAACTTAGACATAGTGTGGCCCACTGAAAAAAAAGGTTGAGAACCACTGAGAAAATTCACGTAAACATTCCGCATCACGCTGGCGTCGTTGAAAAAATTGTTTCTGAGCTTCAATATAAGATTGAGGGCAACCAAATATTTCAAGCAAAATAGCCAGGATTCGATCAGGATTATTTCTATCTGCAGTGGGACGAAATCGGATCTCTGACTTAGCCTCCCCATCAAGATGGTCATACAGAAACAATGCCTGCTCAGTAGAGGTCATATGTTTAGAATTTAAGCATCTACGGGCTTCATCTACCCACTCCTCAACCCCCAAACATCCAGTACTTTTATTCCCTGAAAACCTTGGGCATTTCCACTCTCTTGGGATAATGACAAACTTTCTTGCTGACTGCTGCTTACCTCTCCCTGTCCTGCCACAGCATTTGGTTGTGCTGCTGCTTCCTGTTGAAGCCTGGTATTAACGGCTAGCAGCTGCTGGAGCTGCTCGGTCAGAACCCTAATCTAATCTTCTACCTACAGACATGACCTAAAAAATATATATATATAAACAAAAAGTAACAATAATGATAATAACAATGATACACACAAAAGGAAGAAAAAAAATTGTCTTGAGGTTAAAGTCCAGCTGGTCATCTGGTGCTGCTTCTCCGATCCTCCTTGCCTAATAAACCTAACTCTAACTTCCCACCAGTTATACAGATAAACGCCCAAAAATGTATATATATATATATATATATATATATATATATATATATATATATATGAGGAGGAAGGGGAAGACACCATCAGCAACCACCCAAACGACCCTGCCGACTACTCCAAATGTGGCCTCCAGGGGTCTTTTACACACTCTCTGAACTACTACTCAAATAGATCAAAGACCCATGATTATAAAATAGTTCGTTCAAAAGAACGCCTCGGTTACGACTGTAACCTCGGTTCCCTGAAGAGGGAACGAGCGCTGCGTCGAGATTGACGCTATGGGGAACGCTTTGTGTGATGACGTCTTGAAGCACATGTAAAATCAGTCCAATGGTGTGGCGGAACGTCAGAGGCGGGTGACGTCACGTACCAGCAAACTATAAAGCCGGCCCGAAAACAGAAAGCGAAAGCTTCGTAAAGTCTGAAGTAGTCGCTGGCAGGCATGAAGGAGATATGGCAAGGTGACGCAACGCTCGTTCCCTCTTCAGGGAACCGAGGTTACAGTCGTAACCGAGGCGTTCCCTTTCAAGGGAACTCGCGTTGCGTCGAGATTGACGCTATGGGGAACGTCTATACCAACGCCACCATAGCTACAGATGTTTGTCCTGTGTGAAATCAAAAGAGCAGCACTAGGATGACAAAACATGAGACCCTGGAGTAGAGTCTAGATCCAACGAGTAAAATCTGACGAAGGTGTGCGGTGAGGACCAACCTGCCGCATCACAGACGTCCTGTAAAGAAACTCCTGATATAAGGGCTTTGGAAGCCGCCATACTCCTAGTAGAATGTGACCGGACAGCCATAGGAGAAGGCTGCCCGGCCGCCTCATAAGCAAGTGAGATGGCCTCAACCACCCACTTGCTCATCCTTTGCTTAGACACTGGAGATCCCTTGTTTGGGGACCCAAAGCACACAAATAGTTGATCACTTTTACGCCACAGGGCAGCTCTGTGGACATAAGCGTCTAGCGCCCGGACTGGGCAAAGCAAATTATTAGTCTCCTGGTCCGTATTTTGAAAAGGATGAGGACAGAAGGCCTGCAGAACAATAGGTCTAGCCACGTTAGTGGGGACCTTGGGGATATAACCGGGTCTCGGATACAAAAAAGCTTTAACCATACCCGGAGCAAACTCTAAGCATGACGGGGCAACCGACAATGCTTGAAGATCCCCTATCCTCTTAATAGAAGAAATGGCTAGAAGGAACAGAGCTTTCAAAGTTAAGAATTTCTCAGGAACCTCCTCAATAGGCTCAAAGGGGGCCAGGGAAAGGCCTTGCAGCGCAATAGACAAATCCCATGGTGGCACCCTAGAGCGAACTGCAGGCCTCAGCCTCCAGGTGCCACGAAGGAAACAAGATACCAGAGGGTCTCTCCCCACAGACATTCCACCGAAAGGAATGTGGTAAGCACCTATGGCCGTCACATAAACCTTTAAAGTGGACGGGGTCAGACCTGCAGTGAACCGATCCTGCAGGAACTCCAGCACTGTACCAATTGGGCAGTTAACTGGGTCCAACCGACGGTCACTACACCATGAAGTGAAAACTCTCCACTTCAGGGCATAAAGTTTCCTCGTGGAGGGAGCTCTGGACTGTAGAATGGTCTCAACAACCTCGGTTGAGAGACCTGTCTCTATGAGCTGGGCCCCCTCAGAGGCCAAGCCCACAGCTTCCACAGTTCTGGTCGAGGGTGAACTATCGAGCCCCCTGCTTGGGACAGAAGGTCCCTCCTGACAGGTAGCTCCAGAGGAGGCCCGTCGAGGAGGGACACAAGGTCGGGGAACCATACTCTGCCCGGCCAGCGCGGAGCTATAAGAAGCAGGCAAACCCGGTCCCTGCGAACTCTTTCCAGAACTCCCGGGAGCAGAGCAACTGGGGGAAACGCGTACAGATGTAGCCTCGGCCACGTCTGCACCATAGCATCCAGTCCCAGAGGAGCTGGATGCGTGAGGGAGAACCAAAGTGGACAGTGAGACGTCTCTCGAGACGCAAACAGATCCAATTGTGCTTGGCCAAACTCCCTCCATATCAGCTCCACCACCTCGGGGTGGAGCCTCCATTCCCCGGGCCTCAGCCCCTGTCTCGACAGAGTGTCTGCTCCTATATTCTGGACCCCGGGATGTAAGCTGCCCTGAGTGACAGCAACTTCCCCTGGGACCACAAGAGGATATGGCGTGCCAGATTGCATAGTGGGCGTGAGCGCAAACCCCCTTGATGATTTATATAGGCGACTACCGAAGTGTTGTCCATATGTACTAGCACATGGTGTCCCCTGAGATCTGTGATAAAGCTCCTCAGAGCCCGGAAGACAGCTAACATCTCTAGGCGATTGATATGCCAGGAACGATGATGGTCTTCCCACAGACCTTGAGATGAGCGACCCTCTAGAATCGCTCCCCAACCCGTGAGGGAAGCATCCGTCGTTAGCAGTTTGCGACAACAAGGAGCTCCCAACACTGGGCCCTGGGACAGGAACCAAGGTTTCTTCCACATAACCAAGGCACGTAGGCAACGCCGCGTGACCTTGATTGTGCGAAATGGGTTGCCCCTCGGGGAAAACCCCCTGGTCCTGAGCCACCACTGCAGGGGCCTCATGTGCAGCAGTCCAAAAGGTATCACGTTGGAAGCTGCTGCCATGAGACCCAACAGTCTCTGGAACTGTTTGACAGTGAGTAGCTGGCCTAGCTTTACACTTTTCACAGCTGCAAGGATGGACTCTATACGTGGCGGTGACAGGCGCGCCTGCATCGACACTGAATCCCAAACCACGCCTAAGAAAGTGGTCCTCTGAAGTGGAGAAAGCACACTCTTCTTGGCGTTCAGCCGTAACCCCAACTCTTTCATATGGGCGAGAACAACATCTCGATGTTGAACCGCCATCTGATGCGACTGAGCTAAAATCAACCAATCGTCGATGTAGTTCATAATGCGAATGCCCTGGAGGCGCAGAGGCGCCAGAGCTGCATCCACGCATTTCGTGAAAGTGCGGGGTGATAAAGCCAGGCCGAATGGAAGAACTCGATATTGGTATGCTTTGCCCCCGAAAAGCAAACCTCAGGAACTTCCAATGACACGGACGGATGGAAATATGGAAATACGCGTCCTTGAGGTCTATCGTGACAAACCAGTCCTCGGACCTGATCTGTGGCACGATTTGTCTCAGCGTTAACATTTTGAACTTGAGTTGCATGACTGACTCGTTCAGAACTCGAAGATCTAAAATGGGACGCAATCCCCCGTCCTTTTTTGGAACTATGAAGTACCGGCTGTAAAATACGGTTTCCCTGTTGGAGGGAGGTACATATTCTATGGCCCCTTTCTCTAACAGAGTGTTTACTTCCTGTTCCATAACCAGAACCTGCTCGGGGGCCACCACTGTGGATAGGACCCCCATAAACCGAGGTGGGCATCTCTAGAATTGTATTTGATACCCTTTTTCTACGGTCTGCAGGACCCATCGAGAAACATTTGTCAGTAGCTTCCACGCTGTCAAAGATTCTACTAAAGGTACCAGCCTCTCGAGACTGGTTTCTGGATTTTGTTGTTGTTGAGTAGTCGGTTCGTCGCCCTGTAACGGCGCACCGGCAGGGAACGACTGAACGGACTGCTCTAACACCCTCCTCGGAGGGGGCGGGCATCCCGAGGCCACTACGTTTCCGGGTGGTCCTTGAGATATGTGCTCTCCGGAGACCACTGCGCCCTGAAGCACCAGAGGTGGCAGGGTTGGCAGAACGGTCCCCTGAGGGCACCGAAGAGAGACGGGCACCGTAAAAAGAGGTGTTGACCGCTCTACTTCGGGGGGGACTACCCTCACTTGTCCTGAGCCCTCGGACGTCAGGACTTTTTCCCAGCAGCCTTCTTGGCAATAATAACGGTCCGCAGATCCGTTCTACCCCTCGAAGGCTGCTGGGTTTGAGAGCGCCCTCTGTGTCCCCGAGATTTTTGTGGGGGAGCACGGGAGGAAACGCTCTGTTTTTGAGTGGCACGGTGTGATGCATGTGAGCTCATTTTGGATGAGTGAGGCTGCTCCCGCTCAGCAGCCTCCTGATAAGAACAGCGGGGAAGAGTTTTTGAAGGGCAGCTGTCTGCTTAGAAGCTTCCTGAAACTTTTCAACAGCAGTACTGACAGCATTACCAAATAGACCTGACGTAGAAACAGGTGAATCCAAGAGAATATTTTTCTCTTTCTCTTTTATGTTACTGAGGTTGAGCCACAGATGCCTCTCAGTGGCCACCAGGGCTGCCATAGACCACCCGACTGATTTAGCGGTCTCCTTGGTGGCCCTGAGAGACAACTCTGTGGCTCTACGAAGTTCACACACAACCTCAGGATCAATCCCCCCGCCCTCATCAAGATCACTCAATAATTCAGCTTGATAGGCTTGTAACAGTGACATGGTGTGAAGACACGCTGCAGCCTGACCAGAAGCAGAATAAACTTTGCCCACAAGAGCAGATGTAGTTCTAACGGGCTTAGTGGGCAAAACTGGAGCCTTTAGGGAAGATGCCGTCGCTGGAGAGAGATAACTAGCAAGTGTCTCCTCCACCTTCGGCATTTCCCCATAACCATACTCTTTATAATTTGAAATGGAAGAGTAATTGGATGTTTGTGTTGTGTAAACTCTGTATGAAACGGGTTTCTCCCACGATCTCGACACCTCGGTGTGGAGATCGGGGAAAAACGGCAGGCTCTTGCGCTGAGGCTGTGATCTAGTAGGCAGGAAACGTTCGTCGAGCTTACTTCTAGAACGAACGTCCTGTTTATCAGCTGGCCACTCAATACATAATCTCTCAACCGCTCTAGTCACCACCTCTAAAAGCTCTTCAAACGCGTGAGATTGAGGTGGCGAATCCTCAGACTCAGCATCAATACTGACAACATCCAGCTCCTCAGAACTGGATAGTTGCAATATTGGTGCCTCTATCGGGGTGGAAGGAACCGCAACGCGTGCTTCCGAACCCCGAGAAGAGGCACTGGATCTATCAGGTGAAGGCTGAGATAGGGCTGGGCCCGTCTCAAACCCCGCTGATAAATCCATTTGCGAACCCCAGGTCTGTGATCGGTGCCGTGCCTCGGCAGCGGTGGGACCAGAGCCCTGGGGAACGCGAGCCTGAGCGTCCTCGCCAAAGAACGCCAGGCGGGATCGGAGCGTACGCAAAGGCAGCGCATCACAATGCTCACAGCCAGCACCCTCGAGTGCTGACTGGGCATGCTCCTCACCCAAACAAGCAACACATAAAACGTGTGTATCACCTCCCGTTAAATAACGCGGGCAGGGATGGACACACTGTTTAAATTGCTGCTTGCTCGCCATGACTTTATATATATATATAGATATGATATAAAGACAAACAACACCAAATAACGAGACAGTTTTCACATAGAGCGCTACTAAAGACAGAGAAGCTTTCGCTTTCTGTTTTCGGGCCGGCTTTATAGTTTCCTGGTACGTGACGTCACCCGCCTCTGACGTTCCGCCACGCCATTGGACTGATTTTACATGTGCTTCAAGACGTCATCACGCAAAGCGTTCCCCATAGCGTCAATCTCGATGCAACGCGAGTTCCTTTGAAAGGGAACTACCTGGTTTCACGCAAGCCACTCGAATTAAACGACGCAGATGGAAGCTGGTGTGTCAAAAATGGAAGCTTTAGCTAAGTTCTGCCAGGAAGACCCAATCACTACGTAATTTATTACCTTCATCTCTATCCAATCACGTCTTTATACTTTCTGTATAAAAGATAGGTACTTACACATGTTTGAGTTCGCAGATGCCGACGCGACAACAACCTCCACCCTCCCCACCACCATCAGGATGGCCCTGTCCATACCTTCTAAGGGGGTCAGCTGTGCCCCTGCCTTCGTCTTCAGGCAGGAGATGCAGATCCGCTATCCTCGGATTACGAGCTATGGACGGGGCCTACGCCAAAGAACTTTACAATGCTTGCCGGGCTGCCAATAAATATATGCTTTGTTACATCACTTTATCTCCCGAGTCTTTCTGGTAGAAATATACATTTCTTTATTTCACAATAGTTCAATAATATAAACAATTTAAAAAGACATCTGTAATACTTCATGAAACTTCCCTCAATCAAACACCAAAGGGTCAAGAGTGTGTACTGAGTTTCTCTCCCGAGACGTGTCAGAATTTAAAGCACACCACACGTCACTCTTAATAAATTAGTTAAGAAGAATACACAGGTAAAATAACCCAATTAAATATAGTACACGTGATTCACAGCAATATCCCCCCTTCACTCCACACACACACACCACTACAGGCCTTTGTCTCTTTGGAAAACTACACGTTACCCAATAAGTATTTCAATTAAAAGAACCCCACAGAGTATACATAAGGTTATCAGAGGGACTCAGAACAAAACAAAACAAACCAAAATACAATGTAAAACAAAAAAAACCCTCTCTCTCTTTTTACATGCCCCACGGGTGTTCGGCAAACAAATTATGGTAGGCAGTTTGTATAACTAAAATGACTAGGAAAACAGTGACTGGACACGTTCCCTGAATACATAGTGAACAAATGTTTGCACGATGTGTCCTCACCACAATCTCACACTGCGTTACTGTGACAGAAAATAGTATGCACTTACACTGACAGCTAAATGACAAGTCAGAAAGTTACAACTCAAAAACAACTTCCACAAAACTAACGTCACAGAATTAAAGCTTATTTCATTTATACGTTTGCTTTATCTGAATCTCACAGTTTATTTTAATTATTGGATCATGTAGAAACCTTTTACTCACAAAATCACACATTGTCAGTGAAATGGTAATTTTATTTGTTGTCATTTTACAGATATACATTATTGTATATACATCTGTTTATGTAATAACAAGCTTTATGTAACAAAAAAAAAACAACAACAAAAAAACTGATCAAATTCAGGGATCAAATTGTTTCATATATTAACAAATAACTGATTTTTGTTGTTTTTCTACATTTGTTTCCAGTCTCTTTTAATTTTGGTATTTATTTGATTAAGTGTTCAATCAAAATCATTTTCAATCATTTTCTTTCTTGTTCTCCAACATATAAAACACAAATCTTTTTTTTTTCTTTTTTTTTTTTACAGCACACCAGTTTATTAGTTAACTAACTACACATTTAATTTATGTGAATCTAACAAAACATTTGCTCACTGTGACACAGAACAATGCTTTCTAATATGATTCACTAGATTCTTTGATTGGGTGAAACTCTTCTCACACTGAGTACAGTAGTACAGCTTCTCTCTAGTGTGAATTCGCTCATGTGAATTAAGAGATCCAGATTGAGTGAAACTCTTGTCACAATATGAGCACTTATAAGGTTTTTCTCCACTATGAATTATTTGGTGCCGTTTCAGAAAGGCAGATGCAGTAAAACTCTTCCCACAGTCAAAGCACATATGATCTCTCACTTCATTGTGTGTTTTCTGGTGCAGTTTAAAACTGCCCAGCCTTGAAAATCTCTTTCCACAGAGAGAACACACATAAGGCCTCTCGTCTGAATGAACTATCAGGTGATCTTTTAGTTTCGATAATGAAATAAAATCTTTACCACACTGATCACAGTTAAATGTTTTTTCTCCAGAGTGAATATGCAGATGACCACTGAGACCTGATGCATGAGAAAAACTCTTTCCACACTGAGTGCATGTATATGGTTTCTCTCCAGTGTGAATTCTCATGTGTGTTTTAAGGTTTGCTTTCCTTGTGAAATTCTTTCCACACTGAGTGCAGGTGTGCGTCTTTTTGGCTTTTGTTCTTTGAATTGTAAAGTTACGATGTTCCTCCTCTTCAATCAGTTCTTGTCTTTGCTCTTTCACTCTCACCTGGTCTAAAATACACATCAAGTTAAAATCAGTTCAAGTGAACCATAATTTAATAGCAGAAAGCAACAGAGATCATGTCTTTCACTTTTTGTTCTTTCATTTACTTGTTAATACAGTAAAAATATGTTTGACAACTGCTATATACAAGGTTATGATCATTTGGCTGCATTTCTCCATCATTTATCATCCATATACTGCTTATTAATTCACATCTACCAAAGCAGTCAACAATGAAGAATCAAGAATGGACACCAACCTATTTGTTCCTCAGTATCTTCATGTTTTATTCTGGATGGTTCTGGATCTCTCATGTCTTCAATCTCCTCTTTAATAAACTCCATCTTTAACAGTCACACAGATTTCAGCTGCTACTCCTGGAGTTTGTCCTTCTCTTGTAGGATGATGGGAATATTCCCAGTATTTATTGGTGAATTGTTGTGGGAGGGACTTCACTGCAGGTGTGAACTGTGATCACTGTGTTTTTATCCAATCTGCATTTAAAAAGTACAGAGTCATCATGTTAAACTGCTGCTGAAAAGCCTCTTTGTCTCCAAAAGTTCCCTGTTTTCAGCTCATTCATTATGGTGATGTCTGAGATCTTCTGTAAATTGGCACATTACGCTCATTTTATTGGTGTCAACAGGCTGAAACAAACTACAGCATCATCACCTTTAACTTCAGTTCTTGTCTTTGCTCTTTCACCTCCATCTGGTCTGAAACATATTAAAACATTAAGTTGTTAGAATGAGTTCAAGGAGGTTAAATGTGAATTTTCAAGTGAACCCTGATTTAATAACAGAAAACAAGTGAGATCTGCTTATCAAATATTATATTTTTGATGTACCAAAGTTTAGTTTTGTTAATAGTTTCTGCTATTAGTCTCTTGTTAATAGTCAAAATGTGAACGACAACTGCTGTACAAGATTATGATATATAAGTGCATTTATATTCCTAGATTATTTGCTAATATTTCACAGCTCTTATGACTGATAAAAATCAGCTATCATTTTTAATGTTGAAAATGATGGTTTGTGTAAAAGGTAACAATATAATTAAACAAGAAAATCTGGTTATTCAGAAATCTGTGTGACTGTTAAAGATGGAGTTTATGAGTTCATGAAGATATTGAGGAACAAATAGGTTGGTGTCCATTGTTGATTCTTCATTGTTGACTGCTTTGCTTGATGTGAATTAATAAGCAGTATATGGATGATAAATGATAGAGTAATACATCCAAATAATCATAACCTTGTAGCAGTTGTCAAACATAGTTTTACTATATTAACAAGTGAATGACAGAACAAAAAGTGAAAGATATGATCTCTGTTGCTTTCTGCTATTAAATAAGGGTTCACTTGAACTGATTCTAACTTCATGTGTATTTTAGACCAGGTCAGTGTGGAAAGAGTTTCAGAAATCCAACATGTCTCAGGAATCATCTGCGTGTTCACTCTGGAGAAAAACAATTTAACTGTGATCAGTGTGGTAAAGATTTTATTTTATCTTCAAATCTAAATGATCACTTGAAAGTTCATTCAGATGAGAACATTTAGATTTAAAATTTAGATTAAGATTTAGATTTAACATTTAGATTTAGATTTAACATTTAACATTTAGGTGTAACATTTAATATTTAGATTTAACTATTTAAAATATCTCTAAGTTGACAAATATTGTTGTAAATGTGCTAAAAAGTGACTGTCAAAAATTCATACCAGTTTTTTTAAACATTGTTTGAAGCTAAATGTGACAAAATGTTGCTGTTATTTTCAGCGTGAGCTGCTTTACAAACGGCGCCCCATACTATTGTAGCTTCACAAATAATTTGCATTTGTCCGGTTCTCTCTCAAATCGGGCAAAGAAGCAATTTAATTCCTCAGCCAACATGGTGCTGCATGCTGTCAGTGGTTCTCTGCTGCCCCTAAAGTTGGTTATATGATGCACACCCTACCACATGTGTGTCGTGTCCCTAAAAGTAAAGTGCTTTTCCTTGTATGCAGCTTTGGCTGATTGTATCCCTCTCTTGAGGTTGTGTCTGAAAGCACTGTACAGTTCTTCATTACCAGATCTAAAAGCTGCATCACGGTCTTTCAGAAGAAGTTGGACCTCCTTAGGTTCACAGGTTACACTTTCCATGCAGCATCTGATATAAAAAAGCACAGTAGATGTATATTCGTCTAGGTCCTGAGTTGAAAACAGACTCCAGTCAGTGCTTTGAAAGCAGTCCTGCAGCTGTGAGGATGCTTCCTCCGGCCAGGTTTTAACCGTTTTGATAACAGTTTGCTGTCTCTTAATGATAGTCAAGTCAAGTCAAGTCAAGTATATTTGTATAGCGCTTTTCACAATACAGATTGTATCAAAGCAGCTTCACAGTATTAAATTAAAATAAAATAATACAACAGGGTTTGTTTCTAGTGGAATTTATTGATTGATAAAATAAAATTAAATATCCCCAAAATATCCCCAACTGAGCAAGCCAAAGGCAACAGTGGCAAGGAACCGAAAAAACTCCATCAGGTGACCTAATGGAGAAAAAAAAACCTTGGGAGAACCCAGGCTCAGTCGGGGGCCAGTTCTCCTTTGGCATTTATAAACTAGAGGCCGGATTGTAGTTTGAACTGTAAGATTAAAAATATTATATGAATGCCTGGCCGAAAAGATGCGTCTTTAATCTAGTTTTAAACTGGGAGAGTGAGTCCGAGCAACGAACAGTATCAGGAAGGCTATTCCAGAGTTTCGGAGCCAAATGTGAAAATGCTCTCCCTCCTTTGGTTGATCTGGATATCCTAGGTATGACCAAAAGCCTCGAATTTAGTGATCTTAAAGAGCGCGATGGATTATAGGGTGATAGAAGATCCGTTAAATAGACTGGAGCTAAGCCGTTTAGGGCTTTATAAGTCAGTAGCAATACCTTGTAATTAATACGGGACTTTATAGGTAACCAATGCAGTGATGATAAGATCGGTGTTATATGATCATATTTTCTTGATCTAGTATCAAGTATGCTGATGATAGTATGCTGGAGTTAAAAAAAGTTAATTAACATGTATTTTCTCATGCATCCTTCAGCTGAAAGATAGTGCATCTGAAGGTGTATGTGTTTATTGTCTGTCCTCTGTCAATAAACTGCAGATGTGGTTCATTTAGGTGAAATCTGCTATATATTTAAAAGACAAACATTTTTTGACAAAATTCACTGGTGTGTAATTTTGATTTGTATAATGAGAGTTCAAAGACAAAACAATAAGCCTATTATCTGAATAACCAGATTGTCTTGTTTAATTATATAGTTACCTTTTACATGGCTGATTTTATGAATTGTTTCAATTAGTTCAAATGCCTGATGATCACTGGCTGTTTGGCTTAGTTTATATATATTGTTTGAAACCAATCATAAGAGCTGTGAAAAATAAGCAAATAATCTAGAAAAATATAAACATAAATATAAACTTAAATCATAATCTTGTACAGCAGTTGTCGTTCACATTTTGACTATTAATAAGAGGATTACAAAACTTACCTTTGGTACATCAAAAATATAATATTTGATAAGCAGATCTCACTTGTTTTCTGTTATTAAATCAGGGTTCACTTGAAAATTCACATTTATCCTCCAGAACTCATTCTAACAACTTAATGTTTTAATATGTTTCAGACCAGATGGAGGTGAAAGAGCAAAGACAAGAACTGAAGTTAAAGGTGATGATGCTGTAGTTTGTTTCAGCCTGTTGACACCAATAAAATGAGCTTAATGTGCCAATTTACAGAAGATCTCAGACATCACCATAATGAATGAGCTGAAAACAGGGAACTTTTGGAGACAAAGAGGTTTTTCAGCAGCAGTTTAACATGATGGCTCTGTACTTTTTAAATGCAGATTGGATAAAAACACAGTGATCACAGTTCACACCTGCAGTGAAGCCCCTCCCACAACAATTCACCAATAAATACTGGGAATATTCCCATCATCCTACAAGAGAAGGACAAACTCCAGGAGTAGCAGCTGAAATCTGTGTGACTGTTAAAGATGGAGTTTATTAAAGAGGAGATTGAAGACATGAGTGATCCAGAACCATCCAGAATAAAACATGAAGATACTGAGGAACAAATAGGTTGGTGTCCATTCTTGATTCTTCATTGTTGACACATCCAAATGATCATAAACTTGTATATAACAGTTGTCAAACATATTTTAATATATTAAACAGTGAATGACAGAACAGTGAAATATCTGCTCTCTGTTGCTTTCTGCTATTAAATAAGGGTTCACTTGAACTGATTCTAACTGTATTTCTGTGTATTTTAGACCAGGTGAGAGTTAAAGAGCAAAGACAAGAGCTGAATGAAGTGGAGGAGGAACATCGTAACTTTACAATTCAAAGAACAAAAGCCAAAAAGACGCACACCTGCACTCAGTGTGGAAAGAGTTTCACACAGAAAGGAAACCTTAACAGACACATGAGAATTCACACTGGAGAGAAACCGTATACATGCACTCAGTGTGGAAAGAGTTTTTCTCAAGCATCAAATCTCAGTGTTCATCTGCACGTTCACTCTGGAGAAAAAACATTTAACTGTGATCAGTGTGGTAAAGATTTTATTTCTTTATCAAATCTAAAAGATCACCTGAAACTTCATTCAGGTGAGAGGCCTTATGTGTGTTCTCTCTGTGGAAAGAGTTTTTCAAGGCTCAACAGTTTTAAACTGCACCAGAAAACACATGATGAAGTGAGAGATTATATGTGCTTTGACTGTGGGAAGAGCTTTACTACAGCTCAGCATCTGAAACGGCACCAAAGAATTCACACTGGAGAAAAACCTTACAAGTGCTCATATTGTGACAAGAGTTTCACTCATTCTGGAAACCTGAAAGAACACGAGCGAGTTCATACTGGAGAGAAGCCGTACGACTGTACTCAGTGTGGGAAGAGTTTCACCCGATCAAATAATCTAGTGAGGCATATTAGAAAGCATTTTTCTGTGTCACAGTGAGCAAATGTTTTGTTAGATTCACATAAAGTAAATATGTTGCTCAGTAAATATGTAGTTTGTTAAAGAGGCTACATGTGATTTTCTGAAATTTAAACTCGCGACTGACACCTGTGGCCAAAAAACGGAACTGCTCTTCCTTTCTGCTGAATCTGCTTAGTAAAGGACCCCGGACCCCATACTCCCAGAGCACCCTCCACAGGCCGCCGCAAGGACACAGTCGAATGCCTTCTCCAAATCCACAAAGCACATGTGGACTGGTTGGGCGAACTCCCATGAACCCTCCAGCACCCTGTAGAGGGTATAGAGCTGGTCCAGTGTTCCACGACCGGGACGGAAACCGCACTGTTCCTCCTGAATCCGAGGTTCTACTATCGGCCGTATTCTCCTCTCCAGTACCATGGCATAGACTTTCCCAGGGAGGCTGAGAAGTGTGATCCCCCTATAGTTGGAACACACCCTCCGGTCCCCCTTCTTAAAAAGAGGGACCACCACCCCGGTCTGCCACCCCAGAGGCACTGTCCCCGATCGCCACATAATGCTGCTGAGGCGTGTCAGCCAAGACAGCCCCACAACATCCAGAGACTTGAGGTACTCAGGGCGGATCTTATCCACCCCCGGTGCCTTGCCACCGAGGAGTTTCTTGACTACCTCTGTGACTTCAGCTTGGGTGATGGACGAGTCCACCTCTGAGCCCTCAGCCTCTGCTTCCTCAATGGAAGACGTGACGGCGGGATTGAGGAGATCCTCGAAGTATTCCTTGCACCGTCCGGTGATATCCCCAGTCGAGGTCAACAGCTGCCCACCTCTACTGTAAATAGCGTTGGTAGGGCACTGCTTCCCTCTCCTGAGGCGCCGGACGGTTTGCCAGAAGGTGGAGAACATGGTCCACTCGGACTCAATATCTCCAGCCTCCCTCGGGATCCGGTCGAAGCTCCGCCGGAGGTGGGAGTTGAAGATCTCTCTGACAGGAGACTCGGCCAAACGTTCCCAGCAGACCCTCACAGTGCGCTTGGGTCTGCCGAGTCTGTCCAGCTAACAACAACAATCTGTTATTTGTTAATATATGAAACAATTCCCTGAATTTGATCAGTTTTTTTTTGTTTTGTTTTTTTGCTTTTGTTTGTTTAGTTACATAAAGCCAGTTATTACATAAACAGATGTATATACAATAACGTACTTCTGTACAATAACTATAAAAATAAAATTATCATTTCACTGACAATGTGTGAGTAAAAGGTTTCTACAGATCCAATAATTAAAATAAACTGAGATTCAGATAAAGCAAACCAGTGGCGGCTGCTGGTCTTTCAAAGAGGGGAAGCTCATTTTCGGCCTACATCATAAAAAATGTCCATTTATTTATAAGTAAATTCTGCCCAACATTGCTTTTCAAGAAAATGCTCTGTGACCCTATATTGTTCCAACTAGGCGTCTTTTCCAGTGACTTGACCAGTGTCCTCTCAATGGCCAGCAGAGTTAGGTATAATTGTATAAATGTAATAATATAATAAAGGTATAATATAATAAAGTATAATAATAATACTACTAATAATATATAGGCTATTTTTAATTATTTTAATAATTATTGTTTTAATTATTACTAATAATATTATAAAAAATATAATAGGATAAGTAATAATATAATAAAGGTATAAATGTATAATTGTGTGAAATGTATTATGAAAAATGGCTAGCAATTTCGACAAGCAAATACCAAGAAAGAGGTAGCAGCAGTTTGTCTTTTGACTATCACTTGAAAAATCCGCGATGGGACTGAGCTCCAGTAGCTTCAGCGGCAGCGACTTTTTATTGAATGAAATCGCTGTCAATCAAAAGGAGATGCAGCCCCTCCAATCATCACGCGGAAGCCCGGAGTCCGGGCTAGCCCACTCCTCATTCGCTGAGCGTCCGTGGGCGGGACATAATCACAGCATTTATCCAATAACAGTCTAGTTTCGAAGCGCTGAAAAAAACTGTTCAGAGCAGCTCCACTGAAGTCAATGGACGCTGGGCTTCAATAGGCAAATGCACTGTCTGTGACGCTATGGGAATGTATGAGAAGGAAATCGAGTCAGCCGACCTGCTGTATGTAGCTGATTCTGAACAAACTCGTCTTTGAGATTAACGTTTTCTAACGCATTTTTAGTCAATAAAATGTTAACACAATAGTACATATTTGACCATTAATTTTTTTGACATTATAGGGGAAGCCGAGCTTCCCTTGCAGTCTTAAAGAAAACCGCAATGAAGCAAACATATAGTGAAATAGTTTTGTGGAAGTTGTTTTTGAGTTGTAACTTTCTGACTTGTCATTTAGCTGTCATTGTCTCTAGTAAAACAGCCATATCACCCTATAGCCCAAGACTGGTTGCCCACTGAAGCTAAGCAGGGCTGAGCCTGGTTAGTACCTAGATATGAGACTCCTGGGAAAAATAGGTTGCTGCTGGAAGAGTTGTGAGTGAGGCCAGCAGGGGGCGCTCACCCTGTGGTCTGTGTGGGTCCTATCGCCCCAGTAGAGTGATGGGGACACTATACTGTAACAAGCACAGTCCTTCAGATGAGACGTTAAACCGAGGTCTTGACTCTTTGTGGTCAATAAAAAATACCATGGCACTTCTCGTAAAGAGTAGGGTTGTAACCTAGCCTGGCAAGCCAGACCTACATCAAGATGTTAGGTCTGGAAACTCACCATAGACACGCTCACTCCGAGGGGCGGGATAAACGGCTGTCTTTCAAATTCCCTCTGCACGCAATAGGACAGCGCTTCAACCAACCAGTGCGTTTTCCCAACAGCGGAGCTAACGTTAGTTGATAGATTCAACTTTTGCCATATCTGGCCGGCAAAATGACGAACACATCTTCCTTTTTTTAAGAATGACTTAAGTGCCGTTCTTTGCTCTTTTCTCAAAGAAAAACTTAACTCCAAGTCCTCCAGACTTGCGGACAAAGCCGATTCGAAAGACTGTTCTCCAGCAGTCGTCATTCTTTGTTTTCAAGTGGCAGCCAGGGAACCGTCACAACTCTGTCGTCATATGTTAAGCCCGCCCCGCCTGCTCTATACACAACGTGATTGGTCTGACCCAATTTAGGTTTTTGCAGCTCGAAAGTCAATGGAGAGTTGCTAGACTGGCCTGGCTGCAAAATACATTTTGCTGCCGCTAGGGTGCGTCTAGATTTCTAGGCTAGTTGTAACCTGTAGGGGTGTAACCATTCCACCCATTGGCCCTTGCCAATCATGGCCTCCTAATAATCCCCATCCACTGAATTGGCTCTATCACTCTCTCTCCTCTCCACCTATAGCTGGTGTGTGGTGAGCGCATTGGCACCGCTGTACTGTGCCTGCCATCGCATCATCCATGTAGTGCTGCACACTGGTGGTGGATGAGGAGAGATCCCCTGATATGATTGTAAAGTAAACAACAACAATAAAAATGTCCTGTGGCCTGTTGCACAAAGCCGGTTTCATTTGCTAACAGGTAAAGTTTGAGATTAGTTTGAGCAAACTCTGACTTTTTCGGGCACAAGAAAGTGGATTGGTTTTAGTTGTGTTCATCATCATGGTAACTTACGCTACACGGCTAAGCTGCTCCGGAGCAGGTTTTATTCTGGGTTAGAGATCGCAGACCAAAACTGGACCAATCAGTGCAGTGACATGTATCTGATACAATAAAGCCACTCCCCCTGTATCTCTCACTCCAAATCAAAGCAGTTTATAGTGTGAAACAAACTTTAGAGAGCAAATTGTCCATATTTTGCAAAATAGCAGCATATACACATATATACATTATATATATATATATATATATATATATATATATAATATATATATATATATATATACACTCCTAATATATAGGGGTGTATATATAATATATATATATACACCCCTAATATGTGGTGAAGTGCCCTTTAAGCATGACTCCGCCCCATCATTATTTAGCGGGCCTTATTTGGGCTATATAAAGGGCATTTCCAGAGTGGTAGGAGATGGCGTCATCCTTGCGTTCATCTGGGTGTCATGGTGGCTGGTACCCGCTTGCTCTGTGAGCTGACTTTTCCACGCAGCTGGTGTCTGTGTGGAGGTGCGGAGCGTACTGCTCAAGGGTTTTTTTCCCTCTGCATTGCTGCTATAGTTCCAGTGTAGAAAAGAGATCCGATCGCACGTATAACACGGCGTGCTGTAAATGACTGCTGCTCTCCTGGGCGGTAGGTCTATTGTATTGTGTATATGCAGGCGTGGGATTGCATGTATTTTATAAATGTATGACGCGTAAATCCCTCTGTGTAGTAAATAGGATGAGGGAATGGTCTGCCGGATATTTGAACGGAAGTTCTGCTGATCGGTATGTAAACCCATTTATGTCCATGTCCACTTTGAAGCAAAAAGTGTGGTTTTAATTCTGTTTCTTGTGTATTTTAGGTCGTTAAAGATGGCGCTTGATCGCAACGCTGCTTAGCCTCGACGCTGCTGTTTTGTTTCTATTTGTTTTGCTTTGTTTTCTTTTTATTAGTTCTGTTTGTTTTGTTTATTTTGATTTGTTTCTATCTGTTTTATTGAGAACCGTTTCTGACAACTGTTTTGTGTGCAGCTGTTTTGAGTGCAGCTGCTTGCTGTTGGGTTTTCTTTTTCTCATTGTAATATTTTGCGTATGCTTAGATTCTGATATAATTGATTATTTGTTTTTGTGCTTTTTGTTTTCACTGTCGGTAAGCAACTGTGTTTTTGTGTGTTTGAGCGTTAACTGCCTATTGCTGGCCACATTAACAATTAATGCTGTTACCAACTAATGCTGGTTGTTTGTAATTGGTTTTCCTTTTTTTCTATTTTCTAGGAGCAGGGGTGACCCAAAGGCGGGCAGGCTAGCCGTTCTGTGCCTGGTGTACAGCAATTCTCCTTAAGTGTGCGGTAGAGATTTTCTTGTAGTGGATTTCACCTGTGTGTGTGTGTGCTTTGGAAGTTTTGGGCACGGTGTATTCCTTGCGGGCTGATTCGAGGCCTACTGCTCAGCCTGCCCAGCTAATGGTGCACCCCAGCTCCGTCCCGAGAATCTACATGTCTGTTTACTGATTGAACTTCGTGCTCATATACAAAGTAGTGGCCTTGCCACCCAGCTCCGTCACGAGAATCTACATGTCTGTTTACTGATTGAACTTCGTTGCTCATATAAAGTAGTGGCCTTGCCATCCCGCCCCATTGTTTGACTGACTCTAGTACCCTTTTTAAATTATTTATGATCATTAAATAAAGAATTTTATATATGTTTGTACGTATTCATGTCTCAGTGTCTTGTGATTGTGGGAAGGAGAAACGAACTTGTGTGCCCCTTTTTTTGGGTATTTCCCCAGCTGGGTTAATGCTGGGGTGGCGTAGTCGTGACTTCATTATAGCTCTGTATGGGAGAGCGTGCCCCTCAACCATTCAATGCCCCTCGTATCGCCACATATATATATATATATATATATATATATATATATATATATATATATATTAGGGGTGTAACGATACGCGTATTCGTATCGAACCATTCGGTACGAGGCTTTCGGTTCGGTTTTCGGTTCGGTACCGAACGGTTCGTTGGACCATTTTTTTCTGCCGACCAAAATTTCGTTATTTCAAATGAAGGCGCGTCGCGGGTGGCAAGCACGCTCATAGAGGCTGGCGCGACCACAACATCAACTGGCAAATGTAATGTAAGAAACGAAACTGAGCTACTCTTATTGTGTTTGTGTGGGCCGTTTATCAGTTTTGACCTGTGAAGCGGCCTCTCGAGCCCTGTGCGCGAGCCTGATCAAGCAACACCACACAGCGCTAAGAGATCCAGACCAATAAAGAAAGCATTTGAATTTCAAATGCTTTTTGAATTCGCCACTGAAGTAATAACATCACTGTGAGATCTAGTGAGAAACATTCACATTTCTCTGTTATTAACGGATCAAACAGCGCTGACGTGGAAACCAGGAAGAAACATCGTGCCATGAATGAACTGGCCGGTGTCCACAGATCAGCAACATTCACCTTGGAATGGATTTGCTGTAGTAACACAAACTGCAAGGTATGGAAGTTTGGCAGGAATAGTGGGCTATAATGCTTTCAAGTAATATTACGTCGGTTCTATTTTGACATTATGAATACAATTGCTGCCCTCAAATGTTAATCTGAACTAAAATAAACCTTTGTTTATAACTAGCCTACTAGCCTACTACTACATTTACATTTCATTTTGTCCAAGGAGCTGTTTTGTTTTATATGCTCATAAGAAGAGTCAAGTATAGCTCCATTATTGCTCAGTAAAAAAAGCAACATAAAATAAAAATCATGTACAGCCCGTTTAAACACTTCAAAGACTTTTGAAACTGCATTGATTTGGACTTAAATACTGTGGTAACCAATGAAATACATTGTTAGACAAAAAATCCAGAAATGTTTTCCTCAAAAAATGTTTTCTCTACCGCTGAGGAAAGAAAGACATGGATATCTTGGATGGCATTGGGGTGAGTAAATTATTAGGAAATTTTCATTTTGGGGTGAACTAATCCTTTAATTGACAAGTAAAATTAAACTTTGCTTTTAAATTAATATAAATGTGGAGACCTGGACAAATGTTTGGGTTTCTAAATGGGTTTCTTGTATTTGGGTCTGAAATGATACTGTCACAGTTCTGTCACCTCGGTCTGGATTTTCCTGTGGGTTGTGACAGGGCTGTGACACGCCCGGTTTGTCATGTGTTTATGTTCAGTCTGGTCCTGTGTGAGCACATGAGTGTCTTGTTGTTTCTTGTGCCATGTGCTCTCATCTAATTGTTAACCCCGCCCATCTTGTTATTTCGTTATTGGTTTATTTCCCCCACCTGCTTGCCTTGTTACCTCTTTTCTTTGTTAGTCTATTTAATCGCCTTGTGTTTGCTATCTGGTGCCAATTCGTTGTATTGTTACGTGTTCCAGTTTGTAGCCTCTCATTTATGTCTAGGGTTGGAGTTTGTACCTTTCAAGTTTGGCATCCGAATAAATCACTCTGCATTTCAATCTACGTCTCTCGTCTACTTCACGTGACAGAACGAATCGGCCCTCATGTGGATTCAGCGGAGCGAACTTTGTCCCACGGAGAGGGAGAATGGGATCTCCTTATTTAAGTATTTTTCTGTGTGTGCTCAGAGGAATGAGGAGATCAGGGCAGTCGGCCCTCGGTCGGGAGGCGGTGAGATCTGTACTGTGACTGTTAATAGTGTTAAGACCCCTGCTGATTTTCAGCGGTTTGAGGGAACCCGATTGGCCAGATTTTCTGGGACCCGCGGAGGCTGTAGGAGAGGAGGTGATAGAGGAGAGTTCCAGCATCACTCTTTATATCGGTCTCTCCTCGACCCAGAGGTTCATCTACCGTCGGGTTCGCCCATTAGAAGGACATCACCACGGGGACCGTCCAGCACAGATCCCTCACCACTGATCTCGTCCAGTATAAGGTCTTCGCCACTGGTTCCATTCAGCATAGGGACTTCATCGATGGTTTCGGAGTCTGCATGCAACCGTCCGAAGGGACGGAGGAGGAGAAGGTCGGCGCCGATTCATTCAGAGACTGTTCACGTCACGTCTGCCCAGCCAGAGACGGTTCACGTCACGTCTGCCCAGCCAGAGACGGTTCACGTCACGTCTGCCCAGCCAGAGACGGTTCACGTCACGTCTGCCCAGCCAGAGACGGTTCACGTCACGTCTGCCCAGCCAGAGACGGTTCACGTCACGTCTGCCCAGCCAGAGACGGTTCACGTCACGTCTGCCCAGCCAGAGACGGTTCACGTCACGTCTGCCCAGCCAGAGACGGTTCACGTCACGTCTGCCCAGCCAGAGATGGTTCACGTCAGTCCCAACGAGTCGTCTTTTCACGTCAGTCCACCCAAGCCTGAACTCCACGTCAGTCCTGTTGAGCATGAACTCCTGAGGCCCATTCTTGTGGCCTCTGGGACATTGTCAGATTACTTCGAGCGTCTGGCCAGAATCCTGGAGATGCCTTTTGGACCCACAGTGTCCGTTCCTGAGTCGGAGCCAGTGTCCGTTCCTGAGTCGGAGCCAGTGTCCGTTCCTGAGTCGGAGCCAGTGTCCGTTCCTGAGTCGGAGCCGGTGGTGCCAGTTCCAGTGCCCGAGCCGGTGGTGCCAGTTCCAGTGCCCGAGCCGGTGGTGCCAGTTCCAGTGCCCGAGCCGGTGGTGCCAGTTCCAGTGCCCGAGCCGGTGGTGCCAGTTCCAGTGCCCGAGCCGGTGGTGCCAGTTCCAGTGCCCGAGCCGGTGGTGCCAGTTCCAGTGCCCGAGCCGGTGGTGCCAGTTCCAGTGCCCGAGCCGGTGGTGCCAGTTCCAGTGCCCGAGCCGGTGGTATCTGAGCCGAGGGGTCGTCTCCGCCGTGGCCGCCCGAGGGGTCTTCTCCGCCGTGGCCGCCCGAGGGGTCGTCTACGCCCTGGTCGCCGATGAACTGTCTCTCTCATCCTGGTGCCCTGCAAGATCTGTGTTATCCTGGCCCGTAGTCTGGAATTTAGGCCCTCCCGTCCCTCCCTGGTTCCTTTACCTCTATCCCCTTTGTGTATTGGTGTCCTGAATTGTTTTTGTTTTTTGTGGTTTTGCTCGTGTGTTTGTTTGGGTTTTGGTGTGCCTCCTTGGGAACGCCAGGTGGTGTCCCTTTGAGGGGGGGGGGGGGGTAGTGTCACAGTTCTGTCACCTCGGTCTGGATTTTCCTATGGGTTGTGACAGGGCTGTGACACGCCCGGTTTGTCATGTGTTTATGTTCAGTCTGGTCCTGTGTGAGCACATGAGTGTCTTGTTGTTTCTTGTGCCATGTGCTCTCGTCTAATTGTTAACCCCGCCCATCTTGTTATTTCATTATTGGTTTATTTCCCCCACCTGCTTGCCTTGTTACCTCTTTTCTTTGTTAGTCTATTTAATCGCCTTGTGTTTGCTGTCTGGTGCCGATTCGTTGTATTGTTACGTGTTCCAGTTTGTAGCCTCTCATTTATGCCTAGGGTTGGAGTTTGTACCTTTCCAGTTTGGCATCCGAATAAATCACTCTGCATTTCAATCTACGTCTCTCGTCTACTTCACGTGACAGATACAGACATACGCAAACCAAGTGTTGATGGATTTTTTTTTTTTTCATGTAATGTTCCTATATGAGACATGTTTATAGAAGGGTTTTTCAAATGTGTGTGTAAGGGAAAACAAATCATACAATGGCTGCATTTTAGGTGGACAGTTCACCTTTGGGTCTCTCCCAAATGGAACGGACAAGGGGGGGACAACGGCGGATCCACTGTATAGAGCAAAAAATGTATCTCTGATTCTGTTCTTTTATCTGACATTTAAGGGTGAAATCCTTGGGCAGAATCCCTGACAACATTCAAAAGAATTCTGAAAATCATTTTTTCCGTAAGCTCTTAACCTCATAAAATAATAATAATAATAATAATAAAACTAAACATATTTTCCTTATCATTAAATCCTCCCTTGTCTGGTTTATGCTACTCTTAGCAATGCCTGAACTTTGTATTTTGAGCACTTCTTGCATTGTTTTTGCCTCTTCACGATGACTCGCTTATTTTAGTCCTTGAAGACTAAACTTTACGGTTTTATTTTTTTGTATTTTTCTTTGTTCATTTTCATAATAAATTCATAATGTATTTTGTCAAATCAGATTATGTTGTACATACAGTACAAGTACATACAGTACAACCTGTTTCGAATGCGCATGCGTCGCGTCTGAACGCGTTGTCTTTGGAGCTCCCGATTGATTTATAATTCTTGATTTCTCTTTAAACTCACTTACAACGAACATTTTCTATTTTTCCTCACCTCATAGTTACAACGCGGACTGTTGAGCAGACGCGTCTCAAGCCTATTAGTGATCCAACGTCGGATACTCTTATAGGTTACTCCTGTGGATCACGGCTGAACGCGTCTTCTCCACACTCACGTACGGTACAAACAAACATTTTTTCGCCTATCGTGCGTCTACTCTACACCTGTACCACTAAAAAGACGGATTATATCCAAGACTTCAGTCATAAATTAGTATTAATATTGATAGCATCACTGGTAGCGTCGTTGCTAACTTAACTTACTGTCCATCTGTTAAAATGGCGAATATATCAGATGTAAGTAGTCTACCTTTTGGTGCAGGTGAGGACACATTTGAGCTACACGCGTTGCAGTCTGAGCTGGAAGCTGTTGAGAAACAGATCCACGACCTTTTAGTGAGAAAAGCCGAGCTGATAGACCGGCGGTTAGCTCTTGAAACATCACGCGCCGATGAACACAAATCAGTGATCAACGTTACTAACCCGCTGACTCCGACCTCGTCTACTCCGTGTGTTACTCAGCATCGGTCACGAGCGTCGAGGCCGCGATCAGCTATGGTCTCGTTTACGCCGGCTCCAACATGCCACCACGAAGCCTGGATATTTCCGCAGCGGAAGACGCGAGTCAGGTCTAGACCAAGAAAACTCTCTCCGACCCTCCCGGTTTTCGAGATATCCACACAAAACCGCTTCTCCCCTCTTCGCGAAACAGAACGCGATGCTGTGATCATCGGTGATTCCATCGTTCGACACTTACAAGCTACGTTAAATAAAAGTAAGGTGCATAGTCACTGCTTTCCTGCTGCTCGTGTTTCTGAAATCGCTGCTCACGTTCCCGAGATTCTGAACGAGCGCGTCGGAACTGTGGTCCTGCACGCGGGAGGGGCCGACATCAGGCTGCGACAGACAGAGGTTCTGAAGAAAGACTTCAGGAATCTGATCGATACGGTACGCAGCACATCGCCTGATATAACTATCATTGTGTCAGGACCGCTTCCCACGTACCGACTAGGTCATGAAAAGTTTAGTAGATTATTCGCGCTAAATGAATGGTTAATATCATGGTGCAATGAGCAGAAACTGCTCTTTGTAAATAATTGGAATCTGTTTTGGGAGCGTCCTAGGCTTTACCATGCTGATGGCTTACACCCAAGCAGATTCGGATCGGATCTTCTGTCAGATAACATCTCCAAAATGTTAAATACCTTTTGACTAGTAACCAAAAGTTCAAATCATAGTCTCTGCTGCACCAAATTAACTGATATAAATAGTGTAGAACATTGCATAGAAACTGTGTCTATTCCTCGTTTAGTGAGATCAAATAATAAATCTACTGCAGGATCTAGAAAAAATCTAATTGTTATTAAACCAGAAAATGTTGCTATTAGTAACCAAAAACAATTTCTAAAGCTAGGTCTTCTAAACATCAGATCACTCACACCTAAGGCAGTTATTGTAAATGAAATAGTCACGGATAATAGCTTCGATGTACTTTGCCTTACTGAAACTTGGCTTAAACCTAATGATTATTTCGGTCTAAATGAGTCTACTCCATTAGGATACTCCTATAAGCACGAACCCCGTCTGATTGGTCGTGGCGGCGGTGTTGCAGCGGTCTATAGAGATATTCTCAATGTTACTCAGAAAACGGGTTATAAGTTTATTTCGTTTGAAATACTTGTACTAAATGTTACGCTCTTAGATGTTAGAAAAAAATCCATATTATCTCTAGCCTTGGCTACCGTATATAGACCGCCTGGGCCTTATGCTGATTTCCTAAAAGAGTTTGCAGATTTTCTCTCAGATCTATTGGTCAATGTAGATAAAGCATTAATTGTTGGAGATTTTAACATACACGTAGATAATCCAAATGATGCGTTAGGGGCTGCGTTTATAGATTTATTAAATTCCTTTGGGGTCAAACAAAACGTCACCGGACCAACTCATCGTCTTAATCACACACTCGATTTAATTATATCATATGGATCCGATCCAACCGATATAGATATCATTCCACAAAGTGATGATGTCACTGACCATTACTTGGTAACTTGCATATTACGTACTGCTGTAATATGTCATGCGGCGCCGCGTTTTCGACCAGGCAGAACAATCCTTCCATCCACCATAGATAATTTCTCGAGTTGCTTGTCTGATCTGTCTCAGCTGCTGCCTGAACCCAAACAAACAGATGAACTAGAAGAACTAACTAGCACTATGAGCACCATTCTCTCTAGATCATTAGATGTTGTTGCACCCATTAGATTAAAAAAGGTCACAGAGAAAATTAAAGCACCATGGTACAATAATACTACGCATGTTCTAAAGAGAGGAACCCGTAATTTAGAGCATAAATGGAAACAAACTAATTTAGAGGTCTTTAGAATCGCGTGGAAAGACAGTATGTCACGTTATAAAAAGGCCCTAAAAGCGGCCAGGGCTGAGCATCTCCGCAAACTAATAGAAAACAACCAAAACAATCCTAGGTTTTTATTTAACACCGTGGCTAGACTAACAAATAAACAGACGTCACCCGAACAAATATCCCGTTACAGTTTAGTAGTAATGATTTCATGAACTTCTTCACTGAGAAAATAGAATACATCAGAACCACAATTGTAAACGTTCAATCCTCAATCGCACCTTATAATTCAGCCTCAATTATCCCCCCGCAAGAACAATTACAGTGCTTTACAACTATAGAACAAAAAGAGTTAAATAAACTTATCACTTCATCTAAAACAACAACATGTTTATTAGATCCTATACCAACTAAACTACTGAAGGAAGTGTTACCTGTAGTGGAAGAGCCTCTCCTCAATATTATTAACTCGTCTTTATCTTTAGGTCATGTTCCAAGAACATTTAAACTGGTAATGATAAAACCTCTCATTAAGAAACCACAATTAGACCCGCATAATCTAGCAAATTATAGACCCATTTCAAATCTACCTTTTATGTCTAAAATACTAGAAAAAGTTGTGTCCACTCAACTGAGCTCTTTCTTGCAAGAAAATGATATCTATGAAAAGTTTCAGTCAGGATTCAGGCCGCATCATAGCACTGAAACTTCGCTCGTTAAAATCACAAATGATTTACTCTTAGCTTCTGACCAAGGCTGCATCTCAATACTAGTTTTACTTGATCTAAGTGCTGCGTTCGATACTATAGATCATACAATACTCTTAGATCGACTACAAAATTATACTGGTGTTCAAGGACAAGCATTAAGCTGGTTTAGATCATACTTATCAGACCGCTACCATTTTGTCTATTTAAATGGAGAAAAATCGATCATAATTCCAGTAAACTATGGAGTGCCGCAGGGATCTGTGTTGGGCCCTCTGTTATTCTCAATATATATGCTGCCACTTGGAAATATTATAAGGAAACATGGAATTAGTTTCCATTGTTATGCTGATGACACTCAAATATATATTTCATCACGGCCAGATGAAAACGCTAAATTATCCAAATTGACAGAGTGTGTTAAAGATATAAAAGATTGGATGACGCGTAATTTTCTTTTATTAAATCCAGACAAGACAGAGGTAATACTTATCGGTTCAAAAAACCGCCCACAGAACCTCTCACAATACAACTTTGACATCGTAGGATGTCCTGTTACTTTATCCTCTACAGTAAAAGACCTGGGTGTTATACTCGATTGTAACCTGTCTTTTGAAAATCATATTTCGTATGTTACAAAAACAGCCTTTTTCCACCTTAGAAACATTGCTAAGCTACGTAATATGCTATCAGTTTCTGATGCAGAAAAGTTAGTTCATGCATTCATGACCTCGAGACTAGATTACTGTAATGCTTTATTAGCCGGTTGTCCTGCATCCTCAATAAACAAGCTACAGTTAGTCCAAAATGCAGCCGCTAGAGTTCTTACTAGATCAAGAAAATATGATCATATAACACCGATTTTATCATCACTACATTGGCTACCTATAAAGTTCCGTATTAATTATAAGGTATTGCTATTGACTTATAAAGCCCTAAACGGCTTAGCTCCAGTCTATTTAACGGATCTTCTATCACCCTATAATCCATCATGCCCTTTAAGATCAATAAATTCGAGGCTTTTGGTCATACCTAGGATATCCAGATCAACCAAAGGAGGGAGAGCATTTTCGCATTTGGTTCCAAAACTCTGGAATAGCCTTCCTGATACTGTTCGTTACTCGGACTCACTCTCCCAGTTTAAAACTAGATTAAAGACGCATCTTTTCAGCCAGGCATTCATATAATATTGTTAATCTCACAGTTTCAAACTACAATCCGGCCTCTAGTTCATAAATGCCAGAGGAGAACTGGCCCCCGACTGAGCCTGGGTTCTCCCAAGGTTTTTTTTTTTCTCCATTAGGTCACCTGATGGAGTTTTAGGACACCATTAGGTCACTTGATGGAGTTTTTCGGTTCCTTGCCACTGTTGCCTTTGGCTTGCTCAGTTGGGGATATTTTGGGGATATTTTGGGGATATTTAATTTAATTTTATTCTATCAATCAATAAATTCCACTAGAAACAAACTTTGTTGTATTATTTTATTTTAATACTGTGAAGCTGCTTTGATACAATCTGTATTGTGAAAAGCGCTATACAAATATACTTGATTTGATTTGATTTGATACAGTATGTGCTGAGCAGAGATCTGGGATGAGCAATATTTTGCTTAGAGGTATGTGTGCAATGTAACATTTACTGAGCAGAGATGTTCCACTGATGCAAATGTACCACAAATGGAAACACCAAGGATAGGTTCAAACAATATGTTTTGTTACCTTACAAGGAAGTTGTAAGTCGCTCAGTGATGTATATAAGCTCAATCTTATCGTACCACCGCAGAGAAACATAAAGGCATGATGGGGTGAGATGAAGGAAACATAGAGATGATGGGGTGAGGGAGGACAAAACCAGAGAAACCATTTACAGCTAGCAAAATGGGGTGAGAGGATAGAGGAATGGGGAACAGAGAAATCTAGAATGAAGACCAACTCTATTGTAGCCTTATTCTTATATGCCTGTTTCTCTCCTATGCTTACACATGTATAAATAATAACTCTCTTGGTAAAGGTAACTGGTGTAGCTTCCGTGATTCAACCATAATGGGGGAAAGCATGATGATTTTTAAATCTACAGTCCTTATTTGTAAGTTGTTTTGGATAAAGGTGTTTGCTAAATGTGGGTGGAAAGGTGGAGTGTGGGATTGATCTGGGTAGAAGATAGGTGGACGTCTGTGTTCAAACCAAGGCTTGCTCTGGGAATGGCCTATGGACAGGAAGTCTGCTGGCGAGGAACTGGGTGAACATGCTCATCATACGTAACTCCTGGGCTTGCTGGGCAGCCTGCAGTTTGAGTTGAAGCTCTGCGTCATCCGTCTGGCTAAGAGTACTGGCAATTTTCTGTGCAAACATTCCATTGTGGATTCCATCTTGTTTTTTCGGTTTTCTCTGTGTTGTAGACGGACCTGTAAAAAGCAGAATTTCTTTGTTTGGAGGAAATTGTTTATGACAGTAACTACATTTAGTAAGTTACTACATTAGTAACTTAAATTAACATTTAGTATTTTACAAGTATTTGTAAAATGGACGCACAATAAAACATAATCAAACCCTACCAGGTCCACCCTCCTGATGGTGTGCACCAGTTGCTTCTTTGATGGATGAGGTATGCCTATTGTCACTTGAAGGGGTCGAGTAACTGAATGAGGTCTCAGGAGAATAATGAGATGTATCATGAGGATCATCTGGATAAAAACAAATCCATTCTTGACACATAAAAGTACCAACTAGAACATCAGAGAATTGTGCTATTTAATAGTTCAGTTTTGGATGTGTAATATGTGAATAAAGCATTTTCATTAAAACCTATTATAGCCAAAAAATAAATAAATAATAATAATTCAAATGGAAACCAAGAAAAATCTTGATTCAAATTGAAAATAATATTATTTGTCATACACTGTTGGCAGATAATTTTGCTTATTTTAGGCAAAAACATTTTTCTTTTTTTAAACAATATATAATTTTTTATGTCATTTTACTTATCTGGTGAATGCTTCTTGATTTAAGAATGTTTAGATATTTGGACTGGAAACAATACAAAAATACTGTAAGAACAAGTAAGAAAAGGATTTTTTTGCAGTGTGTTCACAAATCAGAGATTTTATCTCTTTTTAACGTTTGGTATAACAATTGATATATAACCTTAATATAGCCTTGTCTCTGGGTGGGGGGCACTAACATAAATGAACACATCACATTTTCTCATCTGGCGACAAGACAACAACTTGCGAACATTAATGTGAGCATTAAAGTTCCTACCTGTAGGAATATTGGTGTCCTCCCCATCCACTGATTCTTCTCTGCGGGAACTGTCCAGAACATTTCTTGGTGTGACGCTGGACTTGTCCCCTAAAATGATATCCATTTGGTGGTAGAATGGGAATGTAATTCGCCCATTACCACTTTTATTATCATGATCTTTCACCTCCTTGTACTTAGATTTAAGGGACTCATTTTTCACTGACACTAGAGCCTTGCTCCGCCATTGCAGTCGAAATATCCTCGAAAACGGATTTGTTTCTGTACGAGCCTTTAATTTTATCTTGAACTGACTCTTCTCCCCACTGGGTGAGAAGGCAGGTAACTTCAGCCGTCGACCACTGCCCTCCATGTTTCTGGAGTTGTTCTCATTTACCACCTCCACACATGAGTATAATATCATGTCATGGAAACTAACCTTTGGTACATCAAAAATATGACATTTGATAAACAGATCTCACTGTTTGTCACTCAGATCTCACTCACTCTCTGTTTTCTGTTATTAAATAAGGGTTCACTTGAAAATTCACATTTATCCTCCAGAACTCATTCTAACAACTTAATATGTTTTAATATGTTTCAGACCAGATGGAGGTGAAAGAGCAAAGACAAGAACTGAAGTTAAAGGTGATGATGCTGTAGTTTGTTTCAGCCTGTTGACACCAATAAAATAAGCTTAATGTGCCAATTTACAGAAGATCTCAGACATCACCATAATGAATGAGCTGAAAACAGGGAACTTTTGGAGACAAAGAGGTGTTTCAGCAGCAGTTTAACATGATGGCTCTGTACTTTTTAAATGCAGATTGGATAAAAACACAGTGATCACAGTTCACACCTGCAGTGAAGCCCCTCCCACAACAATTCACCAATAAATACTGGGAATATTCCCATCATCCTACAAGAGAAGGACAAACTCCAGGAGTAGCAGCTGAAATCTGTGTGACTGTTAAAGATGGAGTTTATTAAAGAGGAGATTGAAGACATGAGTGATCCAGAACCATCCAGAATAAAACATGAAGATACTGAGGAACAAATAGGTTGGTGTCCATTCTTGATTCTTCATTGTTGACTGCTTTGGTAGATGTGAATTAATAAGCAGTATATGGATGATAAATGATGAAGAAATGCATCTGAATGATCATAATCAGTTGTCAAACATATTTTTACTATATTAACAAGTGAATGACAGAACAAAAAGTGAAAGATCTGATCTCTGTAGATTTCTGCTTTTAAATAAGGGTTCACTTGAACTGATTCTAACTTGATGTGTATTTTAGACCAGGTGAGAGTGAAAGAGCAAAGACAAGAACTGAATGAAGTGGAGGAGGAACATCGTAACTTTACAATTCAAAGAACAAAAGCCAAAAAGACGCACACCTGCACTCAGTGTGGAAAGAGTTTCACACGGAAAGGAGACCTTAACAGACACATGAGAATTCACTCTGGAGAGAAACCGTATACATGCACTCAGTGTGGAAAGAGTTTCAGTGATGTATCAAATCTCAGTGTTCATCTGCACGTTCACTCTGGAGAAAAACCATTTAACTGTGATCAGTGTGGTAAAGATTTTATTTCATCATCAAATCTAAAAACACACCTGAAAGTTCATTCAGATGAGAGGCCTTATGTGTGTTCTCTCTGTGGAAAGAGTTTTTCAAGGCTGGACAGTTTTAAACGGCACCAGAAAACACACAATGAAGTGAGAGATTATATGTGCTTTGACTGTGGGAAGAGCTTTACTACAGCTGGTGATCTGAAACAGCACCAAAGAATTCATACTGGAGAAAAACCTTACAAGTGCTCATATTGTGACAAGAGTTTCACTCAGTCTGGATCTCTGAAATCACACGAGCGAGTTCACACTGGAGAGAAGCCATACGACTGTACTCAGTGTGAGAAGAGTTTCACCACATCAAGTAATCTATGGACTCATATTAGAAAGCATTGTTCTGTGTCACAGTGAGCAAATCTTTTGTTAGATTCACATAAAGTAAATGTGTAGTTAGTTAACTAATAAACTAGTGTTGCTGTAAAATGCCACAAGATTTGTTGAAGAACAAGAAAGAAAATTATTGAAAATTATTTTGATGAAACGCTTACACATAGAAATCCCAAAATTAAAAGAGACTGGAAAGAAATGTAAATTTTATTTTATTTTTTTACTTTTGTTTGCTTAGTTACATAAAGTCTGTTATTACATAAACAGATGTATATACAATAAAGTACATCTGTATAATAACTCCATTTCACTGACAATGTGTGATTTTGTGACTAAAAGGTTTCTACAGATCCAATAATTAAAATAAACTGAGATTCAAGCAAACATATAGTGGAATAGTTTTGTGGAAGTTGTTTTTGAGTTGTAACTTTCTGACTTGTCATTTAGCTGTCATTGTCTCTAGTAAAACAGCCATATCACCCTGTAGCCCAAGACTGGTTGCCCACTGAAGCTAAGCAGGGCTGATCCTGGTTAGTACCTAGATATGAAACTCCTGGGAAAACCAGGTTGCTGCTGGAAGAGGTGTGAGTGTGTTGTACATTTATCGGCAACTAAGAATAACGAAGCAAGACGTTGCTTCGATTTAGACGTTTAATGAAAAAAAAAAAAAAAAGTAAATACAGCGTGTGCTTGTTCAGCAAATTCTTCACAAGATGGCTCTTGCCCAATTCTCCCGGAACCATAACAACCTTCCCGGAACCACGTGACTTTCACCATTGCTCAATGTATCTTGGGAAATGAAGTCAATTCACAAATCATAATGACACATAGTTTGTTTTTAACCAAATATCTATCTGAAACATGAACTGTTAATCTTAGTGGTGTGTATTAACTGTCTGTATTAATGTTAACTTATTCATTTTAACTTATTAATCTTAACTTTCGTAACTTTTCTTTTTAAATAGTCTTCTAACAAATAAATTCTCAACATCCTCCCCCCCCATAAACTACAGTTTATATGATTTCCAAAGGATACAAAAGCTGGATGGGTCTCCGCAGAACAGTCCCTGAACTCGTGCGAACTGCACATGACCTAACAAGGCCATCGCGACCTGGAAACAGTTCCTCAATTCTTCCTAGCCTTCCTAGTCTTGGGGTGTTATCTTCTCCGATGAGTGCAACATCTCCGACCTTCATCAGAGAAGGCTGTGGGGTGTCGCAGCGATGAGCCGACTTCAAATCCAGCAAATATTCTCTCCGCCATCGGTTCCAGATGTTGGTCATAAGTTTTTGTCTGTAGCGCCACCTCCTGTTCATCTCCTCCTTGTTCGCTGTTGGATGGTTAGTCTCAGCTGGAAATGGCTTAGGAGGCAAGCAGGTCAGTCTCTGACCCACCAAGAAGTGAGCAGGTGTTAGTGGCTCTGGCTCATCCACATCATTGTGCACATAAGTGAGCGGCCTCGAGTTTATTATGGCTTCAGCTTCAGTCAGAATGGTGCACGTTTCTTCAAAGTTGAGTTTAGCTCTGCCAAGCACTTTTCTGAGAATAATTTTGACTGACCTTACCAGGCGCTCCCAGAATCCGCCCCACCAGGCTGCTCTTTCAGCGATGAACCGCCAGGTGATGCCCTTCTCTGAGAAGAACTCCCGTAGCTGTGGATCTTTAATGCCTTTCCAGAGCTCCTTCAAATCTTGATCAGCTCTCTTGAACGTCTTGGCGTTATCTGAATAAATCACCTTGCATAATCCTCTTCTTGAGATGAATCTTTTCAACGCTAGCAGGAAGTTCTCTGTAGACATATCTGAGACCAGCTCTAAGTGCACTGCTCTGGTTACAGCACAAGTGAACAGTGCTATATACGCTTTTGTCATAACGTTCTGTGTCTTCACATAGAGTTGCCCTGCGAAGTCCACATCAGTGGTCTCAAATGGCGGTGACTCTGTTATTCTGTCTCTTGGCAGTGGCGCGGTAGTCTGCTGTCCAGCCTTTGCATTGAATTTCTTGCAGAGTACACATCTGGACACAACCTTCTTCACTACCTGTCGTGCCCTCAAAGTCCAATATTTCTCTCTTGTCTGCACTAAAGTGTCTCGTACACCCGCATTATCTTCTCATGTTCATACTGCACCAACATTTCTGTGTGTAGGTGTTTGTTGGGCAAAATCCATGGGTGCTTTTCTCTGTAAGAGAGATCAGCATGCTGGAGCCTTCCTCCCACACTGAGCAGCTCATCTTTTTCCAGAAATGGCTTTAGCTCTCGGATTCTGGAGTCAGCGTTGGGACATTTCCCTGCTTTCAGCAAATCAATTTCAGAGCCGAAACTCTGGTTCTGAATCACCTTTATCCAGTATTTTCCTGCTTCATTCAGCTCTTCTGCCGTCAGTTCACTACTGATTTTTGTGCTTGAGCGGGTGTTGGTGATAAACCTCTTTATCCAGGCTGTCACCCGGAGCACTGTTTTTAGTTTGCTGTACTGCTCCAGACATAAAACAGGGCTTAAGAAGTCTTGGTCTTGCTTAACAAGCTGTACAGCAATCTGGTATTTGGATCTGAGTTCAGACTTTACCTCATCTTCTTGGACATCTTCCTGAGTGCTCTCTGACTGATCAGGTGACATCAGAACACAAGGCCCATTCCACCACAATGTGCTCTGCTTCAGCTCCTGCACAGTTAGGCCTCTGGTGGGGAGGTCAGCTGGATTCATTTTCCCTTTGCAGTGAGACCATGACTGTGGGTCAGTTAGAGACTGGATTTCTGTGACTCTATTTGCTACAAACTGTTTCCACTTATGAGCAGAACCACAAATCCAATGCAGCGCTATCATTGAGTCTGTCCATAGTCTGAGTTGTGTCTTGTCTAGCTGCAGTGCTTTCATGAGGGTGTTCCCCAGCCTGGCTGCTATTACAGCACCCATTAGCTCCAGGCGTGGCAGTGTCATTCTTTTGAGTGGCGCCACTCTAGACTTGGATGCAACCAGGCTTATGGTCACTTCTCCTTCCTTTGTTTTCCCTTGAAGATAAGCAACTGCACTATAAGCCCTTTCATTCGAGTCACAGAACACATGTAGCTTTAACTCTTGACCGTCCTGCTGTGGCATGTGTGTTTGGTACCATCGTGGGATTGAGACCTGATGCAGTTGAGGGAGCTCTGAACACCACTGTTGCCACTTCTTCGTCAGATCAGGTGGCAGCTCATCGTCCCACTTGAGCCCTCTCTCCCACATCTCTTGGAACAAGCACTTAATCCTGATGGTGAAGGGAGTCAGGAATCCTAGAGGGTCAAAAATGCGAGCAGAAGACCGCAGAACACTTCGTTTTGTGTTTTCTCTTTCTTTCAGAATATCAAGCAGCCCCCTGAGGTCGAAAACAAAATCATCAGTGGCCGGTCTCCACACCATACCCAGCACCTTCAGCACAGACCCATGTGATTCTGGTTGCACAGCACAATCCATCAAACTCTTCTGCCATTTTTCTTTGAGCTCAGGAGAGTTTGTCATCCATTTACATAGCTCCATGCCTGCAGCAGACATAATGTTCCTGGCTGTTGTTGTCACTGTATGTGCCTCTGTCACCTCACTCGCACTTGAAATAAAATCATCGACATAGAGTGAGGAGCTGAGGACTTCTACCACTTGTGGGTGTTCTAACTCATACTGTCTTAAATGCTTCCTAATGGTGGCTGCGAGTAAGAATGGGCTTGATGAAGCTCCAAACACCACTCTCGTCATTCTGAGCATGCGCAGCGCCACATCCTTCTCCTCTGTTGGTGGCCCTATGAACCACAGAAATCTTACAGCGTCCCAATCTCTTTCTGCGAGTGAAATCTGCAAAAATGCTTTCTTGATATCTGCCATATATGCAATTTCATGCAGTCTAAATTTGATCAAAATATTAATCAGATCTGGATTCAGATTGGGACCTGTTAAGAGACAGTCATTTAGTGAGGGACTTCTATCTTCGTGGGATGACGCATCAAACACAACCCGCAGTTTCGTTGTCGCCTTATCCTCTCTCAATACAGCGTGATGAGGTAAGTAATATGTCTGACTGCCTTGTGGTGATGCATGCTCCCTTGGCACATCCTCAGCCATTCCTTGTTTTAAGTAGTCCTCCACAACTTCATTGTATCTGCTGTAGAGTGTGACATCCTTGCTTAGTTTCCTTTTCAAACTCTCAAGTCTCTTTTTTGCGATGCGGTAATTGTCTTGAAGTGGAGGATGATGTTGTCGCCATGGCAACTCCACTTGGTAACGCCCATCCTTGAAGATGGAGGTTTCCTCGAACCGCTGCAACGCTTCTACATCCTCTGGGCTCTCAGACTTCTCACTTGTGATGCCCAGGGACTCAAGCTCCCAGAATGCATGCAGCTGTTTATCAATCTGTGCATCCTCGCTAAGCTGAATATGCATGCAGGTTGTCTCTGTCATGCTGGACACTGCTACTGGGCCTTGCACTGCCCATCCGAAGGTGTTCTCCAGTGCCACTAGGCTCTTTGTCAGTCTCTCTACTCTGCCTGATACTATCTGCCAGTAATAATCAGAGCCAATTAGCACAGAAAGTTCAGGTTTATCATCTCCAGCACAGTCTGCTAGTTGAAGACCTCTGCTTTTCATTTCCCGTTGTATATGTTCACCAGGCACTTTCATCAGCGCTGTGCACACTTTGGGGGTGACAACTGCCTCGATTTCAATTCCCTGCTGTTTATCCCATACATTCTCCAAGCTGAGCTTCACCATGTTGCGACTCACCGTTGTTGGAGCAGAGGAGCCAAATGTGTGAAGAGTAAGTGTCCCTTGTCTAGTAACAGGTAGCTGCAGCTCCTTCACCACATTCTCATGCACAAAACTCCCCTGACTGCCTCCATCTAGTAAGCAGCGGACCATCTTCCTGCTTGTGGGTCCTACGACCCATGCCTTAGCAGTTTGTAGCAGCACAGTGTTCTCAACGTCAGGTTTGTCTTTCTCTGCTTGGGGAATTACTGAGGAAATAACAGTGTCAATGTTGGCAGCCGCAGCCGGTGGAGATGCCTTATTTTTCTCACAAATGGCTGCATGATGCCTGCCTCCACATGTGGTACATGACATGCCCTTTGACCTGCAAAACCTGGCGATGTGTTTGGACCCCAGACACACAAAGCACCTGCCAAGCTTCTTCAGGTTTTCCTTGCGTGCTGACACCGGGTGGTCTGGACATTTTTCAGATTTGTGTTCAGTGCTATCACAGAACAGGCAGTTTTGCATTTTCTGGTCAGCAATGTGTAGTGCAGCTGCAGATGTCATGCTTGGTTTCTTTAATTTCACATCACTGGCTGAATATGATTTGCTGCACGTTTTGTTAGCAGACTGGTTTTCTCTCTGGTTGTATGATTTCATCATTTGTAAAGTTCTCTCTCGGCTCTGAACCTCTTTCTGCAGGAACTTCAACACATTGGGCACATTCCACTCATCATCATCCCCTCTTTGACGGCTGTATTCAAGAGCCATGTCGTCTGGCATCATCTGGAGTAATATTGGGCACAACATACCGCCATAGGTGTCTGATACCACTCCCAATGACTCTAGGCATCTGATTTGAATTTCACAGTCATCATATAACTGCCTTAATCCACTGACATCAGATGATTTTTTTACAGGAGTGAGATTCAGAAGCTTTGACATGTGAACATTTACAATGAGATCTTTCCTTCCAAATCTGCTTTGGAGAATATCAACTGCAGCATCATAGTTACTGTCTGTCAGTGTGAGTCCTGCTACTGCCTTTGCAGCCGTTCCAGTAAGGTAAGTTTTCAGGTAGGTAAACTTTTTCTTTTTGCAAAGTGCATCGTTGCTATGAATAGCAGTATCATACTGGCTCCAAAATTCCTGCCATACACTAACATCTCCGCTAAACTTCTCAATTTGTAGCTTGGGCAGTCTCACTGTCGGTTTGTTTGCGCTACAATCACTTGACTGAGCAGGGCGTGGGTTACTCACAGTCTCATGTTCTCGGATCACTCGGTGCGCCCGCGCCTTCATCTCGATGACGCGGTCTCTGTATTCCTCTTCGAGTTCAATCTCCGCCTCCACGTCCTCCAGCGAAGTGTGTTCCTCCACTATGCTGTCCAGCTCGCGCAAACTGTCCTCCTTTGCTGACAACACGGCTAACATGTCCCGCACACGGTCGATATCCTTATCTTCCTTTACTAATTCAACGTCGATCTGGTTCAGCAGTCTCGTTGTGGAACTCCGTATCGTCCAACGCTTTCTTTTGGACCTTTCAAGTTGTTCCACACCGGCCGGTCGCTCTTCGTTATCTTCGTCACTCATAGTCTTTCGCTTCCCGGGTTTCCGGCACCAAAAATGTTGTACATTTATCGTCTTAGCAACTAAGAATAACAAAGCGAGACGTTGCTTCGATTTAGACGTTTAATGAAAAAAAAAACACAAAGTAAATACAGTGTGTGCTTGTTCAGCAAATTCTTCACAAGATGGCTCTTGCCCAATTCTCCCGGAACCATAACAACCTTCCCGGAACCACGTGACTTTCACCATTGCTCAATGCATCTTGGGAAATGAAGTCAATTCACAAATCATAATGACACATAGTTTGTTTTTAACCACATATCTATCTGAAACATGAACTGTTAATCTTAGTGGTGTGTATTAACTGTCTGTATTAATGTTAACTTATTCATTTTAACTTATTAATCTTAACTTTCGTAAGTATTCTTTTTAAATAGTCTTCTAACAAATAAATTCTCAACAGAGTGAGGCCAGCAGGGGGCGCTCACCCTGTGGTCTGTGTGGGTTCTAACGCCCCAGTAGAGTGATGGGGACACTATACTGTAACAAGCACAGTCCTTCAGATGAGACGTTAAACCGAGGTCTTGACTCTTTGTGGTCATTAACAAATCCCATGGCACTTCTCGTAAAGAGTAGGGGTGTAACCTGTAGGGGTGTAACCATTCCACCCATTGGCCCTTGCCAATCATGGCCTCCTAATAATCCCCATCCACTGAATTGGCTCTATCACTCTCTCTCCTCTCCACCTATAGCTGGTGTGTGGTGAGTGCATTGGCGCCGCTGTACTGTGCCTGCCGTCACATCATCCAAGTGGTGCTGCACACTGGTGGTGGATGAGGAGAGATCCCCTGATATGATTGTAAAGTGCTTTGGGTGTACAGTAGTACATTTGAAAGTGTTATATAAAAATAAAATAAAAACAACAACAACAAAAACATCCTGTGGCCTGTTGCACAAAGCCGGTTTCAGTTGCTAACAGTACTGTCGTTTTCTTTTTTAAATGAAAAGTGAATTTCATTATTTGTATTTGGGTCTGAAATGATACACACATACACAAACCAAGTGTTGATGGACTTTTTTGTTGTTGTTGTTGTTTATAAAAGGGTTTTTCAAATGTGTGTGTAAGGGAAAACAAATCATACAATGGCTGCATTTTAATTGCGCAAATTGAAATTGCGAATTGAAAATACGCCCAATGGAAACACGTCAATTTCACAGAAGCTCCCATTTATCGCAAAAATGTTTTTACGCTCACATGAGGTGGTTTTTCATGCGACTCAAAAAAGAAATATTTCGCAAAACTGCAATGGAAACAATCAACCCACAATCAAGCCCTCGAAGCAGATATGAGGGAGAAAAACCCAGAAACAGCTCATATGTGCCACTCTCAAGTATAATAAGGGTCGTTCCTTACCATTAATGCTGGGAAAACACACATACATCTCCGTCGATTAATAATCGATTAATAATAATGACTAGTGCAGTGGCTGGGATATAGTACATAAACCTACCAACGTCAACTTTAAAGGCGATTTTTTTCAATGTTTCGATTTTTTTGCACCCTCAGATACAAATATCCCCCCCCCCACCCATTTTCAATAATAACATTGTGCACACAACATCGTTTTCAAAAACGTTGTCACTTACATCAAGCCGCATAAATACGCCATAGAGCGCCATCATAACTATGCCAAACCTATGGGCGGCAGTGTAGGGAGAAGGATAAAGCCATGCAAGCCAATCAGAATCCCCAGAATCGACAACAACGGAAAACACGAGCAACTTCCTAGGGCACCGTTTCTCCCAGTTGACACGGCAACACATAACTAGCGTTTTCAGAAATCTCCACTTTGGCCAGAGTTTTTAGAAATAATCGTTTTCTGTGATAAAAACGTGTAAACGTGTAATGTGGGCTTTCGTGTAAATGAGAGGCCAAACTGCAGGCAAATATCTGCGTCTTCCCTTCGTGTAAACGGGACCTAAAAAATATTCATGTAATTTACTTATTTACCAATGTTTACTATATTGTTTCCTGATTGTACAAGAGTCATTTGCTTTAGTTAGAAAATAATAAAAGCTGTAAATGTTAAAAATGTTAATACTGAAAAGTAGAGTTGTTTTCTTGATTTTAAGATGGTTTCAAATGTCATTAAAACTTCTGTAGTAAGTTGCAAGTGTGTGCAAATATAATGCATGTAGTGTTGATAGATTTTTTTTTTTTTTTTTTTTACTGTTACAGTGAACTTTTGTGTAGGCTGTGTTTTAATATTGAGTTGGTAAAAACGATTCTGAAACAATTAATTATATGCTTTAAACAAAAGCATATACTTTGTTTGTATTATTTTACTTATTTTGTTGTGCACGACAGAGGGAAATATATATATTTTTGTTTATAAATATTATTTTGAATTTGTTCTGTGAGTGACGTCATTTGTATTGGACCGGTCGCGCACGCGCTCAGTCAGTCAGAACAGCCCGTGACTGGAGAGTGTCAATCAGGTATGTCTCTACATTAAAGAGTGAAAATATGATGTATTAAGTGAAGTTTTGAGTTTATATTAATTATGGAAGTGCCAAAAAACCGGAACAAATTTATGTATGCGTTTTTCTGTCAACAGATTCAATGTATTTGTGGAGTTTTATTAGCGCGCGTTTAAAAAAGAAAATTCTCCACATTGTAGCTTTTGTGCTATCAAAAATACACGGAGGCAGGATTGCAGTGTCAGAACAACAACAGTTGTGTTTTTTATTGAACTAATGCGTCAGAAAGACGTGCATTAACCCACCCCCAAACTCTCATGAACGATCTTCTTAAAGGGGAAATGTCCAATATACATGCGTGTCGGTGATGAGTGAATTATGTCAGCAGATCAGTGATGTGTGAGCTTGTATCTGCCCCTACTCACCATGTCATTTTGGTGGATTAAGTTTGAGGAAATTTTTTCGCACTCTTCTCTTTACGTTTTGGCAGTCTATAGAACTCCAAATATTTTTCCCAGTGCGACCGATTAGTAAATACCAAAACACAACCATTTTTCAGCAGCATCAATCAGCCAAATTTGTGAGTCCGTTCAGTTCAGTGGCATTGTTTACGTTCAGTGCATCCAGATTTCCGTTTTGATGACGTGTTGTGAAACCCTCTATTAGATGAATTACAGTTACTGTTAGGGAGGACGGTAATTAGTTTAGTTTATGTTTTTTTTTGTTTTGTTTTTTTTTATTGTCATTGCATCGTATACAACGAAATTTGACATCTCTCATAGAAAACAAACTGTATTCATCCATATTACCCCCATATACCAACATACATAAAAACAATAATTTAAAACAATAAAAATAGCTTCTCTGAGAAAGTCCATGACCCACAAACACAGTTGGTTGCTGAGACCCAGATCCAGCATCTTTGAATAATCTGCCAGGGATGATGGTATTAAAACCAGAACTAAAATCAACTGTAGCGGCCCCTTGGATTTATTGGCCCCTTGGAATTTTACCTAATAACCTATATGAAATATGTTTTTTAAGCCTTTATGACAAATAAAATATCACGTGCTTCCTTTAAATGAAATACAATACATTATAATTGTTCACAGAAATAATGTATTGTTTTTTATATTGATGACATGTGCAATTAACCCATTAACAAATGAAGTAATGACATTCTCTTTTCCTTAAACAAAATCTCTTCTGACAATAATACACACTGCACACATTTTCCTTCTTACCTCATTCCGCTCTCCAAGGGCGTTAATCAAAGAGTTTCCGCCATCAGCACGCTCTCTAGCTCGACACATGTACGAACGCTCTCTAGAAATAACATGTACGAACAATACAAAAATAATAAAGTAAAACACAATGTAAGCTCCTTCTTTACAGGACTCGAAATGGATGAACATGATGTTTTTACCGTTCTTCCGACGACGCGTGAGCACCACCTTGTGAAAAGAGAGTAGCGGGAAGTTTAGCATCACAAAAAACATCAAATCAAATCAAATCAAGTATATTTGTATAGCGCTTTTCACAATACAGATTGTATCAAAGCAGCTTCACAGTATTAAAATAAAATAATACAACAAAGTTTGTTTCTATTGGAATTTATTGATTGATAGAATAAAATTAAATATCCCCAAAATATCCCAAACTGAGCAAGCCAAAGGCAACAGTGGCAAGGAACCGAAAAACTCCATCAAGTGACCTAATGGTGTCCTAAAACTCCATCAGGTGACCTAATGGAGAAAAAAAAACCTTGGGAGAACCCAGGCTCAGTCGGGGGCCAGTTCTCCTCTGGCATTTATGAACTAGAGGCCGGATTGTAGTTTGAAACTGTGAGATTAACAATATTATATGAATGCCTGGCTGAAAAGATGCGTCTTTAATCTAGTTTTAAACTGGGAGAGTGAGTCCGAGCAACGAACAGTATCAGGAAGGCTATTCCAGAGTTTTGGAGCCAAATGTGAAAATGCTCTCCCTCCTTTGGTTGATCTGGATATCCTAGGTATGACCAAAAGCCTTGAATTTATTGATCTTAAAGAGCGCGATGGATTATAGGGTGATAGAAGATCCGTTAAATAGACTGGAGCTAAGCCGTTTAGGGCTTTATAAGTCAGTAGCAATACCTTATAATTAATACGGAACTTTATAGGTAGCCAATGTAGTGATGATAAAATCGGTGTTATATGATCATATTTTCTTGATCTAGTAAGAACTCTAGCAGCGGCATTTTGGACTAACTGTAGCTTGTATATTGAGGATGCAGGACAACCAGCTAATAAAGCATTACAGTAATCTAGTCTCGAGGTCATGAATGCGTGAACTAACTTTTCTGCATCAGAAACTGATAGCATATTACGTAGCTTAGCAATGTTTCTAAGGTGGAAAAAGGCTGTTTTTGTAACATACGAAATATGATTTTCAAAAGACAGGTTACAATCGAGTATAACACCCAGGTCTTTTACTGTAGATGATAAAGTAACAGGACATCCTACGATGTCAAAGTTGTATTGTGAGAGGTTCTGTGGGCGGTTTTTTGAACCGATAAGTATTACCTCTGTCTTGTCTGGATTTAATAAAAGAAAATTACGCGTCATCCAATCTTTTATATCTTTAACACACTCTGTCAATTTGGATAATTTAGCGTTTTCATCCGGCCGTGATGAAATATATATTTGAGTGTCATCAGCATAACAATGGAAACTAATTCCATGTTTCCTTATAATATTTCCAAGTGGTATCATATATATTGAGAATAACAGAGGGCCCAACACAGATCCCTGCGGCACTCCATAGTTTACTGGAATTATGATCGATTTTTCTCCATTTAAATAGACAAAATGGTAGCGGTCTGATAAGTATGATCTAAACCAGCTTAATGCTTGTCCTTGAACACCAGTATAATTTTGTAGTCGATCTAAGAGTATTGTATGATCTATAGTATCGAACGCAGCACTTAGATCAAGTAAAACTAGTATTGAGATGCAGCCTTGGTCAGAAGCTAAGAGTAAATAATTTGTGATTTTAACGAGCGCAGTTTCAGTGCTATGATGCGGTCTGAATCCTGACTGAAACTTTTCATAGATATCATTTTCTTGCAAGAAAGAGCCCAGTTGAGTGGACACAACTTTTTCTAGTATTTTAGACATAAAAGGTAGATTTGAAATGGGTCTATAATTTGCTAGATTATTATGATCTAATTGTGGTTTCTTAATGAGAGGTTTTATAACTGCCAGTTTAAATGTTCTTGGAACATGACCTAAAGATAAAGACGAGTTAATAATATTGAGGAGAGGCTCTTCCACTACAGGTAACACTTCCTTCAGTAGTTTAGTTGGTATAGGATCTAATAAACATGTTGTTGTTTTAGATGAAGTGATAAGTTTATTTAACTCTTTTTGTTCTATAGTTGTAAAGCACTGTAATTGTTCTTGCGGGAGGATAATTGAGGCTGAATTATAAGGTGCGATTAAGGATTGAACGTTTACAATTGTGGTTCTGATGTTTTCTATTTTCTCAGTGAAGAAGTTCATGAAATCATTACTACTAAACTGTAACGGGATATTTTGTTCGGGTGACGTCTGTTTATTTGTTAGTCTAGCCACGGTGTTAAATAAAAACCTAGGATTGTTTTGGTTGTTTTCTATTAGTTTGCGGAGGTGCTCAGCCCTGGCCGCTTTTAGGGCCTTTTTATAACGTGACATACTGTCTTTCCACGCGATTCTAAAGACCTCTAAATTAGTTTGTTTCCATTTACGCTCTAAATTACGGGTTTCTCTCTTTAGAACATGCGTAGTATTATTGTACCATGGTGCTTTAATTTTCTCTCTGACCTTTTTTAATCTAATGGGTGCAACAACATCCAATGTTCTAGAGAGAATGGTGCTCATAGAGCTAGTTAGTTCTTCTAGTTCATCTGTTTGTTTGGGTTCAGGCAGCAGCTGAGACAGATTAGATAAGCAATTTGAGAAATTATCTATGGTGGATGGAAGGATTGTTCTGCCTGGTCGATAACGCGGCGCCGCATGACATATTACAGCAGTACGTAATATGCAAGTTACCAAGTAATGGTCAGTGACATCATCACTTTGTGGAATGATACCTATATCGGTTGGATCGGTTCCATATGATATAATTAAATCGAGTGTGTGATTAAGATGATGAGTTGGTCCGGTGACGTTTTGCTTGACCCCAAATGAATTTAATAAATCTATAAACGCAGCCCCTAACGCATCATTTGAATTATCTACGTGTATGTTAAAATCTCCAACAATTAATGCTTTATCTACATTGACCAATAGATCTGAGAGAAAATCTGCAAACTCTTTTAGGAAATCAGCGTAAGGCCCAGGCGGTCTATATATGGTAGCCAAGGCTAGAGATAATATGGATTTTTTTCTAACATCTAAGAGCGTAACATTTAGTACAAGTATTTCAAACGAAATAAACTTATAACCCGTTTTCTGAGTAACATTGAGAATATCTCTATAGACCGCTGCAACACCGCCGCCACGACCAATCAGACGGGGTTCGTGCTTATAGGAGTATCCTGATAGAGTAGACTCATTTAGACCGAAATAATCATTAGGTTTAAGCCAAGTTTCAGTAAGGCAAAGTACATCGAAGCTATTATCTGTGACTATTTCATTTACAATAACTGCCTTAGGTGTGAGTGATCTAATGTTTAGAAGACCTAGCTTTAGAAATTTTTTGATTACTAATAGCAACATTTTCTGGTTTAATAACAATTAGATTTTTTCTAGATCCTGCAGTAGATTTATTATTTGATCTCACTAAACGAGGAATAGACACAGTTTCTATGCAATGTTCTACACTATTTATATCAGTTAATTTGGTGCAGCAGAGACTATGATTTGGACTTTTGGTTACTAGTCAAAAGGTATTTAACATTTTGGAGATGTTATCTGACAGAAGATCCGATCCGAATCTGCTTGGGTGTAAGCCATCAGCACGGTAAAGCCTAGGACGCTCCCAAAACAGATTCCAATTATTTACAAAGAGCAGTTTCTGCTCATTGCACCATGATATTAACAATTCATTTAGCGCGAATAATCTACTAAACTTTTCATGACCTAGTCGGTACGTGGGAAGCGGTCCTGACACTATGATCGTTATATCAGGCGATGTGCTGCGTACCGTATCGATCAGATTCCTGAAGTCTTTCTTCAGAACCTCTGTCTGTCGCAGCCTGATGTCGGCCCCTCCCGCGTGCAGGACCACAGTTCCGACGCGCTCATTCAGAATCTCGGGAACGTGAGCAGCGATTTCAGAAACACGAGCACCAGGAAAGCAGTGACTATGCACCTTACTTTTATTTAACGTAGCTTGTACGTGTCGAACGATGGAATCACCGATGATCACAGCATCGCGTTCTGTTTCGCGAAGAGGAGAGAAGCGGTTTTGTGTGGATATCTCGAAAACCGGGAGGGTCGGAGAGAGTTTTCTTGGTCTAGACCTGACTCGCGTCTTCCGCTGCGGAAATATCCAGGCTTCGTGGTGGCATGTTGGAGCCGGCGTAAACGAGACCATAGCTGATCGCGGCCTCGACGCTCGTGACCGATGCTGAGTAACGCACGGAGTAGACGAGGTCGGAGTCAGCGGGTTAGTAACGTTAATCACTGATTTGTGTGCATCGGCGCGTGATGTTTCAAGAGCTAACCGCCGATCTATCAGCTCGGCCTGTCACACTAAAAGGTCGTGGATCTGTTTCTCAACAGCTTCCAGCTCAGACTGTACCGCGTGTAGCTCAAATGTGTCCTCACCTGCACCAAAAGGTAGACTACTTACATCTGATATATTCGCCATTTTAACAGATGAACAGTAAGTTAAGTTAGCAACGACGCTACCAGTGATGCTATCAATATTAATACTAATTTATGGCTTAAGTCTTGGATATAATCCGTCTTTTTAGTGGTACGGGTGTGGAGTAGACGCACGATAGGTGAAAAAAAATGTTTGTTTATAAATGAGTGCGGAGAAGACGCGTTCAGCCGTGATCCACGGACGTAACCTGTAAGAGTATCCAGCGTTGGATCACTAGGCTTGAGACACGTCTGCTCAACAGTCCGCGTTGTAACTATGAGGTGAGGAAAAATAGAAAATGTTCGTTGTAAGTGAGTTTAAAGAGAAATCAAGAATTATAAATCAATCGATGGAGCTCCAAAGACAACAACGCGTTCAGACGCGATGCATGCGCATTCGAAACAGGAAGTTCGAAAAGTCAGAAGAAGTCAGAAGAAAAACGGCGTTTTCAAAATAAAAACAGAACAGACAAGGTGACTGTCACAGTGTCTGGTTTGTGTTTCTCCGGCTGTCCACTAGAGGTCTCTTTCCCTTCCTGTCACCATTCACTCTAGAACTGCAATTCCCATAATCCTTTGTCTGTTCCCATCACTTGTGATTGCACTCAGCTGTTTCCTATCACATTGTTAGTGTCTGTGTATAAATACCCTGTCTATTTCTGTTCATGTGACGGAGTCCTTGTTGTATGTCACTTACACTTCTGAAGTCTTTTTCCTCTTCTGATCTTGTTTTGTTCCTTGTTTATTTATTTATTGGACTGCTAAAATGGATTTTGACCCCTGCATGGATGACTATGAATTGGATTGCCCTGACAATAAATATGCTGTATTTGGATCCACCTGTTTCTCTGTGTGTTCCCGTGACAGTGACACTGTAGAACTGCAATGTCTTTTTAACATATAAATATAATACTGTTTAGGAGAATATTAATGCAGTTTATCAGACATTTACATCTACAAAGAGCATCCTTACATGTATCCTTCTGCTCCAGGTGTTTCAGTGCAGTATAGAGAGTAGAATTTATTGCATCCTCTGCAGATCTATTTGATCTGTATGCATATCGATGGGGGTCTAATGTGGGAGGAAGTGCAGAATTAATGTGTCAAGAATGAGTCTTTCAAAGCACTTAGATATGATAGGTGTAAGTGCTATTGGTCTATAGTCATTCAGGGAAGTGATGATGAATGATGGTAGCAGTTTTCAGGCAGTCTGGTACGACAGTATGTGCAAGTGAGCTATTAAAAATATCTGTGAAAACCTCTGCAAGCTGATGGGCACAATCCCGGAGGACCCTGTCCGGGACCCCATCCAGTCCAGCAGCCTTCTTGGCACTCACAGTTTTTAAAACTTGTGTGACCTCATGTGTTTGGAGGGTAAACGTGCTGTCAGCAGAGTCCAGCTGTGGTGATGCTGCATTGTCCGGTTCTCTCTCAAATCGAGCAAAGAAGCAATTTAATTCCTCAGCCAACATGGTGCTGCATGCTGCCAGTGGCTCTCTGCTGCCCCTAAAGTTGGTTATATGATGCACACCCTACCACATGTGTGTCGTGTCCCTAAAAGTAAAGTGCTTTTCCTTGTATGCAGCTTTGGCTGATTTTATCCCTCTCTTGAGGTTGTGTCTGAAAGCACAGTACAGTTCTTCATTACCAGATCTAAAAGCTGCATCACGGTCTTTCAGAAGAAGTTGGACCTCCTTAGGTTCACAGGTTACACTTTCCATGCAGCATCTGATATAAAAAAGCACAGTAGATGTATATTCGTCTAGGTCCTGAGTTGAAAACAGACTCCAGTCAGTGCTTTGAAAGCAGTCCTGCAGCTGTGAGGATGCTTCCTCCGGACAGGTTTTAACCGTTTTGATAACAGTTTGCTGTCTCTTAATGATAGTCAAGTCAAGTCAAGTCAAGTATATTTGTATAGCACTTTTCACAATACAGATTGTATTAGTGATCGACCGATATATCGGTCGGCCGATAAATCGGGCCGATATTTGCGGGTTTGACGTGTATCGGCATCGGCCGATACACGGCTGCTGCGTTCGCCGATAGTTTTTTTCCCGGCATTAATTACAGACAGGCGTCCGCAGGCAGCTCTGTGTTGCTGGAGACGCTGCAGTTCACGTGCAGCCCATGCACTGCCCCTCCCACACTAGCAGAGTGCTGGAAGCCTCTTCAAGACAACGGTTAGTTTTAAAATTTCAAAACATCTTTTTAACTGTTTGACTTAGCTGAAATACACTTTGAAAGTGGAAACACGTTGCTCTATATGTGCGTGCAACTATAGCTAAGCAAGTTTGTGGGTCCAAATGGAAAACGCGAATGCCTCATCTATAAAACTGCTTGTCATTGTATTTAGGGAGCTGCAAATAGCTACGTTTGAGGCTATCCATATGCATAAGGCAGCTGTTACAAACACTGGTCATAGGATTAAATAATGCCAACGTTGTTCGGTGATTCCGTGATATTTGTGGGAGTTTTATTCAGCGACTACCTGGCTGACGTCTGGACGTGTGCTCATAAAAGAAGCGACGCGGTTGTGACACGCACGCGATGCAGCGCGCTCGTTTGTTCCATAGACAGTATATAAACGGTTTGTCCCATAGACAGTATAAACAGTTTGTCCAGGCGCTCCTATGCCGTGGTGAGATGAAAACATCTAAACTTTCTTAGAATGCCGCAAGCGCACGCAGGTCATGTGACAAAAAACAACTGACCTTTCCATGACAACATCGGAAGCTCGGTCGAACAGCGGATCATAGCTGGACAGGGCGGGTTTTTATTTTTCATCTCCATAAATATATGTAGTCGTAAAGGGCTAGAAATAAATTAATCCTTACTTCCTCGTCATCATGGAGAGAGCAGTTCATGTTTGCATAGCAACAACAGACGCAAGCGCTTGTAGAAGCGGCGCGGCCGTGCTTTCCACACGTTTTAGACGCGATCCCTAATTCATAATAAACTTAGAATCTATTTGGTTTAAAATCGTTTTTGTTTTGTTTAAAATGGAGATCACGATTACATAGAACAGACAACTACACAGAATAACATGTTCCTAAATATTTATATTCAGAATTTATTTTCAGAATTTGAATTATGCTTAAATATTTATTTTCAGTATTTTCAGCACTGAACTTTTTTTCTGTTCTACCTCACATAATATTTGTCAAATATTGTTTTTTTTTTAAGTTCAATAAATGTTCCTTTCTTAATTGAGACTTGTAACAGTTGTTATCATTATATATTATATACATGTCATTTTTATGATGTAAACTGAGTGAGCAAAAGCAGTATCGGCTCCAAATATCGGCCCAAGAAAATCGGCAACCCGTATCGGTCATCGGCTAAGGCTGATGAAAAAAAATCGGTATCGGCATCGGCACTAAAAAATCCATATCGGTCGATCCCTAGATTGTATCAAAGCAGCTTCACAGTATTAAATTAAAATAAAATAATACAACAGGGTTTGTTTCTAGTGGAATTTATTGATTGATAAAATAAAATTAAATATCCCCAAAATATCCCCAACTGAGCAAGCCAAAGGCAACAGTGGCAAGGAACCGAAAAAACTCCATCAGGTGACCTAATGGAGAAAAAAAAACCTTGGGAGAACCCAGGCTCAGTCGGGGGCCAGTTCTCCTCTGGCATTTATAAACTAGAGGCCGGATTGTAGTTTGAACTGTAAGATTAAAAATATTATATGAATGCCTGGCCGAAAAGATGTGTTTTTAATCTAGTTTTAAACTGGGAGAGTGAGTCCGAGCAACGAACAGTATCAGGAAGGCTATTCCAGAGTTTCGGAGGCAAATGTGAAAATGCTCTCCCTCCTTTGGTTGATCTGGATATCCTAGGTATGACCAAAAGCCTTGAATTTATTGATCTTAAAGAGCGCGATGGATTATAGGGTGATAGAAGATCCGTTAAATAGACTGGAGCTAAGCCGTTTAGGGCTTTATAAGTCAGTAGCAATACCTTATAATTAATACTCAACTTTATAGGTAACCAATGCAGTGATGATAAGATCGGTGTTATATGATCATATTTTCTTGATCTAGTATCAAGTATGCTGATGATAGTATGCTGGAGTTAAAAAAAGTTCATTAACATGTATTTTCTCATGCATCCTTCAGCTGAAAGATAGTGCATCTGAAGGTGTGTGTGTTTATTGTCTGTCCTCTGTCAATAAACTGCAGATGTGGTTCATTTAGGTGAAATCTGCTATATATTTAAAAGACAAACATTTTTTGACAACATTCACTGGTGTGTAATTTTGATTTGTATAATGAGAGTTCAAAGACAAAACAATAAGCCTATTATCTGAATAACCAGATTGTCTTGTTTAATTATATAGTTACCTTTTACATGGCTGATTTTATGAATTGTTTCAATTAGTTCAAATGCCTGATGATCACTGGCTGTTTGGCTTAGTTTATATATATTGTTTGATACCAATCATAAGAGCTGTGAAAAATAAGCAAATAATCTAGAAAAATATAAACATAAATATAAACTTAAATCATAATCTTGTACAGCAGTTGTCATTCACATTTTGACTATTAATAAGAGGATTACAAAACTTACCTTTGGTACATCAAAAATATAATATTTGATAAACAGATCTCACTTGTTTTCTGTTATTAAATCAGGGTTCACTTGAAAATTCACATTTATCCTCCTTGAACTCATTCTAACAACTTAATGTTTTAATATGTTTCAGACCAGATGGAGGTGAAAGAGCAAAGACAAGAACTGAAGTTAAAGGTGATGATGCTGTAGTTTGTTTCAGTCTGTTGACACCAATAAAATGAGCTTAATGTGCCAATTTACAGAAGATCTCAGACATCACCATAATGAATGAGCTGAAAACAGGGAACTTTTGAAGACAAAGAGGCTTTTCAGCAGCAGTTTAACATGATGGCCCTGTACTTTTTAAATGCAGATTGGATAAAAACACAGTGATCACAGTTCACACCTGCAGTGAAGCCCCTCCCACAACAATTCACCAATAAATACTGGGAATATTCCCATCATCCTACAAGAGAAGGACAAACACCAGGAGTAGCAGCTGAAATCTGTGTGACTGTTAAAGATGGAGTTTATTAAAGAGGAGATTGAAGACATGAGGGATCCAGAACCATCCAGAATAAAACATGAAGATACTGAGGAGCAAATAGGTTGGTGTCCATTCTTGATTCTTCATTGCTGACACATCCAAATGATCATAAAGTTGTATATATCAGTTGTAAAACATATTTTAATATATTAAAACGTGAATGACAGAACAGTGAAATATTTGCTCTCTGTTGCTTTCTGCTATTAAATAAGGGTTCACTTGAACTGATTCGAACTGTATTTCTGTGTATTTTAGACCAGGTGAGAGTGAAAGAGCAAAGACAAGAACTGAATGAAGTGAAGGAGGAACATCATAACTTTACAATTCAAAGAACAAAAGCCAAAAAGACGCACACCTGCACTCAGTGTGGAAAGAGTTTCACACATAAAGGAAACCTAAAGAAACACATGAGAATTCACACTAGAGAGAAACTGTATACATGCACTCAGTGTGGAAAGAGTTTCAGAGATCCAACAGGTCTCAGGTATCATCTGCACGTTCACACTGGAGAAAAACCATTTAAGGCGAGACACTACAGGTGAATAGGGTAAAATTTTTAACTAGCAGATATCACCATGAAACTTTCCCAGTTGATTACCTACATTAAGATGAGAAAAAAATGTATTACAAGTTTTCTGTAATTTAATGTTTAAATATGCAAATTAGGCAATATCTAATCAAATATGCACTAATTTGCATATCTTTTAAAAAACGAAATCTGAGTATTGGATAAAGCCAGGTTAAAAATGATTTTTTCAATGTGTTCACATATTAGATGGGAAAAAAATTACAGAGGGATTTATGGATATCTACTTTTGTTATCCTGTAAATCAGAAAATGCTGTCAATAGCCTTAAAAAAATGATTTTCGCCATGTTTTTTGGAATAAAATGTTATATAAATCAGGCTAGGAATAATATATTTACAAATCCCTCTGTAAATGTCTTCATAATATAACTAGGTAGAAGACTGGGAAGTTTGGTGTATATCGGTGCTACTTAAGTGGAGATTTCGGACTTGGAGTATGAGAGAAAAGTCATTTTGAGAAAACGGGCTTAAAAGATTTTTCATCATCCAATGAGATTGCGCATTCAGCCCTTTTACTTTCACGATTGGTTGCTTATAAAAAGGAAATGACCATATTTGGATCCGACAGGATTGTACACAAGAGAGAGAGCTTCCTAACGGTGCTTGTGATGAGAGGCTGACGGCAGAGATTGCGGAGCAGCATGTTGATTAAGAACGCAAACTTTTGTTGAATTTATGAGAAATCTACAGACGCAAACAGACAAAGTGTAATAAAATAAAGACCTAAATGTGTATTTTGGGATTTTTTTCAACACAAGTCTGAAAGAAGACATGTTATTGAAGACAAATATCCAAAAATCTCAAAATTGACCAGTAAAAAAAAAATGATGTTTTTGCCTGCCGTGTCTCGCCTTAACTGTGATCAGTGTGGTAAAGATTTTATTTCATCATCAGATCTAAAAAAACACCTAAAAGTGCATTCAGATGAGAAGCCTTATGCGTGTTCTCACTGTGGAAAGAGTTTTTCAAGGCTGGACAGTTTTAAACTGCACCAGAAAACACACAGTGAAGTGAGAGATCATGTGTGCTTTGACTGTGGGAATAGTTTTACTACATCTGCCATTCTGAAACAGCACCAAAGAATTCATACTGGAGAAAAACCTTACAAGTGCTCATATTGTCACAAGAGTTTCACTCAATCTGGATCTCTTAATTCACATGAGCGAATTCACACTAGAGAGAAGCTGTACGACTGTACTCAGTGTGGGAAGAGTTTCACCCAATCAAAGAATCTAGTGAATCATATTAGAAAGCATTGTTCTGTGTCACAGTGAGCAAATGTTTTGTTAGATTCACATAAAGTAAATGTGTAGTTAGTTAACTAATAAACTAGTGTTGCTGTAAAATTCCACACGATTTGTGTTTTATATGTTGGAGAACAAGAAAGAAAATTATTTTGATTGAACGCTTACTCAAAGAAGTCCCAAAATTAAAAGAGACTGGAAAGAAATGTAGAAAAACAACAACAATTAGTTATTAGTTAATATATGAAACAATTCCCTGAATTTGATCAGGTTTTTTGTTTGTTTTTTTTGCTTTTGTTTGTTTACATACATAAAGCCTGTTATTACATAAACAGATGTATATACAATAATGTACATCTGTAAAATAACTCTATACCATAATAACAAATAAAATGACCATTTCACTGACAATGTGTGATTTTGTGACTAAAAGGTTTCTACAGATCCAATAATTAAAATAAACTGAGATTCAAGCAAACGTATAGTGAAATAGTTTTGTGGAAGTTGTTTTTGAGTTGTAACTTTCTGACTTGTCATTTAGCTGTCATTGTCTCTAGTAAAACAGCCATATCACCCTGTAGCCCAAGACTGGTTGCCCACTGAAGCTAAGCAGAGCTGAGCCTGGTTAGTACCTTGATATGAGACTCCTGGGAAAACCAGGTTGCTGCTGGAAGAGGTGTGAGTGAGGCCAGCAGGGGGCGCTCACCATGTGGTCTGTGTGGGTCCTATCGCCCTAGTAGAGTGATGGGGACACTATACTGTAACAAGCACAGTCCTTCAGATGAGACGTTAATCCGAGGTCTTGACTCTTTGTGGTCAATAAAAAATCCCATGGCACTTCTCGTAAAGAGTTGGGGTGTAACCATTCCACCCATTGGCCCTTGCCAATCATGGCCTCCTAATAATCCCCATCCACTGAATTGGCTCTATCACTCTCTCTCCTCTCCACCTATAGCTGGTGTGTGGTGAGCGCATTGGCGCCGCTGTATCATCCAAGTGGTGCTGCACACTGGTGGTGGATGAGGAGAGATCCCCTGATATGATTGTAAAGTGCTTTGGGTGTACAGTTGTACATTTGAAAGTGTTATATCAAAATAAATAAAAACAACAACAATAAAAACGTCCTGTGGCCTGTTGCACAAAGCCGGTTTCAGTTGCTAACAGGTAAAGTTTGAGATTAGTTTGAGCAAACTGGCTTTTAGGGCTCAGGAAAGTGGATTGGTTTTAGTTGTGTTCATCATCATGGTAACTTACGCTACACGGCTAAGCTGCTCCGGAGCAGGTTTTATTCTGGGTCAGAGATCGCAGACCAAAACTGGACCAATCAGTGCAGTGACATGTATCTGATACAATAAAGCCACTCCCCCTGTATCTCTCACTCCAAATCAAAGCAGTTTATAGTGTGAAACAAACTTTAGAGAGCAAATTGTCCATCTTTTGCTGCTATGTTATATATATATATATATATATATATATATATATATATATATATTCTTTTGATTCATGTAATATATTCATATATTATAGTCTATGAATTGACAAGTGTTGATGGATTTTTTTTTTCATGTTCCTATATGAGACATGTTTATAGACAGGGATGCACATAAGTGGTGCGCAGGTGCGCATGCGCTACCCAATTAAACAATGCGTACCAGATGAATTGCCGCAACCCTCATTTGCGTACCTAAGATTTGGGGATAGATAGGTGCGCAATCTGTGGTGTTGGATAGGCCTCAGAACTAGAGATGCGCAGATGGGCTATTTCATCCGCAACCGCATCGCAAAACTCATCATACGTCCGCCATCCATCAGCACCAACGTTTTTGACCAATTTTCAAAACCGCACCCGCCCGCCTTCCGCTGATTGGGCAATGCAAGGCGCTGCTGATGACAGCCGCGAGACTAGAAAAATCTCTTACCTCAGAATATCAGCAGTGAACTCCGTCTCCGATCGGCGCACATGGACAAAAATAAATAAGTAATTTAAATAAATAAATAGCCTAAATTAAACGAACTTCGGCAAACCTGACCGTACAATATTTTCATAGCCTAAGAAAACGCATTTTGGCACATCATTTAGGATTTTCCGTTGGTGCGCATCAGCTAGCCTATGCCTACAAAAGACAGATGAAATTTAATATTAATAATTGATCTATGTCGGTATACACAGCCTAATATTTTACACTTAGGCTATAATTAAAAAATAGCCTAAACAATCAAGATAGCCTATTTACTTTTTTATTTATTAAAACCAGGAAATTTAATGAAACATGGATTAAAATTAAGATACAATTAATACAAAACGAAATTCGCTTTAAAGAAAGGCTTTGTGCTTTCTGTTTGAGGTCTCTGTGAAAGTTTGAAAGTCTTTTAGTGCCGCGGCGCTTTCAGAGTGGTCGCGTCCGTAATGGAGAACTGTCACTCACGTAAGATTGTTTTTTCCTCATAAATGACAAAATACTTTAAAAAAAAAGACAAACCATCAATTTAAAAAAAAAAAATATATATATATATATATACATATATAAAAAAGGATGGATTTATAGCGTTTTGGGGGAAAAAAATGGATGGATGACCTTCTATTGCCTTTGTTTTTAATTCTCCTTTTTTGAGTTTGTCACGTAAAGTTACCTCCTTTGCCGGCGTTGCCATCTCTGATAATAACAAGTCTGCATAGACTCGACTAGGCCATATTAGCCTACTGCCTGATAAAAATTTGACTATTTTAAAGTGTGCTCGATTTATTTTGTATTTTTTTTGGATGTAGGTAGGCTATAGTCAGATAACATTTAACAATATATTATGCATCCCTCTAATTTGTTCCTCCCGTGAGATGGGTTAAGGAAAAAATGCATTTGAAAATGTGAGGACCAAGCAACAACCCCAGGTTCTCCCCTGAGAACAAGACCAAAAATGTTATGTGCACCCCTGTTTATAGAAGGGTTTTTCAAATGTGTGTGTAAGGGAAAACAAACCATACAATGGCTGCATTTTAATGTGTATTCTGAGAGTGTCAGTCTGCCAAGGAGAACTGTGTACTTTGACCCCTCAAGTTAAAGGTGCAGGGGGTTAGATTGTGAAATCATCCGGTTGAATTTTCCTGTGTTTCTTTTCTCAAGAGAAAGGCTGCTTCCAAATCTTCAAACACAACTTCTCGTCCAGGCCCTGGTCATATCTAGGCTTGATTACTGCAATGCTCTTCTGGCTGGACTTCCATCATGTACAACTAAACCTCTACAAATGATTCAGAATGCTGCAGATCTTTTTGTCTTCAACGAGCCCAAAAGAGCCTACGTCACTCCTCTGTTCATCTCTCTGCACTGGCTACCACTCGCTGCTCGCATCAAATTCAAGGCATTGACCCAGTTGCAGTTTTTGGCATGGGCGAACCGGGCAGCATTTTTTCATATCACATGGGGGCGCCACGAGCAGTAAAAAAATGTTTATTTTATAACACACAATGAAGTGAGAGATTATATTTGCTTTGACTGTGGGAAGAGCTTTACTAGAGCTGAGAATTTGAAACAGCACCAAAGAATTCATACTGGAGAAAAACCTTACAAGTGCTCATATTGTGACAAGAGTTTCACTCAGTCTGGATCTCTGAAATCACACGAGCGAGTTCATACTGGAGAGAAGCCGTACAACTGTATTCAGTGTGGGAAGAGTTTCGTTACATCAAGTAATCTAGTGAAGCATATTAGAAAGCATTGTTCCGTGTCACAGTGAGCAAATTTACATTTAGTCATTTAGCAGACGCTTTTGTCCAAAGCGACTTACAAATTAGGACTAAATTAAGCAAGTCATCGTGAAGAGGCAAGAAACAATGCAAGAAGTGCTCAAAATACAAAATTCAGGCATTGTTCAGAGTAGCATAAGCCCGAAAAGCAAGGATTTAAACATCGCATCAATTTTAAAATATTGCGGATTACTTACAAAGCACTAAATGGTTTAGCTCCGCAGTACTTGAGCGAGCTCTTAACGCATTATAGTCCTTCACGTCTATTGCGATCTCAAAATTCCGGCCAGTTAATAATACCTAGAATATCAAAATCGACTGCTGGCGGTAGATCCTTCTCCTATTTAGCACCAAAACTTTGGAACAGTCTTCCTAACATTGTCTGGGAAGCAGACACACTCTGTCAGTTCAAAGTCAGATTAAAGACACATCTCTTTGACCTAGCATACACATAATACATTATAGACTTCTATAATTCAATGTTAGGCTGCATAGATTAGGTCAGCTGGAACCGGGAACACTTCCCATAAATCCTGATGTACTTGTTATATCATAAGAAGAATGGCATCTACGCTAATTTTATTGTCTTTGTTTATCCCGAGGTTTTCCCGCAGCCTGCCGGATCCAGGCCGTATCCAGATCTGACGAAGGACCTTCGCCTGGACCCGATGTCAACGCAGTGCTGAAGTGCCAACTAGTCTCTCCCTATGGAAGATCCCTTTACCACTCTACAGATAAAGCGTTGTTGGGAAAACGTCTCGGGTTACTGATGTAACCCTCATTCCCTGAGTAGGAAACGAGACGCTGCATCGATACTCGATACTTTGGGGAATGCCTTCGGCATGAAGCGTCTGAAGTCTACTATACAACTATCCCAATCTGGATTGGTGCAACGTCATTACGTCACCCGTGACGTCGCATGTGACGGTGATCCGGAAGCTATAAAACGGTCACAGGAACCAGGAAATGTTAGCTTCTAATTGGTCAAAGCAAGTCGCTCTCAGGGGTGCGAAAAGTGTGACCGAGGGATGCAGCGTCTCATTCCCTACTCAGGGAACGAGGGTTACATCAGTAACCCGAGACGTTCCCTTTCGTAAAGGGAACTCCTGCTGCATCGATACTCGATACTTTGGGGAACGAATACCCACGCCGCCACACTGAGAGAAAAACGCCCTGGTATAAAGCATCTGGTACACTCACGGACGATAAAATGAGTAGAGGGCAGATCCAAACTAGCTTGTCATAAGATTTGGTGTAGGAAGAGGAGGTCTGGAGCCGGAGGCTCGACCGACCTCCTGGATGGGAGCCCCAGACAGTAAAAAGCATTAGATAAGAGGTGAAGGCAAAAGCGCACCTTGTACTTCAAATATGAATGGTTTTAGATAACCAGCTGTCTTCTTAATGAAGGGGAATAGCTCCTAACCCTTGACCTGACTAGATGGACTGACTCCTCTCAGCCTGAGGCCCATATAGGAACCTCCAAGGCCATGACCTTGATCATCCGACACATGCGATGGAGGATGGAATACCTGAAGAATCATGATATTGCCTACAGGCACCTCAGTACCGGGGCAAAGATAATGTAGAGTGGCTCCCACGCTAGCAAGTAAGAGGGGGCAGCACCACCACTCTTCCAGGGAGTAAGACGAGCAGGAAGCAGACTCAATAGATTCTTCTATATATTCATATATACTCATATATTCATATATGTCATCCACAGGACATGATAGGAGCCAGGGATAGCCCATCAGCCTGATGCCAAAAGGCTGGACGAAAGGATTCATCCTCCAATCTACAGGAACATGGAGTTTCAGTGGGAATGTCCCTACGTGCACACCCTTATAAGCTTGTGGAGGGCACTAAGGCCGCCACAGAGGCCCTAAGCATGAACGGGAGATCCCGTTAGAGAGTAGGATGGAACACCAGTACTGAAGCCAGTGGGCAGTAATAACACTGGGTTCAATGCCCTCCCTAACTTAATAGTTTAGTTCCTAGTAGAGTGGGGTTCTAGTATGGATGTCCTGACCACCTCGGTGGAAAGGGCAACCTAATTATGGGTGGGACCCCCTCAGGGGCCAGACCCATAGTCTCCATAACTCTGGTCGGGGATGAAATAATGTACCATCAGCCTGAGACAGAAGATCTCTCCTAATAGGAATTTCCCATGGAGGACTCTCCAAGAGACTAATAAGGTCCGAAAACCAAATTCGGGCCGGCCAGTACGGAGCTACAAGGAGTAGTCTCACTCCGTACCTCCTGACCCTTTCTAGAACCCCAGGGAGCAGAGCGATCGGGGGAAAAGCGTACAGATGTGACCTCGGCCACATCTGTACCATGGCATCCAAGCCCAAAGGAGCTGGATGTGAGAGAGAGTACCAGAGCGGGCAATGAGAGTTCTCATGAGAAGCGAACAGGTCAACCTCCGCCCGGCCAAACTCTCTCCATATAAGCTCAACCACTTCAGGGTGGAGCCGCCATTCCCCAGGCCTCAGCCCCTGCCTCGACAGGATGTCTGCTCCCATATTTTCAACCCCAGGAATATAAATAGATCTGACAGAGAGAAATTTGTCCTGGGACCAAAGAAGAATTTGATGAGCCAGTCTACAAAGAGGGCGAGATCTCAAACCTCCTTGGCGGTTGATATAAGAGACCACCGACATATTGTCTGTCCTAACAAGAACATGATGGCCTCTGAGGTCTACAAGGAAGTGCCTCAGGGCAAAAAATACGGCCAACATCTCCAAGCGATTGATATGCCATGAGAGATGATGGTCCTTCCAAGTACCTCGGGTGTAACGGCCCTCCATAACCGCACCCCAGCCCATGAGGGACGCATCCGTAGTCAGAGTCTTTCTCTGACATGGTGCTCCCAACACCGGGCCTTGAGACAGGAACCATGGTTTCTTCCACATGACAAGAGAACGAAGGCATCTGCTCGTAACTCTGATCGTGCGAAAAGGGTTTCCCAGAGGAGAAAACCCCTTGTTCCTGAGCCACCACTGCAAGGTCCTCATATGGAGCAGACCAAAGGGAATTACCGTGGAAGCTGCAGCCATAAGACCCAAAACTCTTTGAAAATGTTTGACAGTGATAGCCTGGCCTAACCTAATACTCTTCATTGTGTGTAAAATAGTATTAATACGAGCAGGAGACAATTGTGCCCGCATCGTGATTGAGTCCCACTCTACTCTCAGGAACGTAGTCCTCTGAAGAGGAGTTAAAGAACTTTTCTTCACATTGAGTCTCAACCCCAAGCACCTCAAATGACGTAAAACAACATCTCGATGTTGAATCGCCAGCTCTTTTGACTGAGCTAAAATAAGCCAGTCATCTATATAATTCAAGATACGAATCCCCTGAAGTCTCAATGGAGCAAGGGAAGCGTCCATACATTTAGTGAAGGTGCGAGGTGATAAGGCTAGGCTGAAAGGAAGAACTCTGTATTGATAGGCTTTCCCCCCAAAAGCAAATCTAAGAAACTTCCTATGATGTGGGATGATGGAAATATGAAAATATGCATCCTTAAGATCTATTGTCACAAACCAGTCCTCGGATCTGATTTGTTGAATGATCATAGGTATAGTCAACATTTTGAACTTAAATCTCCTCAAAGATTTATTCAATACCCTGAGATCTATAATGGGACGCAGCCCACCATCCTTTTTTGGAACTATGAAGTACCGGCTGTAGAACCCGGAATCCCTCTGCTCTAAGGGCACATATTCTATGGCCTCCTTAGCTAGGAGAGTCTGAACTTCATCTTCCATCACCTGAGCCTGGTCAGGAGATACCAGCGTATGAATAACACCACTAAACTTGGGTGGTCTAAACTGGAACTGGATTCTATATCCTTTCTCAACTGTACTCAGGACCCACTGAGATATATTTTGAAGACCCTTCCAGGTGTCTAAATAATCTACTAAGGGAATCAGTCTCTCAGAACTAACCTCAGGTGTTCCATTCACATCTCTAGTCTCATCTTTATTCTTATTTATATTTTCGGTGACCTGAAGCACTCTTCTGGCAGGAACTAACCGAATCATTTTTTCTACAGGCCTCGTGAGAGGTAGTGAACGTTTCAGAACAGTAGATTTCATAGGAACATTCTGTGAGATACATTCGCTAGAATTCGATGCGTCCCGAAGCGCACTTGACGGCGGGAAGCAACATCGATTTCCTGAGGGCTCCGCGGAGCGAAGTTTTAAAAAGCCCACGCGGAGGGGGATGCCCTCAGAGGCCTGGATGTCCCGTCATGGCCTCTTAGTCGAAGCCTTCCTCGCCTGAATAACAGTCCTCAGATCTGTTTTCGGCTTAGAAGGCTTCGACTGAGGGTGTTGCCTCTGCCTCCAGGCCCCTTGGGGGGGAGCACGAGAGGCCACACTCTCCTTCTGCCTCAGCAGGTGTGAGGAGCTGGCGGCGGCCTCGTGGGACTGCCCCCTGGCAGCAGACCCACGAGACCTGGAACGACGGCGGGGGATAAGTTCTTTAAATGCGGCTGACTGCCGTTTCGCCTCCTGAAACCTATCGACGACATTGTTGACACCGTCGCCGAAAAGGCCAGAAGGCGAAACCGGGGCATCGAGGAGACAAGCCCTGTCCTTGTCCCCGATGCCCGACAGATTCAGCCACAAGTGTCTCTCCGTGGCTACCAGTGCTGCCATGGAGCGGCCGATGGCACGGGCCGTCTCCTTGGTAGCACGGAGAGACAAGTCGACCTCTCTCGGATGTCGTCGTAGGCGACCTCCCCACCGTCGTCCACCTCTTTGAGGAGGTCGGCCTGGTATGCCTGCAACAGCCCCATCGTATGCAGACAACTACCAGCCCGACCTGCCGCCATATATGCCTTCCCAACCAAGGCCGATGTTGTACGGCAGGGCTTAGTGGGAAGCGCCGGAGCCCGCAGGGATGATGCAACGTCAGGGGAGAGGTGCGATGCAAACGACTCTTCAACCCTGGGCATCATCCCATAGCCCTCCTCCCTAGCACCCATTATATTTGAATATAGATGGACATTGGGGCTAGATATTCTCGAGGAGAAGGGCTTGTTCCACGATCTCGACACCTCGGTGTGGAGATCGGGAAAAAATGGCAGACTCCGGCGTAGAGGTTGTGACCGAGACTGCAGGAAGCGCTCATCGAGTTTGCTTTTTACAGTCGCTTCCTGCGTCTCAGATGGCCAGTCGATATTTAATTTTTTAACTGCTCTGGTCACAACCTCTAGCAGCTCCTCAAAGGCAGGGGAATGGGGTGGCGAACTTTCACATTCCCCTGCCTCGACGCCCAAAATATCTAGCTCCTCGGAACCAGATAATTCGAGCATCGGTTCCACTGCTGGGGCAGAAGAAGCCGCAGCGCGGGCTTCCACACCCTGAGCGGAACTATGGGAACTAGCTTCAGAATGTTGAGAAAGGGCCGAAGCCGTCTCAACATCATCCACTAGATCCCGCTGCGATCCCCATGAATGCAGACGCCGCGCTGCCTCGACAGACGCGGGACCTAATCCACGGGGATCGAGGGGCTGGCCGCTTTCATTAAACATAGCTCGCCGGGAGCGGAGCGTTCTCAGGGGCATGATTTCACAGTTAGCACAGACAGCACCCTCGAGCGCTGCCTGTGCATGCTCCACTCCCAAACAAACTACACATAGCGAGTGTGTGTCACCCTCAGCGAGATAACGTGGGCAAGGGGACGCACACTGCCTGAACTGTTTCTCGGACATAATATATATAAAACTCTTTCCACGGGACAAACAACACCAAATAAGACTGACAAGTTGTACATAGAGCGCTTGCTGAAGACCAGAAGCTAACATTTCCTGGTTCCTGTGACCGTTTTATAGCTTCCGGATCACCGTCACATGCGACGTCACGGGTGACGTAATGACGTTGCACCAATCCAGATTGGGATAGTTGTATAGTAGACTTCAGACGCTTCATGCCGAAGGCATTCCCCAAAGTATCGAGTATCGATGCAGCGGGAGTTCCCTTTACGAAAGGGAACTCAATTTGCGTATCTACCCTGAATTGATCAAATAAAATAAAATTCTGTATCAAAACTATAAGGAAACACCAGTACTTTGTTTAGGCCTGGTTTGTAGGGAATTACAAACCTGCGCACATATATTCAAACGCACATAACTATAGAACCAGTTCTTAATGCGCATGTGAACGCCATCAGCGTTTCTCACAGGTTCGCGTTTAAATTCTGTGTAGAGCGAATGGTGTCGTCTTAGCGGCCCCTAATTTAATAACAAATGATCGTTGCGACGGAAGCGAATCAATCAAAACTAACTTTAGCTGGAAAAATAACTTTATTAAAGAAATGCTATAAAGCCAAAACAATCTTACCTTAAATTATACGTTTATCTCTGTAAAGCTGCTTTGAAACTATCTACATTATTAAAAGCGTTATATAAATGAAGATGACTTGACTTGACTTGACTTCAGTTTATACAGGTTTTTCAAATGTTATTTAATAAAACTATATTTTTTTTCTCTCAAAATCTCAGAAAACTGAATTAATTACATAAAAAGTACATTTAATTAAAACAAAATGCCAAAACTAGCTACACTTTCATTTTCTTCTTCGTAATTTGTAATTTGTAATTCAGATATCTTCTTTGTAATTTGGTCTGTGAAGGTCAGCTGCTCATCAAATATTACTCCAAGATTTCTGAATGACCTTGATGGGATGATTGATGTTGAATCTAGCTGGATAGTCAAAGACAGCTCGATCATGCAGGTTTGCACTGCACAACATCAGGAAGATCAGGCCTTTCCTAACTGAGCATGCAACACAACTTCTCGTCCAGGCCCTGGTCATATCTAGGCTTGATTACTGCAATGCTCTTCTGGCCGGACTTCCATCATGTGCAACTAAACCTCTACAAATAATTCAGAATGCTTCAGCTCGTCTTGTCTTCAACGAGCCCAAGAGGGCCCACATCACTCCTCTGTTCATCTCTCTGCAGCTACCATCCCTACCAGAAGCCAACGATCTGTCAACGAGCGACGTTTCGTGGTTCCATCACAGAAAGCCACAAAATCACTTTCCAGAACATTCTCATTCACGGTTCCACGCTGGTGGAATGCTCTCCCCATCCTCATCCGGAATGCAGAATCCCTGGCAACTTTCAAAAGACAGCTGAAAACCCATCTCTTCCGTGAGCACTTAACCTAAAAAAAACAAAAAAAACTCTCCTTTTTCTTTTAATCAATCCATAACTTTTAATGTAATAAGTTAAGTAAAATCAGTTCCTAAGAATTAACTCTGACGTTTCAATATTTTTTTAACATGTCGACTACGCTTCATAATGGAATCACAATAGGCTGATGTAGAACACATGCAGTGTGTGAGGAACACTTCAAGGTAATTTACATCCAAAGCACAACCTGGGAACCTCGTTTTGGTGATTTCGGGTGAATGTGTTATAACCAAAACGACGTCCAGAAAGTAAGAAGTGATATTTACGTTTTAAGAACATCAAATTAACAATGTAAAAAAAAAAACGTTTATGCAACGTTGTAAAAAAAACGTATTCTCTCGTATTAAATAAATACGTCGGATAAAAACATTATTACGTCCTTTTCACGACGTGAAAAAGAAAACGTTTTTAAAACGTTTGTGTGTTTGCTGAGCTGACACTGGTTATTCACACATTTAGGGACCGTCTCTAAAGTTACATATTGGTAGGTTTCTAACTTCAATAGCATTTGAAGAGAATGACTTACAGTCATACAACCAACTGTAAAGTGTTCATGTAGGTGCCATGCCAGACATGAAGCACATTTTTAGAGTTTTGATATTTAATAAAATAAACTGTCAAATCATGTGTAGGCCTACATATTGCTATTTTTTCAGTACCACATGAGCTCATATTTATTTTAATATCAACTATCTAAAAAGTGTGCATCATGACACATGAACACTTTACAGTTGGTTGTATGACTGTAAGTCATTCTCCTCAAATGCTTTTGAAGTTAGAAACGTGTGTACCAATATGTAACTTTAGAGACGGTCCCTAAATGTGCGAATATCCAGTGTCAGGCGAACTTATATGCCAGTACATCACTGGGAAACGCTTAGCGTGAAACTTTGCACGTTACGTTCATATTCTGGTCCATCTGCTTGCCTGTAGCTAATATAGCCTACATCCCCAATAAGGATATAGCCTACAATAAGGATATAGCCTACATCCTCAATAAGGTGGGAGTTTGGTCTTTTATATCACTGTATTTTGTCCATTGCGTTACTTTAAGTGTCCTGAGACCGCAGGTGTGTGTGTGTGCGTGTGTGTGTGTGATTTAGTCTGTAAACCTATTTTCTGGTTCACACCCCGGAGCAGAAGGTGGCGGTAATGCACCGATAAACTGGATGCCAACCGCCGTAACATAGCAACAAGTCGAAGAAGAAGAAGCTCCTCATTGAGAGGTTTTGTTTTGCCCTGATGAACATCTCTGAGCGTTTCTGCCTGTGTTTTTGTCTTCCCGTGGATTACTCTTGGACTGTTTATTCTCTTCGTGATTCTTTGCTGCCTGCCCTGGACTGTTTTCTATTGTGGACTGATTTATGTAAGTTTGCTGCCTGACCTTATGCCTGTTTTCGCATTACGAGTTGCTTTGTCTCTACTGTTGTGTTTGCTGGTGATTGACCCTGATTGTACGAGCAAGATCACAATAAAGCTGCAAATGGATCCTCACTTGCTGAAGCCTCGTTACAATTAAGTGAAGTATTTAGTTTATATTATGGAAGTGACATAAAACCGGAATAAGGTTATATGTGCGTTTTTCTGCAAACAGTTCGATGTATTTTTGGACTTTTATTTATTTTAATCTCCATATATCATTTTGGTGGATTGAGTCTGTGGAAATGTCGTTTAAATGGGTTTAGCTTTCATTTTGATGTTAATGTATGTTTATAGCCATATGTGTGACCTGTGTATTAGATGAATTGCAGTTACTGTTAGGGAGGACGGTAATTAACATGTCTTTTCTCATGCATCCTTCAGCTGAAAGACAGTGAATCTGAAGACGTGTGTGTGTTTATGTCTGTCCTCTGTCAATAAACTGCAGATGTGGTTCATTTGTGTTGCTGGGTGAAATCTGCTATATATTTACAAGACATTTTTCTACAACATTCACTGGTGTGTAATTTTGATTTGTATGAAAGTTTAAAAACAAAACATTTAGCCTATTATCTGAATAACCAGATTCTCGTTTAATTCTATAGTTAACTTTTACACAAAACATAATTTTCAATGTTAAAAATAATGATGGCTGATTTTATATATATTGTTTTAATTAGTTAAAATGTTTAATAGGCTGTATTATTTGATGCCAATCATAAGAGCTGTGAAATATTAGCAAATAATCTAGGAATATAAATGCACTTATATCATAATCTTGTACAGCAGTTGTCGTTTATATTTTGACTATTGTTGAAGATTTTATTATTTAGATAAGTAATTCAGCTATACATTTGTACACTATTATTTATTTCCTCTGTGTGTGTGTGTGTGTGTGTGTGTGTGTGTGTGTGTGTGTGTGTGTGTGTGTCTTTGGTTTGACTTTGGAAGCCTGAGAGCAGGAATGTGACACAGCAGAGAATGCTATTACAGTAAAGTCACATGGTACATACTCTCACCCAAAAATAATCTATAGAATGGATGCATTACCATATTTGGGACAAGGATGTATGTATGTTAAGCTGGACACTTTTTCAGGAGCGCCTGGTCTGCAAAGGAGGCGTTCAGCTTTGTTGTGAAATGAAGTCTAATATTTCTGGCATCAAAGATCTCTGAAGTCATTTCCCTGAAAAGAAAGAATTAAATTACAACATTTTGGCACCCCAGATGGGACGTGGCTTAGGAGCTGGTGACGAACCGCAGCGGGCTTCTGGACGAGCAACAAACAAACAAAGTGGCCATAGGTAAGCAGTTTTTGCTTAAAGGAACACTCCACCGTTTTTTGAAATAGGGCTTATTCACCTTCTTTCCTACATTTAGATAGGTGGGCAAATGCATTTTTGTCTCAGTGCATGCATTGTTTTAGTTTGACAGGGTCGGCGCTAGCTTAGCTTAGCATAATGAATGGAATCCTTTGTTGCCAGCTAGCATGTCCTGAGTAAAAGTGATATAAAAAATTAAAAAAACCCACTTAATTACTTCTTGTGGCCTGCATATTCACAACGAGTACAAATAGTGATGCAGATTAACACTAGGCGATTTCCTAGGCAGATATTGACTTACATATTAAGGACTATATTAAGGGGAAGCACAGGCGAAGCACTGCTACTTGGGCATGATATCTCTGCGCCCAAGTAGCAGTGCTTCGCCTGTGCTTCCCCCTAATATAGTCCCAAGTCAATATCTGCCTAGGAAATCGCCTAGTGTTAATCTGCATCGCTATTTGTACTCGTTGTGAATATGCAGGCCACAAGAAGTAATTAGGTGGGGTTTTTTTGTTTTTTTGTTTTTTATATCACTTTTACTCAGGACATGCTAGCTGGCAAAAAAGGATTACATTCATTATACTAAGCTAAGCTAGTGCCGACCCTGTCAAACTAAAACAATGCATGCACTGAGACAAAAATGCATTTGCCCACCTATCTAAATGTAGGAAAGAAGGTGAATAAGCCCTATTTCAAAAAACGGTGGAGTGTTCCTTTAAGTTTGTGTGGTTCGCCCGGACAGAGAAGAGAGTAAGAAGAGTGTGTGTGGGATCCTGTGACTGTGCCTGTGGTTAAAATGGTGACCTCTAACCCTGGTTGCTTGAAGGGACAGAGAATGTGTAATGAGCTTTAGGGACATGAAATGGTGTGTATTAAGAAAAAAAAAAAAGTAAGGGAAAACAATTGTTTCAAGATAAACTTAGCAGAATATTGTAGTATAAAATAAGTTAAAATAATAAGATATACAGGTGCTGGTCATAAAATTAGAATATCATCAAAAAGTTGAATTCAACTTAACAGGTGAAACTAATATATTATATAGACTCATTACATGCAAAGTGAGATATTTCGAGCCTTTATTTGCGCAGCAAATTTATTTTACAGCAGGATTTGCACCTGCCACACTGCCAAAATAACCAAAACCTGGTTCAATGACCATGGTATTACTGTGTAATTACTGTGTGATTTCATGTAATATTCTAATTTTCTGGGATTTTGATTCGTGGGTTTCATAAGCTGTAAGCCATAATCATCAAAATTATAACAAACAAAGGCTTGAAATATCTCACTTTGCATGTAATGAGTCTATATAATATATTAGTTTCACCTGTTAAGTTGAATTCTTGAAATAAATACTTTTTGATGATATTTTAATTTTATGACCACTACCTGTATATTTATTCAATAAATGTAGCCTAATTATAAATATTAATAGATAAATACAAATAAGATTGCAAGTGCTTAACCCCTCTTATGCTCTTAGTTTCCTGTTTACACTCAGTGCATTTGGGGTCTATATGACCCCAAAAATGCATAGAGCTATTGTACAAAAAATATAAATTTTAATAATACAAATTATATATCTTTTTTTTTTTCGTTTACTTCTCATCTATATTTCTATGCTGTGTTTTGGGGATATGAAGTACTTTTTTTTACCTATTTACTGAAAAATTCCTCAACTACACAATTAGCATACATATGAAATATAAAATTTTTATGAAAAAAAAAAAAAAAACGCATTAATGATGATCATATTTAAATGAGTTGTTTCTGGATATTTTTGTAGATAATATAGTTTTAGCCAGAAAGTGTAATTAATTATCATATACTTCCAGCAGAGGCCCGATAGAGATCCATTCATTTTTCTGGATGTGACTTAGGCTATTGCTCTTATAACAGCTTTTTTATGAATTATATTTATTTAAACATTTTAAAATACATTAAATCAGTATTTTGTCAAAGTTTCGAATTTTTTTGTTGTTGTTTGAGGTCTTTTGAAGTGTCTTGTTATTGCAATAATGCTATATAAATTTGCAATAATGTCACATAAGTTGCCACTAAAAGAAAATACTTGATTGCAATTACATATTATTTCAATAATCGAAATGTATAAAATTATTAACTTTAGAATAAGAAATTAATTTTTAAAAAGTAAATAAAAAAATTAAAAAACAGCTAGCAAACAAAAAGCTAGCAAAATGCAAACAGGCGGATAGGAATAGGAGTGAACAGGGCTCTAGACTAACTTTTTGCCTTGGTTGCACTGGTGAGCCTAACTTTTTTTATTTAGGTGCACCAGCACAAAATTTTGGTGCACCCAAATTTTTCCTTGGCTCGCGTCACCTTTAACGCCACGATTTCAAGGTCACCTTTTAATCACACTCTATATACATTCATATATAATATGTAAATGATTTTAAACAATAATAAGGTGTAGGTAAATTTTTTTTAATGTGAAGCACAATTATACTGTATAAAAAAAAAAATAAAAAAAAAATTTAAAGTGCTTCACTGAGCTCCCAAACTAACTATTTTGAGTCACTCAGGCGCGGTAGGCTCTACCTCTGTCTCTGAGTCGGATGCCATCTCCGACGAAGGACCAGGGCTTGGCATCTTACCAGGGACTGGGGAGAATGGTGGCTGAAGTAGCTCCATGTCTGGGCTGTTGTCGGAGCATTGACCGGGGAGTAGGGTTTTAACGATATTCCTACTCTTACCGATACTGCTTATCGATCTGATACTTTAACTGTATTCTTATCGGTTCTTTTTGTTTTTTATATATAATATAAAAAGAATATATACATATACATACAATTAAACAAAGATACACATTATATATAGGCCTACACAGTTCTTTAATTTCAGAAAGGTCCACTAACATTACTGTTCAGGTATGGTCTAAAAAGAAATCTAATAAAGTAATCAAATGTAAAATAACACTGCATCATTTATCATAAATAGATTAAGGCGAGACACTACAGGTGAATAGGGTAAAATTTTAAAATAATAGATATCACCATGAAACTTCCTCAGTTGATTACTTACACAAGTATATAAAAAAAAATTTATTACAAGTTTTAGAAATGTGTATGTTTAATTATGCAAATTAGGCATTATCTCATTAAATATGCATGATTTTGCATATATTTTCGGTAGATAGATCTGAACATATGATAAAGCCAGGTGCAAAATTCTTTTTTCATTTTGTTTACACACAAGATAAAAAAAAAAAAAACTTTCAGGATTTCAGGATATATGCTTTCATTACCTAGAAAATCAAAATATACTGTCCATAGCCTTAAAAAATCGATTTTAGCCATATTTTTTTTATTAAAATGTCACATAAATCAGGCCAGGAATGATTTATTAACAAATCCCTCTGAAAATATCTTCATAATACTGCTAAGTGTATAACTGGAAAGTTTGGTGTACAGAGGTGCTACATAGGCTGAGATGTTTATACTGGAGAATGACAAAAAACTCATTTTGAGAAAATGGCAGTTAAAGACTTAAATAGCTCTAAATGAGAAATCGTCGTTAGCTTTAAATCCCCCTTTGGACATTCACGATTGGTTACTGATAGAAAGGAAATGCCCATATTTGGGTTACATAGCGTTGTGCAGGAGACTCAGAGCTTTACAGCGATACCGGTCATGACAGACTTCAGTAAACAGACGGAGGCTCACGGAGCTCGGCATGTGGCGTTGGAATACTAACTTCCTGGTAAATTCGTGAGAAACTTACTGCCGCAAGTAAACAAAATGTAATAAAATAAACATCTTAATGTATATTTCAGCGTTTTCTTTATAGCAGCTTGAAAGAACACATATTAAAGGAGTAAACTAGCCCAAAATCTCAAAACTGACCACTGCATGAAAAATCGATGTTTTTGCCTGCCGTGTCTCGCCTTAATGCTTATTAAAGCTGAAGTTGTTATTTCAAGAGCTGTGAGTGATTTTTCTCTTGTTGTTTGATTCGCAGTAATGGCGTGATCTTCAGCATGTTTATTAGACTGTGGCCCCTTTAAGACCGAGTGCAGATCTAATAGGCAACTGATGCACCATATTCTCCCAACTATTTCCATAACTACGTCCATTTAAGACATAAACTGTTTTTAGTGAATCTTCAAGCCGGTCATTTTGATATACTTTTGTGTACATTTGATCGTTTAGACGCGCACATGAAACCCAAAGTATAATTAGCTTGTCTCGGTCTGTTTCGGAGCGCGCGCCGCCTTGCGAACAGCATCTCTTGCGAACAGCATCTCTTGCGCAGATTTTTGTGCTTTTAATAGCTCTTTTAATTATTTAACGCGATCCGCAATTTAGGAACAATAGCTAGACTGCATTTTACAACAATCACCGATCGTGCTGATTCTGTCGTTAAGTTTGAGTTTTAGGGAGAGATGACAGCGTAATGCTGCGAAGGGAAGAAGTTGCGCTAGACAGAATGTGGCTATAGTTTAATGGTTTTACCTCAATATATTATTTTTTATAATCTTTGGAAGCCGAAATCTAAAATAAAACCAGACTAATATCACACACCTTAAGTGTAACCAGCAGGCTACGTTTGAATGTTTAATTCTGTCCTCCGTCGTCACTCATTAAGCAGGGCTGTAGTGTTGTGTGAGCTGTGGCACCATGTGAGAGAAGAGTGTGAGTTCCGTCAAAGGAGAACAAGCGCTTAGTTTGTGGAGAGGCAGCGGATGCAAGGAGGTTAGGTGCACTGGTGCGACCTAGGAAAAATTTTAGTCGCACCCTTACAAAATTTGGTCGCACTCTACACTGTAAAAAAGAAGTTAGTTCAAATCAAATTTTCAAGGCAACCGACTGCACAGAATTTTTGAGTTGAAGATATCAACTTAATTTTTTACGTTTTGAAGAACTACAATTATTAAGTTGCGTCAGCTAAGTTTTTCAAGTTCTGACAACTAAGTTTTTTTAATTCAAGTTACTGGAACTTTCAAGTCTGTAAAAGCTTTTGAGTTCAGATTGCCATCCCCTGTAATAACTTACTACTTTGAGTTTAAATTACCCCCCCCCCCCCCCCACACACACACACACACACACATTAAATCATCCACTGACAGTAAACCAGTTAATTTATGCATGTTTATTTGAACGACTTTGGCACAAACAGCTTTACAATTCCACAATGTAAACAAGTAATCTTATGCCCAAAGCAAATACATCAGGTTTCAGAACCATAATATGGGCTTTTTTTTTTTTTTTTACTTTCAGACTCTTGTTGAGACCTTACAAATAATACAATATTGCCAAAGATGACCGATAAACAGTTGTGTGCCTAAGTATTAATTCAGAAATGTGTAAATCCCCTGCTGAAAAAGCCAAATTATCTGAACTTTCTGAATTATCTGAACTTTGAAATTAGCCAAAAATGCAAACAGTATGCATAACAGTAATGGTGAAACACAGCTTGCTTCTACTGAACAATCAATACCATAGTCTCTTGACAGTAATATGACAGCTACACATAAAAGATTTGTTTTTAGTTCAAATAAAGCACTTGTGTCCAGAGCAAATAAGGCACATGTCAATAAGTTGGGGAAATCAAAAGGAACAACATAAAAACTATGTTCTATGTGAAGACTTACAAAATATCCAAACATAAATGAACAGACATGATAAAATAAATCATGAAAAATGAATCACTGGTTTAACAGCTTGGTCTTGAAGCTCCGGACACGCTTTGAGCAATTGGTGGACATTTCCATGCAAATGTGCTGGATAGTTTCATAGGTATACCTGATGTCTTTTGGGAACTCCATGTTGAGGGCATAAAGCAAGCCAAAAAGATACGCAAGCACAGTCGGGGTGTCTGGGATGTCTTTCAGGACAATGGTTTCCTCCAACACAAGGGCAATATTAATGACTGCGTCGTCATCATCATCAAGCGCTTTGAGGACCCCCATCTTGATGCCTTTCATCTGTTTGTCATCTGCATCAGTTGCCTGTCAAAACAAAAACACCACTGAAATAATGTCCTGTAGAAAACTAGTCAATAAAGAGTGATGTCTATTTGTGTATGGCCTCTTTGCTATACAACACTACTAAAAGCTGAAGGTCTTCCAAGCTGCACTCACCAGGCATCTAGAGAAAAGCTTCTCAGTATTCTCCCACAGAAATAAGACCTTCCACAGCTGCCTGTCTGCGATGACTTGTGATGTCAGATGTCTGTTTTGGAAGAATATAAAGACAAACAAATACTTTTGTTTAGCTCTGTGAAATGTACTTGTTCCATTTGTATTCCCATCTCTACAATTGTGCATGTAGGCAGATAAAATAATTGCAGGCTCTGTTAGTTTGTTAGTGTTTCTTTTTGTCTTTTAAGGATAAGTTCACTATTTTGCACTTTGAGCCCCCTTTCTGGGATATCTTGGATAAAATAGTGTTTGACGAACACTCAACGAACACCACTAACCAATCGGTGAGTTGCACATCTTTGAAAACGAACGTTTAGTGTTGATTTAAAGACAGGTTTATGAATGTATGTAGCTAGCCATTCTGAAGCATGGCAGGGCCGATTCTAAATCAGCCAAAAGCTCAAGGCTGGACCAATAGTTAAAATTCTGGTGTCAAACACTTTATTTCATCAATCCAGAGAGGGGGCTCAAAGTGCAAAACCATGAACGGATCCTTTAAATATTACTGTATTAAATAGTCAATCAAGATGGAACTCGCTCACCAATGTAGCTGATGCAAAAAAATAATTAAGTTATATTACATCAAAAGTGCAGAGTGCTAGCTTGGTAGTTCCTTCTTGATTAATGGTTTAAATATTAGTGGACAAACTGAAGAAAAGGCCTTGTAGTCAATATAACAACCTGTTTGTCAAGCATTTCCAAAAGGGTTTCCATCTCTCGACTGAAGGCGCCCTTCCTGGCACGATACAATTTCAGCAGACGAGGGGTGAACATCTCAAGGGCAGCTTTAAATGTTCCCATCAGGTCCTTGGTGGTCACACGAGTGAACTCTTGACAAATCTGAATGAAACAAATGCAATACAAATACAACAAGCTGATAGTGTGATTTCATTGTTATAATTAAGACTGCAAACTCAAAGCCATGATACAAATGAACCTACATACACTATTAAGAAAGAAAACATAACACAAATATAAACAAATGCATCAAGTTCAAGAAAAAAAAAAAAAGATGCCTTACCTGTTCTTCAAGAAATAGACCTGGCCACCTCTCCAGAACCTCTGAGACCATGGGCTCCATCTCTACAATCTCCATTCTCCTAAGGGAGAATGTGATGTCCATCTTCTGTCTGATGAACTCCATGTCCTTGTTTTTCTTCTTCATGGCTTCAACCAGGGAAGACCTCAGGTCTTCCAAGTCATCCTCAGTGTAGCTTTCAGGATGATCTGGTACATGGTTGACCTCACCTCGTTTTGTTTTTTTTCCAAGGAAAACCTTCCCTCCGGACCACCATCCCCATCATCATCATCATCTCTTCTTCGCCTGTCGACACCATGATCATCCGCCTCCTCCCTTCTTGATCTCCTGTTGACACCAACCTCATTACATCCAGCTTGATGTAGTTTTGATCTGTAGTTCCCCATCTTGTACTTTATGCTGGTTGTCCATCCCGCATATCCAGTACCACCACCAGGCTCTTTGAGGCAGGGATGTTTGTTGACAAGTTCAGCAGCAACAGAATCGAACTCATGTTTTTCAGGGTAGGCTTTTACAGAAAATATTTCTTGTGCCAACTTGTCCAGAATCTCTTTTTTCACATCTCTGGTTACATGTAAACCCTTCCCTAATGTTTCAAACGTGTCATTCCCCTTGCGGAGTATCAGTTCAACATCATATGAGAATTCTGCTACTGGGAACGGAGTGGGCCACTGTGAAACGTTCCTCCTATATGTCCGCACAACTGAAGATAAGCTGTGGATTGAGTCTGGAGATCCAATGATGGCTGTGTCAAGGGAAGAGATGGAGGATGACCGAGTTGGTGTTGGAGGTGGTGGTGATGGCATGCCCTCATTGCTCCACAGAATATTCAAGACAGCCTTTTCTGAAGGTAACTCTGCTATGTCAATCAGGTTGCAAACTGCCTGGCCAAAGTCTGAGTCTTCATACTGTATACAGAATTCACCCACAAGTTCAAGTTTTTGACGCAGTTCATTGTACAGTTCCTCTAAAGTTTCAGGAGCTTTGGTCAGCCGAATCTCACGGACGAGTTTGGGATTCGTGTGGACCAGAACAACAAAGCCTGTGAGGACAAAAGAAGAACAGATATTTGCATGACACTTTAAACTGAAGCCATATACAGTCATGGCCAAAAGTATTGGCGCACCTCAAGAATTGTTGGTTTTTAAGCAAAATTCACACACTTTTGAAGGTTTTTTGATAAAATAACCAAACCAGGATATTTTCAATAGCTCAACACAACTGAAACAACAAATGGTTGGTCATATAAGTATGCGCGTGGAGAGTTTGTGCGTGCGCACGTCTCATATGAGTATGTGTGTGTAGAGTTTGCGTGTATGTGCGTGAGCGACTTTATGTGTGTCGTTGTGCATTTCATACGTATTTGTTTTTAGCACTGACGTTGACGAGTTGACTCCTTAGGTATCGAAATCTGAAACCGAACAACATGTCATTTTTCGATACTCGATAGTATTGAGGCAATTCGGTCGGTACCTAAAAAGTATCGAACTCGGTACCCAGCCCTACACAAAGGTTGCATGCTAGAAGCTATATCTATCTAGTTAACTACCGTATCAAACCGAAGTTTTGCATCAGTTTTAGCACGTTAGTTCTACCTTGGTTGCAGCGCATGGTCACGAGCAGCAATGTGAACTATAAAGCAGACGTGCATAAAACAATGCCATGATTCATCGAGAATAACAAACATAACGGCAACACAAATCTTTCAATTAATATGTGGACAATAATTATATTGAGCTTAGCTGTTCAAAATAAGCTAGCTTCTAACCGATTAGCTAGTGGGGGATTTTGTATTGCCATAAACGCCTTGCCTGGTTATGATTTATTGATTTTGTTTCCCGCAATGAAATGTAATACAAATACCAAATGCATATACATATTCATATGATTAGCTTACCCGTTAGAAGGAATGTTTCTCTTCGACAAAGACATCAGGGAAAGTTACCGCTGGCATCGTGACAAGATGGCGGACGCAAACTTTCGAAGGGAGCTCCTGGGAAAATTCTTGGAAACCCCGTCGCAGCCGGTTGCCATGACAAATTTCAAATGAGCATGCGCAGATAAGTTGACCTCACTCTAACTGGGTGTCAACTACAACTTCAAAATAAAATCAACTCAATTTATAAAATAAGATGAACTTTTCCTCAGAAACGTCTGAAAGTGAGTTCAAGTGGCTTACAAATGATAGTTCAAGTTCCAACTAGCAATTTTATTGTCAGTGAATGCAAAAATCTTAGTAAGGTGAACAATTTTGAGTTGTCATTTTTACAGTGAGCCCTGGTGAAGAGTATACACACCTGTGTGTCTGTGTGTGTTTGTGTGCATGCACGTGTGTGTGTGTGTGTAATCATGCTCATTACACATTGTTTTTTTGCTCTAGTACCAGGCCTTCATTTATGTGTGAACATTTTAAGATTCATGCTGGAATTATTGATTTTATTTACCAGTTTCAATAAAAATGTTCTCTCTTGCAGTCACCTGTTTGTGTGTGTGTGTCTCTCTGTGTGTAGTCATGTTCTTTCCACGTTGCATTTGTGCTCTCATACCATACCTTCATTTATGTGTGAATTTTTTTAGATTTATGCAGAAATTATTGATTTTATTTCCCAATTTCTATAAAAATGCTCTCTATTGCAGTCACACCCCTCTCTCTATGTGTGTGTGTGTGTGTATTTGTGTCTGTGTGGGCGCATATGTGTCTGTGATAATGTTCATTCCACATTGCATTAGTGCTCTAGTACCAGGCCTTCATTTATGTGTGAGAATTTTCAGATTTATGCTGGAATTATTGATTTTATTTGTCAATTTCTATAAAAATGCTTTCTATTGGAGTCACACCTGTGTGTGTGTGTGCAAGTGATCATGTTCGTTCCACATTGCATTTGTGCTGTTGTAACAGAACTTCATTGTGGTACTGAAATTTTTCTGAGATTTATAAAAAAATTTTTGACAAATGAAAAATGAAAAATAAAAACCTTTTTTTTTTTGATTTTCCCATTCATTTTAATGTGGGGTCATATTGACCCCAAAGGTCATGAGTGTGACTTTTTTTTTACATACCTTTAGAACAACCAAACCAAGCCCAGTGTTTTTTTTTGTTTGTTTTTTTTTTATTAAAGAAAAGTCGCTTGGGGTCATATAGACCCCAAAGCACAAATGAGGGTTAATATATTATATCTGAAGACATCTAAAATTTGTATCTCGTTATCCCTGAAGACAGAGTGGAAAAAGTATTCCATTGCAGATAAATAAGTTTGTGTTAAGAGAAAAATAATTGGTGCAGTGCTGAAGGTTAGCAAGATTGAGTGACCAAGTTTCTTTACAGGAATCTTAGAATTGTAGTAAATTGGATTTGTTGATTCAATAATAGAAAAAGAAAAGAAAATAAATAAATAAGAGGATGTCCCACTGGCAGTGTTTCAGAGATCCGTACGTTAATGGAGCGTTTCATAGTGTTTAAACTTGGACTCGAATATAAAGAAATGCAGTCAGTGCTTAAAGGTGCTCTAAGTGATGTTGGTTGATGTCACTTCTTGATGACGTTTAAAGTATTGTCAAACAAAACGGAGGCTATAGCTAGACCTTCCCTCCTCCTCATCCGTGCACTAACCCCCCAAACCCCACCCCAAAGTTTTCTTGTCAGTTATGGCTGGAACAGTTTGTTATGTTTTGTGGTGCGGATGAGCCCAGTTTGTTTTTGATGAAACAAAACCTGATTTTTTTTTAACTTTTGTTTGTTTAGTTACATAAAGCCTATTACATATACAGATGCATACAATTACATACATCTGTACAATAACTCTGTACCATAATAACAAATAAAATGACCATTTCACTGACAATGTGTGATTTTGTAAGTAAAAGGTTTCTAATAATTAAAATAAACAGATTCAAATAAAGCAAACATATAGTGAAATAAACTATATATTGTGATGATGCTGTAGTTTGTTTCAGTCTGTTGACACCAATAAAATGAGCTTAATGTGCCAATTTACAGAATTTCTCAGACATCACCATAATGAATGAGCTGAAAACAGGGAACTTTTGGAGACAAAGAGGCTTTTCAGCAGCAGTTTAACATGATGACTCTGTACTTTTTAAATGCAGATTGGATAAAAACACAGTGATCACAGTTCACACCTGCAGTGAAGCCCCTCCCACAACAATTCACCAATAAATACTGGGAATATTCCCATCATCCTACAAGAGAAGGACAAACTCCAGGAGTAGCAGCTGAAATCTGTGTGACTGTTAAAGATGGAGTTTATTAAAGAGGAGATTGAAGACATGAGAGATCCAGAACCATCCAGAGTAAAACACGAAGATACTGAGGAACAAATAGGTTGGTGTCCATTCTTGATTCTTCATTGTTGACTGCTTTGGTAGATGTGAATTAATAAGCAGTATATGGATGATAAATGATGGAGAAATACATCCAAATGATCATAACCTTGTATATAGCAGTTGTCAAGTATATTTTTACAATATTAACAAGTGAATGACAGAACAAAAAGTGAAAGATCTGATCTCTATTGCTTTCTGCTATTAAATAAGGGTTCATTTGAACTGATTCTAACTTGATGTGTATTTTAGACCAGGTGAGAGTGAAAGAGCAAAGACAAGAACTGAATGAAGTGAAGGAGGAACATCGTAACTTTACAATTCAAAGAACAAAAGCCAAAAAGACGCACACCTGCACTCAGTGTGGAAAGAGTTTCACACAGAAAGGACACCTTAATACACACATGAGAAATCACTCTGGAGAGAAACCGTATACATGCACTCAGTGTGGAAAGAGTTTCTCACAGAAAAGAAACCTTAACATACACATGAGAATTCACACTGGAGAGAAACCGTATACATGCACTCAGTGCGGAAAGAGTTTTTCTCAAGCATCAACTCTCAGTGTTCATCTGTACATTCACACTGGAGAGAAACCGTATACATGCACTCAGTGTGGAAAGAGTTTCACTGGTGAATCAGGTCTCAAGTATCATCTACGTGTTCACTCTGGAGAAAAACCATTTAACTGTGATCAGTGTGGTAAAGATTTTATTTCATTATCAAATTTAAAGAAACACCTGATAGTTCATTCAGATGAGAAGCCTTATGTGTGTTCTCTCTGTGGAAAGAGTTTTTCAAGGCCGGACAGTTTTAAACTGCACCAGAAAACACACAATGAAGTGAGAGATCATGTGTGTTTGGACTGTGGGAAGAGCTTTTTGACACTGGGCAATCTGAAACAGCACCAAAGAATTCATACTGGAGAAAAACCTTACAAGTGCTCATATTGTGACAAGAGTTTCACTCATTCTTTATCTCTGAAATCACACGAGCGAGTTCATACTGGAGAGAAGCCGTACGACTGTACTAATGTGAGAAAAGTTTCACCTGATCAAATAATCTAGTGAATCATATTAGAAAGCATTGTTCTGTGTCACAGCAAGCAAATGTTTTGTTAGATTCACATAAAGTAAATGTGTAGTTAGTTAACTAATAAACTAGTGTTGCTGTAAAATGCCACAATATTTGTGTTTTATGTTAGAGAACAAGAAAGAAAATTATTGAAAATGATTTTGATTGAACGCTTACTCAAAGAAATACCAAAATTAAAAGAGACTGGACAGAAATGTAGAAAAACAACAACAATCAGTTATTTGTTAAAGGGTTAGTTCACCCAAAAATGAAAATTCTGTCAGTAATTACTCACCCTCATGTTGTTCCAGTCATACTACGTGAATTCACTCGAGGCCCAGAGAGAAGGAAATGAATAGTGGAATAAAGTCATTATTTTTGTTTTTTTTTGCACACAAAAAGTATTCTCATCGCTTTATAAACTTAAGATTGAGCCACTGTAGTTACTTGGACTATATTAACAATGTCTTTAATACATTTTTCTGGACCGGCAAGTTTCATTCCCTTAGAAGCCTATGGAGGAGTGATCCAGCCCACAGATTTAATCAAAAATATCTTAATTTGTGTTCCGAAGATGAGCGAAGGTCTTACAGGATTGGAACAACATGAGGGTGAGTAATTACTTACAGAATTTTCATTTTTGGGTGAACTAACCCTTTAATATATGAAACAATTCCCTCAATTTGATCAGTTTTTTTTTTTTTTTTTTTTTTAGTTACATAAAGCTTGTTATTACATAAACAGATGTACACTCACCTAAAGGATTATTAGGAACACCATACTAATACTGTGTTTGACCCCATTTCGCCTTCAGAACTGCCTTAATTCTACGTGGCATTGATTCAACAAGGTGCTGAAAGCATTCTTTAGAAATGTTGGCCCATATTGATAGGATAGCATCTTGCAGTTGATGGAGATTTGTGGGATGCACATCCAGGGCACGAAGCTCCCGTTCCACCACATCCCAAAGATGCTCTATTGGGTTGAGATCTGGTGACTCTGGGGGCCATTTTAGTACAGTGAACTCATTGTCATGTTCAAGAAACCAATTTGAAATGATTCGAGCTTTGTGACATGGTGCATTATCCTGATGGAAGTAGCCATCAGAGGATGGGTACATGGTGGTCATAAAGGGATGGACATGGTCAGAAACAATGCTCAGGTAGGCCGTGGCATTTAAACGATGCCCAATTGGCACTAAGGGGCCTAAAGTGTGCCAAGAAAACATCCCCCACACCATTACACCACCACCACCAGCCTGCACAGTGGTAACAAGGCATGATGGATCCATGTTCTCATTCTGTTTACGCCAAATTCTGACTCTACCATCTGAATGTCTCAACAGAAATCGAGACTCATCAGACCAGGCAACATTTTTCCAGTCTTCAACTGTCCAATTTTGGTGAGCTCGTGCAAATTGTAGCCTCTTTTTCCTATTTGTAGTGGAGATGAGTGGTACCCGATGGGGTCTTCTGCTGTTGTAGCCCATCCGCCTCAAGGTTGTGCGTGTTGTGGCTTCACAAATGCTTTGCTGCATACCTCGGTTGTAACGAGTGGTTATTTCAGTCAAAGTTGCTCTTCTATCAGCTTGAATCAGTCGGCCCATTCTCCTCTGACCTCTAGCATCAACAAGGCATTTTCGCCCACAGGACTGCCGCATACTGGATGTTTTTCCCTTTTCACACCATTCTTTGTAAACCCTAGAAATGGTTGTGCGTGAAAATCCCAGTAACTGAGCAGATTGTGAAATACTCAGACCAGCCCGTCTGGCACCAACAACCATGCCACGCTCAAAATTGCTTAAATCACCTTTCTTTCCCATTCTGACATTCAGTTTGGAGTTCAGGAGATTGTCTTAACCAGGACCACACCCCTAAATGCATTGAAGCAACTGCCATGTGATTGGTTGATTAGATAATTGCATTAATGAGAAATTGAACAGGAGTTCTTAATAATCCTTTAGGTGAGTGTATATACAATAACGTATATATGTACAATAACTCTGTAAAATAACAACAAATAAAATGATCATTTCACTGACAATGTGTGATTTTGTGAGTAAAAGGTTTCTACAGATCCAATAATTAAAATAAACAGATTCAAATAAAGCAAACGTATAGTGAAATAAACTTTAGATCTGTGACGTTATCTTTGTGGAATTTCTTTTTGAATTGTAACTTTCTGACTTGTCATTTAGCTGTCAGTTTAAGGCAGTTCTCAGACCTGCCAACCTGTACGCATTTTGCATAGCGGATACGCATTTTGACTTCAAAGTATGCTGGTACGATTTGTCACTCTAAACTACGCAAAAACCTGGTGACGCCTCTGCACGCGCAGTCCTCAAAGTTTGACCATTCATAGTGCTAGGTTCATTCCCCAAATAGCAAGCGGGGATGATTGACAGATGCGTAAGGCCTATCATTAAAAAGAGACTGAAAATCGACAGCAATAAAGAATCCCACTCGATCCCTCTTCCACTCCCGCGGCCCGCAGTCTGACTGATTTCACAAGTGAGGACAGTACAGTAGTCACGGTACTTCTGTTCTGACTCCTGAAGGTAAACAGCCTGGGCTCGATGTGGAAAGTTGAAATATTATATTGAGTAAACTTAATCCTATGGATTCGATGATCACACGCATGGATTATCTTAAAATACTTTGTTATTCATGGTCACTCAGAAAAGAGGAAGACATCATTCAGCCACGCAAATAATAAAATGCTCCAAGTAATGCTGAAAAATAAATCTTAATAAATTTGAAATCGGTATGGCTTAGTGATTATGAAAGTGATGTGATTTGTGGATTACTGATAAGCGTGAGTCTGGAGAAACAGGCGTTTATTTATTCATTCTCAGTGTTGAGAAACGTAGCCATGTGTTAAAGTACCTAATTATGTTACATATTTATTTTGTATGAAAACTAGTGCATTAGTTACTTATGGGTTAAAAAGTACCGTTGTATCAGTGCTGCGCGAGCTCTCTCACAAAAACGGACGCGCGCACACAGAGAGAAGATAATTGTAAAATGAAAATTGACGGGCTAAGTTTAAATGTTGTTCTTGCTTGTTTTTTTCTGTCAAAATGTCAGAAAGCATTTTGTATTATCCATCCGTGTTTTTAAAATTCGTTAAATGATGGACATTTTACTGTTAACACGGTCCTCATTATGTCAGATTCGTCTAACTTATACTTGATATTATTTTTTAGAATAAGTGATTCGTTATGCTATTATTGGACTCCTGTCTATTCACTGTCAACTGTTTTCTATAAATATGTTTGTATTGGCTAACATTTATTCAGCTAATGCGTGTCCTGTTTAAAATGTGCAATGTTCAAATGCAAAGACAGCATGTCACAAATAGAAGCCCTTTTCCCTGTGGTATTTAGTATCATATTTGGATATTGGAATAATAAATTAAGTAGCCTATCTTAATTGTACACAATGTTCCTATGGTTTTTTGTTTGTTTGTTTTTTTTGTTTTTGTTTTTTACTGTTTTCTAGGGGTTTCTTAATTATAGACTAGTTGACCAGCACAAATTATATGCAATTGAATATAATGCATGTGTGTGTCGTCGTCCACCATAAAGATAAACTACCTGACGTTGTGGATGTTGCACATCGCTTCGGTCGTATCAAACCTGGAAGCAGCACTTCTAGAGGTATTTTATTTCCGTTCACATCACGTTTTTTTCAGGGATGCGGTCTGACGTTCTGCCAAAGATGCAGACTTTCTGAAGAACAACCACCTGAGGATCTCTGAGGACTTGTCTCCTGCCGACAGAGAAAAGAGGCTGAAATTATGGTTGAAAAAGCACGTAAGGAAAACAAGAAAGCTTTCTTCGACGGTGGCTGTGCTTTTGTAGACGGCATTGAAATTCATCCACCCACTTAAATTACGAGAGATACCCTACTGTGATTAAGGTAAATGAAACTGGAAGAAAATACGTTTACGGCCTCTTTCAGTGCAAAGGTACTCTCCTTTTTTTGTTTAAAGTCTCGAGTGAGACTGAGACTACTGTTCAAAAGAAGGTGTTTTGTTTTGTAAATTTATAAATAATAATACAAAATTATTTTATTTTTTTTCTCTCTGCTTTAAAAAGGGAGATACTCTTCTCCTTACACTGTTTAAAGACTTGAATGAGACTAAAACTTAAGGGAACAGGCCCGAGCCTGCTGGGGCGTGATTGGCTCAATAAAATTCAGTTATACTGGGGAGAGATAAGACTCATAAAAGGGCTTTGTGCTGGGGATGTGGTTGCGGGGTATCCAGAGGTGTTTAAGGATGAGCTGGACACCACGGTGAAACTTGCTAGGCTTTATATATAAATACACACACATATGCATTTATATATTTAAGAAATATTTGCATGTATATACTGTATATATTTATATATAATTTATATTATATATAAATTTAAATATTTTATATAACAAATATTTCTTAAATATATACATGCATATGTGTGTGTATTTATATATACAAAATAATTATACACAGTACACACACATATATCACGTAGACACAAACTTTTATTTTGGATGCGATTAATCGCGATTAATCTTTTCCCAGCCCTAATTTTAACGTAAGACTATAGAAACAGACAGACTTTAGCTTCAGTAAAGTTAGCTTCATTCATTGAGAGAAAAGGTATGACGTCACACGTGCGCCTTTTGGGTTTGTAGTCTCTGTAATTACGTATTTTCACAGTCTTATACCTCAACAGTTTTACATCAAACTGTGACTTTCTTGACTTTAAAATGTATATTTTAAATTGACAATCATCATATGTGTAATTCAGGGCACAATTCAAATGAGATCAAAATATTTGTTGTCCCGCGCCATTGACTACCATACAATATTTTTCCGAAGTAAGGTCCCATGGTGGTCAACCGGAAGGGGAGGGACTTAGGCTCTCTATAGAGACACCAGCCATTATAGTCACATGTTTGCCAGGAGCCAGAGCGCCTGACATCAAAGCAAATTTAAAAGTGCTGGCTAATGCTAATCGTAAATTCTCTAAGATCATTATTCACGTCGGCACTAATGATGTTTGACTCCGCCAGTCGGAGATCACCAAAATTAATATTAAAGAGGTGTGTGAACTCGCAAGTACGATGTCAAGCACTGTAATTTGCTCTGGCCCCCTTCCTGTTCGCAGGAGTGATGAGATAGTTAGTAGATTGTGTTCACTGAATCGCTGGCTGTCTAAGTGGTGTCCGCTTAATAATATAGAATTCATAGACAATTGGAAGTTTTTGGGGCAAACCTGACCTGTTGAAAAGAGATGGTATCCATCCCTCTTGGGATGGTGCTGCTCTTCTCTCTAGTAATATGGCACATAGTCTTAGAGCTCAAACATGACAATCTTGGCCTCAGGTCAGGAAGCAGACAGACTGGCAAAACCGACCGTCTGCTTGCGGCCTCGTGTCACCAAGGTCAGATAAATCCCATCACATAGAGCCTCTTTCACCTAGCTATCATCATATAGAGACTGTGTTTGTTCCCCGAATTTGGAAATCCAAAAAACATTTAAACCCATCTAAGGTTAAAAATTGAATTGATGTTCAACAAATAAAAAACAGCTATAATACAGATGAGCAAATGCTAAAGCTTGGGTTGCTGAATATTCGATCGGTTACTTCAAAAGCACTCATTGTTAATGATATGATTTCAGATAATAACCTAGATGTACTGTGTTTGACAGAAACCTGGCTAAAACCAAACGATTACATTAAATGAGTCCACCCCGCAAGATTACTGTTATAAACAAGAACCTCGTCTGAAACGCAAAGGGGGTGGTGTTGCTGTAATTTATAGTAATATTTTCAAAACCACTAAGAAATCAAGTTTTAAATATAATTATTTTTAAGTGTTAGTGCTTAATGTAAAAATATATAGTATAAATGATAAATCACGTTTGAGATTTGTGCTGGCTACTGTATACAGGCCACCAGGGCACCATACAGACTTTATCAAAGAATTTGCGGACTTTCTATTAGAATTAATATTGACTGCAGATAAAGTACTTATTGTTGGTGATTTTAATATACACATCGATAATGAAAAAGATGCATTGGGTTTGGCATTTAAAGACATTCTTAACTCTATTGGAGTTAGACAACATGTGTCAGGACCTACTCATCGTCGTAATCATACCCTAGATCTAATATTATCACATGGAATAGATGTTGATGCCGTTGAAATTCTGCAGCAGAGCGATGACATCTCAGATCATTATCTAGTCTTGTGTAAACTTCATTGAGCCAAAGCTGCAAAGCCGACTCCGTGTTATAAATATGTGAGACCTATCACTTTTGCCACTAAAGATTGCTTTATTAATAATCTTCCTAATCAGTTTCATCATCTCAGCATCCCGGATTGCTTAGAAGAAATTGATATTGCAACAGAATCTTTTAACTCTCTCTTTTCCAGCACTTTAGACACAGTTGCTCCGTTGCGCTTAAAGAAGATTAAAGAAAATAGTCCAACACCATGGTACAACGAGCACACTCAGGCCCTTAAAAGAGCAGCCAGAAAAATGGAGCGCAACTGGAAGAAAACAAAACTAGAGGTATTTCGCATTTTATGGAAGGAGAGCTCGATTGCTTACAGAGAGGCTTTAAAAGCTGCTAGATCTGCTTATTTTTCAACCCTATTAGAAGAAAATAAACATAATCCTAGGTATTTATTTGAAACGGTGGCTAAACTAACAAAAAAGAAAGCTTCAAGCCCAGAAGTTTCCAAGCAACACAGCAGTAATGACTTTATGAACTTCTTCACTTATAAGATTGATAATATCAGGGACAAAATTATAACTATGCAACAGTCTACAGTATCGCATCAGGCAGTGCATTGTTGTCTCCCTGAGGAAAAATTTGATCCATTCGTTGCTATAGGAGAGGAAGAATTTACTAAACTCGTTAAATCATCTAAATCTACAACATGTATGTTAGACCCTATACCGACTAAGCTACTGAAAGAGATGCTTCCAGAGATCATAGATCCTCTTCTTACTATCATTAATTCATCTTTGTCTCTAGGATACGTACCAAAAAACTTTAAGCTGGCTATGATTAAACCGCTTGTTAAAAAAACGCAACTTGATCCTACAGAATTAGTCAATTACAGGCCGATCTCGAATCTACCTTTTCTGTCAACGATATTAGAAAAAGCAGTATCTTCTCAACTGTGTTCATTTCTTGAAAGAAATTATATCTGAGAGGATTTCCAGTCAGGATTTAGACCGTACCATAGTACAGAGACTGCTCTCGTTAGAGTCACAAATGATTTGCTCTTATCATCCGATCGTGGTTGTATCTCTCTATTAGTGTTACTTGATCTTAGTGCTGCATTTGACACCATTGACCACAACATTCTTTTAAATAGACTAGAAAACTATGTTGGCATTAGTGGAATTGCACTAGCATGGTTTAAATCATACTTATCTGACCGTTATCAGTTTGTAGCAGTAAATTAAGAGATGTCTTATCGATCACAAGTTCAGTATGGCGTACCACAAGGCTCAGTACTAGGACCGTTGCTGTTCACTCTGTACATGCTACCCTTGGGAGATATCATTAGGAAACATGGAATTAGCTTTCACTGTTATGCCGACAATACTCAGCTCTATATTTCTTCAAAACCTAACGAAACTTACCAATTCACAAAATTAACGGAATGCATAGCTGAGATAAAAAATTGGATGACTAGTAATTTCCTACTTCTAAATTCTGAAAAAACAGAGATTCTAATTATTGGACAAAAAACTTCCTCACGTAATAACCTAGAATACTGTCTAACACTTGATGGCTGCTCTGTTAAGTCTTTGTCGTGGGTTAGGAACCTGGGTGTGCTCTTTGATACCAATCTTTCATTTGAAAGTCACGTGTCTAGTATCTGTAAAACCACATTTTTCCATCTTAAAAATATATCTAAATTACGCCATATGCTCTCATTGACAAATGCGGAACAATTAGTTCATGCGTTCATGACCTCAAGGCTAGATCATTGTAATGCTCTACTGGGTGGTTGCCCTGCACGCTTAATAAACAAACTACAGCTAGTTCAAAACGCAGCAGCTCGAATTCTTACCAGAACCAGGAAGTATGACTGTTGGGAGGCCAACCAGTTGGAGTGGAAAAGGGAAATGACGTGCTGTACAAAAAGTTGATCCAAAAATCCAAAAATGGTGTTTTATTGGTGTTTTATGTTCCCTTTTCCACTCCAACTGGTTGGCCTCCCAACATTGGGAAGTTTAACTGCAATAAGGTTTGTGGAAATTATGTGGAAAAATAAAGGTAATTATTGTATGAATTATCATGTGTTCTGGCATTCTGTTATTTTTAGAAAAATAATAACATTTTTAAAGGAAATTTATCAAGAGTTGAAAATTATAACAGAACACAGCAGCACCAAACTTTAGACTAAAAAAAACAAAAACTCCATAACACTTTCCTGATGTGTACACAGATGTAACTACTGCCGGCAATGCACAGTATTAGTGAAATGGGTGTGTTTGTAAGTCCAAGTTTATAGAGTCACCAGGTTAACCTGTGACATTTCTCCCCCCTTCCTCAGACACCTGAGGTGTCCTAGAGAGGTAATCTGCTGTACAATTTTGTGACCCAGCTTTGTACAAAATTTCAAAGTCAAATGGCTGGATGGCTAAAAACCATCTGGTGATACGTGCATTTGTGTCTCTCATACGGCCCAACCAGGCCAATGCCCTGTTATCAGTCTCAAGTGTGAATTTGCGTCCCACCAGGTAGTATCTTAAAGTGTCCAATGCCCATTTAATTGCCAGACACTCCTTCTCAACTGTAGAATACCTGGATTCACGGGGAAGGAGCTTCCTGCTGATGTAGGCAATTGGTTGGAGCTGCCCTTGACCTTCCTGAAGAAGTACAGCCCCAATGCCATGCTCAGAAGCATCGGTCTGTACCGTGAAAGTCTTTTCAAAGTCGGGACTCTGTAAAACAGGCTCTGTGCATAAGGAGTTCTTTAAGTCTTGGAAAAGCCTTCTCACAGTCCTGAGTCCAGTTAACTTTATTTGGCTTGTCTTTCTTAGTTAAATCAGTTAGGGTAAAGGCTCGTTCAGAGAAGTTGGGGATAAAACGCCTGTACCACCCCACAAGTCCAAGGAAAGAACGGACCTGTTTCTTGGTCACTGGTCGTTCTGCATTCTTGATGGCTTCCACTTTGCCCACCTGGGGACGTATTACTCCATGACCTAGCACATACCCTAGATATTGTGTCTCAGTCCTGGCTAGGGTGCATTTGTCTGGGCGGATGGTTAGACCAGCGTTCTTAATTCTCAGTAGTACCTCCTTCAGATGACCCATATGCTCCTGCCAAGTTTGACTATAGATGATTATGTCATCTAAGTATGCAGCAGCAAACTTCTCAGTTCCCCTGAGGATCTGGTCCATCATCCTTTGGAAAGTAGCTGGAGCTCCGTGAAGCCCAAAGGGAAGGACAGGGAACTGAAAATGTCCAAAGGGTGTTTTAAATGCAGTCACCTCCTTGCTCTCCAAACTTAGTGGAACCTGCCAATATCCCTTGCATAGGTCAAGTGTGGTGAGATACTTTGCTCTGCCAAGGCTCTCCACTACCTCATCCACTCTTGGCATGGGATACGGGTCAAATTTGCTTATACTATTGAGCTTGCGGAAATCCAGACAGAATCTCAGACTGCCATCCTTCTTGGGAACTAGGACAATGGGATTGCTCTATTCACTAGATGAAGGTTCAATCACACCAAGGCTCTGCATGGTCTCCAACTCCTCCTTCATAACTGGCAGAAGTCTTTCTGGGACCTGGTATACTGGCTGACGAATGGGTTTGGGATCCTTGAGAGTTATGAGATGGTGGATAACGCTCGTTCTGCCAGGTGTTTCCATAAAGAGTTGGGCTGGGATAATTTGTAGAAGTTCCTGCATTTTACCATCTTCCAGGTGCTCAAAATTCAGCTGACTGTTCCCCTGATGACCAGGCAGGTATTGTTCCTCGATTTCCTCCTCTCCCTCCACAGATCTCACAAACAAAGCAGTTGCGGCTCCCGCTTCTTCCTCAGACATGGGATCTAGTTGTGTGGAACGAGCATACCACTTTTTCAACATGTTAACATGGAAGATTTGCAAGGGCGGGGTCCTGGATGGGATCTCGATCTCATATGTCACAGGACCCACTTTCCGCTTGATTTGGTAGGGGTCTTGCCACTTCACCAGAAGTTTATGCTCACTCGTTGGTAACAACGACAAAACTTTTTCACCTAGTTCAAATGTACGGGATCTGGCTGTTTGGTCGTACCACTCTTTTTGGCGTTTTTGAGACTGCAGGAGATTTTCTCGTGCAAGGGTTGTTGTCTTCTGCAGATGCTCTCTCATCTTTAGCACATAGGAGAGAATATTTTTCTTGTGTGGTTTATCAGTGGCCTCCCAACTCTACCTCAATACATCCAGAGGCCGTCTGACCTGGTGAGCATACAACAGTTCAAATGGCAAGAATCCTGTAGATGCATGAGGCACCTCTCTATATGCAAACAGGAGGAATGGAAGCCACTTGTCCCAGTCCTTGCCCGTGTCAGAAACATATTTCTTCAGCATCGTTTTCAAGGTCTGATTAAAACGTTCAACAAGACCATCAGTCTGTGGATGGTAAGGGGTGGTTCGTACTCTCTTTATGCCCAGCAATTGATATACCTTTTGTAGGGTGTGGCTCATGAAGTTTGGGCCCTGATCTTTGAGCACTTCTTGAGGTATGCCTACCTGCGAGAAAAAACGTAGGAGTACAGTGGCTATTTGCTTAGCTGTGACCTCTCTTAGTGGGTATGCCTCAGGGTATCTGGTAGCGTAATCGCAAATAACCAAAATAAATCGGTTCCCTCTCTGACTCTTTTCCACAGGCCCAACTACTTCAACTCCTATTCGCTTAAAAGGAGTGTCAACTACAGGAAGTGGTATAAGGGGTGCGTAGGCAGGAGTACGGCCAGTAGTGAGCTGGCATTCTGGACAAGATTTACAGAACTCCTTAACCTCACTGTACATCTTTGGCCAGTAAAATCTCTTTGCAATTCGCATTAATGTCTTCATAAAAGCCAAGTGACCTGCCCAGGGAATAGTATGCCCAAGTTCTAATACCTCCTTCCTGTATGCCTTAGGTACTATTAGCTGCAGTCCGTCTTCCTTACTCTGTCGGTACAAAAGACTATTTTGTACAACAAAAGTCTCACCAAGCAAAGACACAACACCATAATTTTCCTCAGCCTGTTTAAAACATTCAGTCAGAGTTGAGTCCTTACGCTGAAGTTGGGCTAGATTACCAGGGACCACTAAGTCTGCTTCAGTGAGTTCGGGTTCTTCTGCCTCTTCCTCAGCTTGCTCTGAAGTTTCCAACAACCCCTCAACCCATTCCCTGCGTTTCTGCAGCCTTTCCTGCTCTGTAGGCTGTGACTCACCTAAGCTAGTCTCAGAGCTGAAGGGCATTTCTTGCAGAATGTCTGGTGTTATTTCTTGGTGCTGTGGAACCTGAGTCAGCTGCTTTGCTTGGGCCCTCGAGACAACGCCACACCATACAGTCTCTTGCACCAATTCAGCTAGTACAGGGAAGTCAGTACCTAACAGTACAGGATAAGGCAGCTTGGTTGCAACACCCACATTCATCAGATATGACTGATTACAGACCTCAATATAAACCTCAGCAGTAGGCAACTCAGTGCTATCCCCATGCACACAACAAACTGTTACTGCGTCTCCTTCACTCCAGGAATCTCTGGGTATATATTGGGCCTGTACCAGCGTATGGGAACAACCTGTGTCCACCAACGCTGAAAGGGGTTTACCATTTAACAGTACAGTGATGACTGGCTCTCGATCGGGCGGTGTTCTTAACTGTTCTGGCCGTGGCATATAACAAAGACCAGTTGTCTTGGGCTTTTTGAGGGGGCAAAGGGGCCTAGTGTGACCTGGCTCACCACAGTTATAACATATGACAATCTCTCCCTTAACTGTTGTCGGGGGCATTGTGGCCGATGTTGAGGGTTTAGAATGACTGGGCTTAAAGATTTTAGGGCCACCTTGAGAGTTTGAACCCACCCCCAACCCATCAGACTTACCCTTCAAAGAGTGGAGGATGCCAGCATATCGAGTAGTTCCAGGTCCCTTCCGTGCAGCAATGTAGGCCTCAACCAATGTTGCAGCCTCTGCAGCTGTGTCGGGATCTCTTTCCCTTACCCAAGTCCTCACCTCAGGGTACAACACTCGCAGGTACTGCTCCAGCACAAGGGACTCCATAATGTCCCTCTTATTACTTTGCTTGTAGTGTACCCATTTGGAGAACAAGTCCTTCAGTCGGATGTAGAGTTCCGTAGGAGTCTCATCGGCAGGGGTACTAAGGGACCAGAATCTCACCCGGTATGTCTCCGCACCGATTTCATATTTTTTTAGAATTGCAGCTTTCACTTGGTCATAGTCTCTGGTTTGTGTGGGGTTCATAGCCACAAAAGCACTTCGGGCCTTGCCAGTTAGCAAGGGAATAAGACGAACGGCCCAGTCGCCCCTTGGCCACTGATACACCTCTGCAAGTCTTTCAAAAGTTGTAAGTTAGTGTTCAATATCATCACTGTCCTCCAGCTTGGCTATTCGAGGTTCATGGTCTATCACCCGCCTTGCAGCTCCTTCCGAAGCTCCATTTCTTGTCCGCTCCATGTCTAGCTGCATTTGGGTGACCTGGTGGCTGAGAACCTTGTAATTTTGTTCACGGCGAGAAGCCTCCCTCTTCTGCCTTTCATCCCGGTCCTTTTGGTACTGCATGAATGACTGGAACATTTGTGCCAGCGCTGTGATGGCAGCATCTCCCCCAGTGGCTGGGATTTCCGCAGGCAGCGATCTCTCCTCGACAACACCTCCAACAGCACCTTGGTCCATTACTGCATCTGTGCCCTCCACAGGCTGACCCCTCGTTTTGGGTGGCATGTCAGCAGGGCATTACCTTATACAGCCACGTCACTCACTGGTGGGGGATCCCACTTCTGACACCATATGTTGGGAGGCCAACCAGTTGGAGTGGAAAAGGGAAATGACGTGCTGTACAAAAAGTTGATGCAAAATCCAAAAATGGTGTTTTATTGGAAGGTGTTAAATATTTACAGTGCAGGAGAAAACAAAAATAAATAAAAAACGTACAAAAGGAAACAAAAACAGCAACAATGTGCTAATTTTGGCTAAACCAAATGGCCCAAGTTCGCAACGCTGCTCAGTCTTAGAGTCCACAATCAGAACTGAAATCCTTTCAGCCAGCAAGCCTATTTATAGGCTGACGCCCCTCCTATAGAGCATACCAATCACATGTACAAACATTTTAGTTTGTAGCGATCAAATTAAATAATATAAACACCCAAAACAACACTTAAACCTTCCAAACAGGTTAAACAACAACCATTAACAGAGAAAGAGTTTAACAACAAATTAAATGGAAAAGCAACTGTTTCTAAATCCCCTCCCCCTCTGACATCACACCAAAATGGTATCTTCCACAGGAAGTGATGTGGCTGTTTCTATAAAAAACAGATTAACCTGGATTATGGGGTCGGTTGTACAGAGTGTGAACTGGGAAGTTTAACTGCAATAAGGTTTGTGGAAATTATGTGGAAAAATAAAGGTAATTATTGTATGAATTATTATGTGTTCTGGCATTCTGTTATTTTTAGAAAAATAATAACATCTTTAAAGGAAATTTATCAAGATTTGAAAATTATAACAGAACACAGCAGCACCAAACTTTAGACTAAACAAAACAAAAACTCCATAACACTTTCCTGATGTGTACACAGATGTAACTATTGCCGGCAATGCACAGTATTAGTGAAATGGGTGTGTTTGTAAGTCCAAGTTTATAGAGTCACCAGGTTAACCTGTGACAATGACCATATTAACCCAGTTCTGTCAAAACTGCATTGGCTCCCTATTAAACATCGAATCACTGTTAAAATATTGCTGATTACTTACAAAGCACTAAATGGTTTAGCTCCGCAGTACTTGAGCGAGCTCTTAACGCATTATAGTCCTTCACGTCCATTGCGATCTCAAAATTCCAGCCAGTTAATAATACCTAGAATATCAAAATCGACTGCTGGCGGTAGATCCTTCTCCTATTTAGCACCAAAACTTTGGAACAATCTTCCTACCATTGTCTGGGAAGCAGACACACTCTGTCAGTTCAAAGCCAGATTAAAGACACATCTCTTTGACCTAGCATTCACATAATACATTATAGACTTCTATAATTCAATGTTAGGCTGCATAGATTAGGTCAGCTGGAACCGGGAACACTTCCCATAAATCCTGATGTACTCGTTACATTGTGAGAAGAATGGCATCTACGCTAATTTTAGTGTCTTTGTTTATCCCGAGGTTTTCCCGCAGCCTGCCGGATCCAGGTCGTATCCAGATCTGAAGAAGGACCTTCGCCTGGACCCGATGTCAACGCAGTGCTGAAGTGCCAACTAGTCTCTCCCTATGGAAGATCCCTTTACCACTCTACAGATAAAGCGTTGTCGGGAAAACTCAATTCGCGTATCTACCCCGAATTGATAAAATAAAATAAAATAAAATTCTGTATCAAAATTATAAGGAAACACCAGTACTTTATTTAGGCTTGGTCTGTAGGGAATTACAAACCTGCGCACATATATTCAAACGCACATAACTATAGAACCAATTCTTATTGCGCATGTGAACGCCATCAGCGTTTCTCACAGGTTCGCGTTTAAAGTCTGTGTAGAGAGAATGGTGTCGTCTTAGCGGACCCTAATTTAATAACAAATGATCGTTGCGACGGAAGCGAATCAATCAAAACTAACTTTAGCTGGAAAATAACTTTATTAAAGAACCGCTATAAAGCCAAAACAATCTTACCTTAAATTATACATTTATCTCTGTAAAGCTACTTTGAAACAATCTACATTGTTGAAAGCGCTATATAAATGAAGATGACTTGACTTGACTAAAGGGATTCAGGTTTTTTTTGTATTTAATAATTTAGGGAACAGACCCCATCTCTATATGATATCTAGGTGAAAGAGTCTCTTTATGGTGGGATTTATTAAACCTCAGTGACGTGAGACAGACGATGGTCGGTTTAGCCAGTCTGTCTGCTTCCCCAGATTGTCATGTTTGAGCTCTAAGACTATGTGCCATATTACTAGAGAGAAGAGCGGCACCATCCCAGGAGGGATGAATACATCTCTTCTCAACAGGTCAGGTCTGCCCCAAAAACTTTTCCAAATGTCTATGAACGACGTGACGTCGCGAGTCACCAACTTAAAGGAAACACGTTTAAAAGCATTATATATGAATGCATGTATAATATTTATATTAATTTAAAGTTAATTTTACATGTCAATTAATATATTATAGTAACTATATGAATATATTTCATGAATCAAAAGTAATTATAAGTCATATAGTAAAAATATAATAAATAATTAGCAGCAAAAGATGGACAATTTGCTCTCTAGAGTTTGTTTCACACTATAAACTGCTTTGATTTGGAGTGAGAGATACAGGGGGAGTGGCTTTATTGTATAAGATACATGTCACTGCACTGATTGGTCCAGTTTTGGTCTACGATCTCTAACCCAGAATAAAACCTGCACCGGAGCAGCTTAGCCGTGTAGCGCAAGTTACCATGATGGTGAACACAACTAAAACCAATCCACTTTCCTGAGCCCTAAAAGCCAGTTTGCTCAAACTAATCACAAACTTTACCTGTTAGCAAATGAAACCGCTTTGTGCAACAGGCCACAGGACGTTGTTGTTGTTTTACTAGAGACAAAGAACTGCCTTACACTGGCAGCTAAATGACAAGTCAGAAAGTTACAACTCAAAAACAACTTCCACAAAACTAACGTCACAGAACTAAAGTTTATTTCACTATACGTTTGCTTTATCTGAATTTCAGATTATTTTAATTATTGGATCTGTAGAAACCTTTTACTCACAAAATCACATTGTCAGTGAAATGGTCATTTTATTTGTTATTGTACAGATATACGTTATTATATACATCTGTTTATGTAATAACAGGCTTTATGCAACTATAACGAAAGTAAAAAAAAAAAAAAAAAAGATCAAATTCAGGGAATTGTTTCATATATTAACAAATAACAGATTGTTGTTGTTTTTCTACATTTGTTTCCAGTCTCTTTTAATTTTGAGCATTCAATCAAAATAATTTAAAATAATTTTATTTCTTGTTCTCTAACATATAAAACACAAATCTTGTGGCATTTCACAGAAACACTAGTTTATTAGTTAACTAACTACACATTTACTTTATGTGAATCTAACAAAACATTTGCTCACTGTGACACAGAACAATGCTTTCTAATATGATTCACTAGAGTATGTGATCGGGTGAAACTCTTCCCACACTGAGTACAGTCGTACGACTTCTCTCCAGTGTGAATTCGCTCGTGTTCTTTCAGGTTTCCAGACAGAGTGAAACTCTTGTCACAATATGAGCACTTGTAAGGTTTTTCTCCAGTATGAATTCTTTGGTGCTCTTTCAGATCACCAGCTGTAGTAAAGCTCTTCCCACAGTCAAAGCACACATAATCTCTCACTTCATTATGTTTTTTCTGGTGCCGTTTAAAACTGTCCAGCCTTGAAAAACTCTTTCCACAGAGAGAACACACATAAGGCCTCTCATCTGAATGAACTTTCAGGTGTGTTTTTAGATTTGATGATGAAATAAAATCTTTACCACACTGATCACAGTTAAATGGTTTCTCTCCAGAGTGAATGTACAGATGAACACTGAGAGTTGATGCTCGAGAAAAACTCTTTCCACACTGAGTGCATGTATACGGTTTCTCTCCAGAGTGAATTCTCATGTGTGTCTCAAGGTCTCCTTTCCCTGTGAAACTCTTTCCACACTGAGTGCATGTATACGGTTTCTCTTCAGTGTGAATTCTCATGTGTCTCTTAAGGTCTCCTTTCCCTGTGAAACTCTTTCCACACTGAGTGCATGTATACGGTTTCTCTCCAGAGTGAATTCTCATGTGTCTCTTAAGGTCTCCTTTCCCTGTGAAACTCTTTCCACACTGAGTGCATGTATACGGTTTCTCTCCAGTGTGAATACGCAGATGAACACTGAGAGTTGATGCTTGAGAAAAACTATTTCCACACTGAGTGCATGTATACGGTTTCTCTCCAGAGTGAATCCTTAAGTGTGTCTTAAGGTCTCCTTTCCCTGTGAAACTCTTTCCACACTGAGTGCATGTATACGGTTTCTGTCCAGTGTGAATCCTTAAGTGTGTCTTAAGGTTTCCTTTCTGTGTGAAACTCTTTCCACACTGAGTGCAGGTGTGCGTCTTTTTGGCTTTTGTTCTTTTAATTGTAAAGTTACGATGTTCCTCCTCCACTTCATCCAGTTCTTGTCTTTGCTCTTTCACTCTCACCTGGTCTAAAATACACATCAAGTTAGAATCAGTTCAAGTGTGTTCGGGTCATTTTGACCCGGAGAAGATTTTCTTTTTACCGAAAATACTAGTTAATGTTATCGCTTTGGACTGAAACTTAGTGAATTGTTTCACAAATGGTATAAATACTTCTGAAATGTTTTGTGACAATTTTCTTAATTTTTTAGGGGGGGTTTTGTCACATTGTCACTCTTGTGGTGTTCCCGGTCAAAAATGACCGGACTACAAAAAATAGCTTATAAATCACTTATTATGCTATATTTTCACCCAATATTGGATTCAATCTTTTTGTCAACTTGTTCTCTTTCAGTTAGGCCTGGTTTTATATTTCTATTTGCATCTTGATTAATCGTAGGCATCTCATTTTTTTGAGTAAAAAAACATTATTTTTGAATAATTTTGGAAAAATAAAATAAAATCTGAAGAAAATTGGAACTGTTGACCACACTAGTCTACTTTAATTTTTCACCAGGAATTTTGTTTTGAAATTTTTTTATTTTGTACAATATGGCACATTGTCACTCTCGTGGTGTTCCCGGTCAAAAATGACCGGACTACAAAAAATTGCTTATAAATCACTCGTTATGCAATATTATCACCCAATATTGGATTCAATCTTTTTGTCAACTTGTTCTCTTTCAGTTAGGACTGGTTTTATATTTCTATTTGCATCTGATTAATCGTAGGCCTCATTTATTTGATAGTAGGCATCTAATTTTTTGAGTAAAAAAAAAAACATTATTTTTGAATAATTTTGGAAATATTAAATAAAATCTGAAGAAAATTGGCACTGTTGATCACACTAGTCTACTTTAATTTTTCACAAGGAATTTTATTTTGAAAAACTTTTATTTTGTACAATATGGCACATTGTCACTCTCGTGGTGTTCCACTGGGCCATTGAGGGCCATTGTTTCAATGGGCCATTGAAAGTGAATGGGAGAGACCAATGCAAACAATGAATGGAACAACACAAAATAAAAGTTTTTCAAAACAAAATTCCTGGTGAAAAATTAAAGTAGACTAGTGTGATCAACAGTGCCTATTTTCTTCAGATTTTATTTAATATTTCCAAAATTATTCAAAAATAATGTTTTTTTCAGGGAACACCACAGGGGAAATTGGGTTGTGCACAGAAAGCAACAGAGATCAGATATTTCACTTTTTGTTCTGTCATTCACTTGTTAATATAGTAAAAATAAGTTTGACAACTGCTATATACAAGGTTATAATCATTTAGATGCATTTCTCCATCATTATCATCCATATACTGCTTATTAATTCACATCTACCAAAGCAGTCAACAATGAAGAATCAAGAATGGACACCAACCTATTTGTTCCTCAGTATCTTCATGTTTTATTCTGGATGGTTCTGGATCCCTCATGTCTTCAATCTCCTCTTTAATAAACTCCATCTTTAACAGTCACACAGATTTCAGCTGCTACTCCTGGAGTTTGTCCTTCTCTTGTAGGATGATGGGAATATTCCCAGTATTTATTGGTGAATTGTTGTGGGAGGGGCTTCACTGCAGGTGTGAACTGTGATCACTGTGTTTTTATCCAATCTGCATTTAAAAAGTACAGAGTCATCATGTTAAACTGCTGCTGAAAACCCCTTAGTCTCCAAAAGTTCCCTGTTTTCAGCTCATTCATTATGGTGATGTCTGAGATCTTCTGTAAATTGGCACATTAAGCTCATTTTATTGGTGTCAACAGACTGAAACAAACTACAGCATCATCACCTTTAACTTCAGTTCTTGTCTTTGCTCTTTCACCTCCATCTGGTCTGAAACATATTAAAACATTAAGTTGTTAGAATGAGTTCTGGAGGATAAATGTGAATTTTTAAGTGAACCCTGATTTAATAACAAAACAAGTGAGATCTGCTTATCAAATATTATATTTTTGATGTGCCAAAGGTTAATTTCCTCTTGTTAATAGTCAAAATGTGAACGACAACTGCTGTACGAGATTATGATAAGTGCATTTATATTCCTAGATTATTTGCTAATATTGCACAGCTCTTATGATTGGCATCTAATAATATAGCCCATTAAGCATTTTAACTGATTATTATATTTATTTTTTTATAAAATCAGCCATAATTATTTATAATTTTGAAAATTATGTTTTGTGTAAAAGGTAAATAGAATTAAACAAGAGAATCTGGTGATTCAGATAATAGGCTAAATGTTTTGTCTTTAAAGGACAAGTTCGTTATTTTACACTTAAAGCCCTGTTTACAGATCGTTTCTGATGAAATAGAACGGTTAAGATTAAAATTTGGACACATGCTGCTGTCCCGAGAATTTTAGGTTTCTTTCGCTGCAGTTTATTGACAGAGGACAGACAATACAATCTTTCAGCTGAAGGATGCATGAGAAAAGACATGTTAATTACCGTCTGCAATTCATCTATTACACAGGTCACAGATATGGCTATAAACATACATTAACATCAAAATGAAAGTTAAACCCATTTAAACGACATTTCCACAGACTCAATCCACAAATGATATGTGGAGATTCTTTTTTTTAATGCGCGTTAATAAAAGTGCAAAAATACATCAAACTGTTGGCAGAAAAACGCATACATAACCTTATTGCGGTTTATGGCACTTACATAATATAAACTCTAAACTTCACTTAATTGTAACGAGGCTTCAGCAAAGTGAGGATCCATTTGCAGCTTTATTGTGATCTTGGTTCGCACAATCAGGGTCAATCACCAGCAAACACAACAGTAGAGACAAAGCAACTCGTAATGCGAAAACAGGCATAAGGTCAGGCAGCAAACTTACATAAATCAGTCCACAATAGAGAACAGTCCAGAGCAGGCAGCAAAGAATCACGAAGAGAATAAACAGTCCAAGAGTAATCCACGGGAAGACAGAAACACTCAGAGATGTTCACCAGGGCAAAACAAAACCTCTCAATGAGGGACTTCTTCTTCGACTTGTTGATATCCAGTTTATCGGTGCATTACCGCCACCTTCTGCTCCGGAGTGTGACACACACACGCACACACACACACACACACACACACACACACACACACACACACACACTACTCATCCCAGTCCTTCTGTACAATAATAACAATAATAATAATTCTAATAATGACAACAGCAATAATAATAATAATAATTTTTGATATCAAGAATTACATTTTTAAATATCAAGAATTACATTTTTGATATCAACAATTTACTTGTAAGAAGATAGAAATCATTCTTGATGTCTGTAATTGTATTTTCACTAGTGAAATGTCACCAGGCTGCCATTCAAAATCAATTGTTGATATCAAGAATGATTTCTTACAAGTAGAAATATAACTTTTGATGTCAATAATTACATTGTTACTGATATCAATAATTCAATTGTCACTAGTTGAAATGTCTATTCTTGATATCAACAATTGAATTGCTACTAGTAAAATTTTTCATTTTTGATATCTGAAAATATATTTCTGATATCAATATTATTTCAGATATCTAAAATGGCTTTCTTACTAGTAACAATCACATTCATGATATCAGAAATTAACATCATCACTAGTGAAAATTGAATTATTGATATCAAAAATGAACATTGTTACCAGTAGCAGTTCAATTGTTGATATCAAGAATAGACATTTCAACTAGTGACAACTGAATTTTTTATATCAAAAATAAAGTTTTTTTACTAGTAAGAAATGTATTTCTGATATGTAAAACTGGAATTTCAACAAGTAAGAAATCAATTCTTGATATCAACAATGGATTTTGAATGGCAGCCTATGGTGACATGTCACTAGTGAAAATACAATTACAGATATCAAGAATTATAGTTTTTACTAGTTGAAATTAAATTGTTGATATCAAGAATGAGCATTTTAACTAGTGAAAATTTCATTGTGGATATCAAAAATGAGTATTGTTACCAGTGGAAATGTAATTTCTGATATCAAAAATTGCCATTGTTATAGTAGAAATGTGTACTAGTAACAATTGAACTAGTAACAATTGAATTATTGATATCAAGAATTAGTATCCTGGAAATGAATAAAAGTTAAAACGGCTTGCCATAGAATAGACAATGAGGCACTATTTGCTTTTGACGCGCTGTCTCGCGCCTCTTGCCGGTGTAGAGATGGTGTTACTGCTCATGATGCTCGGGATCTGTGATGATCATAATTCCCTTATATATCCTGATGGATATATAAAAGGCCTTAAACTCCAACAATCTTTTGAAAACGGAGTGTTCCCTTATCGAGTCGGCCCCTCGACATTACGTACAGGTATGGGGAAATCCATTTTCCTCAAAAGCTGAAGCCTGATTTGAATAACTCTTTTGCTTGCAAATAGCTGACAGCCTCCAATATAGGTGACATCGGGCGCCAAACAAACTCAGAATCTTTCTTCCTCACCTGGAGCCTGGTTTCGCCGTGGATTTACGCTAACAGAGTGGACAAAGTGGATTATCCCCTCTCGCGTTCCGGCGGATTTTTTGCTTTAAAATCGAATGAAAATGTCTCTTTCACACGCACAGTGAAATAATGTGAAGTGCCATTTAATGTCAATTTAATATGCTGTCAATGTGTATTATAATTATTCTCAGCTTATTTCTGTTTTATGTGCAGTGCTGTATTACTTAAGAATTTATTTGAAGTTATCTTATATAGAGTTTACTTAAAGTTTTCCCTATATAGAAATGACTTGAAGTTTCCTGTACTGCATTTACTCGAAGTTGTCCTTGCTTGAAGTTTTCTATGTATAATTTACTTTGAGTTAGCTTTAAAGCCACTCCTCCTCATATGTTCATACAAGTATATGTTGCTTTGGCTAAAGGGATTCAGTTTTTTTTTTTGTATTTAATAATTTAGGGAACAGACCCAGTCTCTACATGATGATATCTAGGTGAAAGAGTCTCTTTATGATGGGATTTATCTTTACCAGACAACAGTCGGTTTAGCCAGTCTGTCTGCTTCCTGACCTGAGCCCCAGATTGTCATGTTTGAGCTCTAAGACTATGTGCCATATTACTAGAGAGAAGAGCAGCTCCATCCCAGGGGGATGGATACAATCTCTTCTCAACAGGTCAGGTCTGCCCCAAAAACTTTTCCAAATGTCTATGAACGACGTGACGTTGAGAGAATATTTATATTAATTTAAAGTTAATTTTACATGTCAATTAATATATTATAATAACTATATAAATATATTTCATGAATCAAAAGTAATTATAATTCATATAATAAAAATATAATAAATAATTAGCAGCAAAAGATGGACAATTTGGTCTCTAGAGTTTGTTTCACACTATAAACTGCTTTGATTTGGAGTGAGAGATACAGGGGGAGTGGCTTTATTGTATCAGATACATGTCACTGCACTGATTGGTCCAGTTTTGGTCTGCGATCTCTAACCCAGAATAAAACCTGCTCCGGAGCAGCTTAGCTGTGTAGCGTAAGTTACCATGATGATGAACACAACTAAAAACCAGTCCACTTTCCTGAGCCCTCAAAAGCCAGTTTGCTCAAACTAATCTCGAACTTTACCTGTTAGCAACTGAAACCGGCTTTGTGCAACAGGCCACAGGACGTTTTTGTTGTTTTACTAGAGACAAAGAACTGCCTTACACTGACAGCTAAATGACAAGTCAGAAAGTTACAACTCAAAAACAACTTCCACAAAACTGACGTCACAGAATTAAAGTTTAATTCACTATACGTTTGCTTTATCTGAATCTCATTTATTTTAATTATTGGATCTGTAGAAAACTTTTACTCACAAAATCAAACATTGTCAGTGAAATAGTCATTTTATTTGTTGTTATTGTACAGATGTTCGTTATTGTATATACATCTGTTTATGTAATAACAGGCTTTATGTAACTAAAAAGTAAAAAAAAAAAAAACTGATCAACTTCAGGGAATATATTAACAAATAACTGACTGTTGTTGTTTTTCTACATTTGTTTCCAGTTTCTTTTAATTTTGGTATTTCTTTGAGTAAGCATTCAAAATCATTTTCAAATATAGCTGCGAGCAGCGATTACGCGGTGCCGCCGGCTTTGGCCCTTCCCCTTCAGCTATATTTATTTATTTATTTATTTTTATATATATATATATATATATATATATATATATATATATATATATATATATATATACATATGAAAATATGATACACTCAAAATATTCCACAACAAATCCTTTAAATTTAATGTAAAAAAAAAAACGAATGTAAGCAGTGTTGGGTTCACGTAACACTCTCATTATAATCAAAATATTTCAACATTTGCGATGTATTTGGATGCCAAACTATTCTTTATTATAGGCTTTGTACTTCACTCACGTTCCCATATCGACGGAAAAAAATCATCCTCTTCACATGCGCAAAAATGTGCTTGGAAACATCACAGTGGAGCGGTGCTTACCGTGAATGACACAATTTGTACTACTATAAGAAATTATGTTCTGTTCCCAACAACTTCCACTCCAATATATATATATATATATATATATCAAAATGTTCCTTCACTTAAAAGAGTTAAATTATCATATAGAGAAAATTACATTCAATCTCAGTAATAAGTGAATAGTATCACAGAGGGCAACCAACAACCATCTTGATTACAGGGACTTCAAATAGCTTGTCACCTTAAACATTTGACCATTCTGTTTTAACAGAAGATCAAAGATGTGATCACTTCAGATAGATTGTATTACCTAAACCTTTTGCTGTTCTGATTTCATTTACATTTAGAGTTGACCATTTGGGTTGATCACATCCTGAACAAATGGTCAAGTATATTTGTATAGCGCTTTTCACAATACAGATTGTATCAAAGCAGCTTCACAGTATTAAATTAAAATAAAATAATACAACAAGGTTTGTTTCTAGTGGAATTTATTGATTGATAAAATAGAATTAAATATCCCCAAAATATCCCCAACTGAGCAAGCCAAAGGCAACAGTGGCAAGGAACCGAAAAAACTCCATCAAGTGACCTAATGTCCTGCGGAATGTTCATTCATCAGCACACCAAGGCTCGTGGGCCGCGGGGGTGGACTTGCTGCTGTTTATAAAAATCAGTTTATTTGCCAGTTGATGAACTCCAATACGTACTCGTCCTTTGAATTACAGATGTCTAAGGTTGGTCGATTAAATTCTTTTTATTGTATTCTTGTTTATCGGCCTCCTGGGATTTTGGGTCCTTTTCTGAGCGATTTTACTGACTTTTTATCCTCTATTATTAAGTTGAATAGAGTTATTATTGTCGGTGATTTTAATATTCATGTGGATAATGCTGCATGTAATACTGTTTTAAATTTTTTAAATTTAATGGATTCTTTTAATTTTGTTCAACATGTCTCTGGTCCTACACATGATAAAGGACACTTGCTTGATTTAGTGTTTTCTCATGGTTTAAATATTGACGATGTGTGTACAGAAGATGTCTTTGTTAGTGACCATAAATGTGTTTTATTTAATCTTGCGTGTAACGAAAATTCACCCCCGGTTAAGCGGGTGTCTTGTTCTCGCATGATTACCCAAGTTGCTGTTGAGAATTTCTCGACTGCTTTTGACTCCAACTCGGTTATTTTTTCAAATGACATTGACAGTTCTGTACAGTCGTTTAATGATCACTGCACTGTTCTATTGGATAAAGTGGCTCCATTTAGGAAACGGAATATTTCCGTGGTTAAGACTTCTCCATGGATAACTGATGCCATTCGCAGTCTCAGACGTGTGTGTCGGAAGACTGAACGCTTGTGGAAATCTACGCGGCTCCAGGTTCATCGTCTGTATTTTAAAGAGTTACTGTCTGATTTACATGAGATGATTAAGGTGGCCAGAGCGCTGTATTTTAAAAATTTGATTTCAACTTGTAAAAGGAAGCCCAAGATTTTGTTTGACACTATTAAGAGCCTTGTGTCGCCTGTTACATCATCTGTACCTGCTTTTTCAAATGATGATTGTAATAATTTTTTATCTCATTTTGTGGGTAAGGTTATGGCTGTCAGGGCTAGTATTTTACCATTAGTTATTTCCCCTGTAATTATTACAGAGCGGCCCGCAATTTTAAGCTCTTTTCAGTCAATTTCTTTTAATGATCTTATTAAGATAGTTTGTACGATGAAACCTTCTCAGAGTCCGGTGGATGTTTTGCCTGCTTCTGTGGTCAGAGAAACTATTACATCCATTGGTCCATGTTTAGTCTCAATTATTAACCTTTCTCTAAAGCTGGGCCAGGTCCCGAGGTGTTTTAAACACGCTGTTGTTCAACCTCTCTTGAAAAAGAGTAATCTTGATGTTACTTCGCTAAACAACTATAGGCCGATCTCTAAATTGCCCTTCATTTCTAAAATCCTGGAGAAGGTTGTAGCAATACAGTTGAATGATATTCTGGAGACTCATAATATTTATGACAAATTTCAATCAGGCTTTCGTAAAAATCATTCTACTGAAACTGCCTTACTTAGGGTATCAAATGATATTTTGATGGCCACAGATGCGGGTGAATGTTCCGTGTTGGTTATGTTAGATCTCAGCGCAGCGTTCGACACTGTGGATCACTGCACTCTGATTAATAGATTACGCTGTTTAGTAGGTATTTCGGGTTCGGCTCTGGACTGGTTTTCATCTTATTTGTCCGACAGGACATTTTCGGTATCTGTTGGATCCTTTATGTCTGATTCTGCATTTTTGTCTTGTGGGGTGCCACAAGGTTCTGTGCTGGGCCCTTTGTTGTTTAATTTGTATATGCTTCCTCTTGGACAGATCATTAATAGTTTTAAAACAATATCTTATCATTTATATGCAGATGACATTCAGTTACTTTTTTCGTTCAAACCTGATAGTCTAGATAAACTGTCAGTTCTACAGGACTGTTTAGTCTCCATTAACAAATGGATGGCAAACAATTTTTTGCAACTTAATAAAGATAAAACTGAATTGATGATCTTTGCTCCTGACAATATTATACCTAAGATTAAGCAGGTTTTGGGGGTTTCAGCCACCTCAGATTGTAGTGAAATGAGAAATCTGGGTGTCTGCCTGGATAGAGCCATATGTTTTAACAGTCATATAAAGTCTGTAGTTCGCTCATGTTTTTACCATCTTAGGAACATTGCTCAGATTAGATCGGTAGTCTCAAGAAAAGAGATGGAGATGCTTGTTCATGCCTTCATCTCGTCAAGATTGGACTACTGTAATGTTCTGTACACTTGTTTGAATAAGTCTTCTATGCAGCGACTACAAGTTGTACAAAATGCTGCAGCAAGGCTTTTGACTGGTACCAGTAAGTGGTCTCATATAAGACCAGTTCTCAAGGACCTTCATTGGCTTCCAGTTGAATTCAGAGTGCAGTTTAAAATTTTAGTTATCACTTATAGAGCCCTGCACGGCCAGGCACCTCTCTATATTCAAGATCTTTTACACAAACATTTACCGGGTCGGCTCTTACGGTCTTCTGGTATGGACCTTCTAATTGTCCCTAGAACTCGTCTAAAGACTAAAGGGGACTGTGCCTTTTGTACTGTGGCACCGAGGCTTTGGAACTCACTTCCATTAGCACTGAGAACTATGGATTCTGTCAGTTCTTTTAAAAAACATCTGAAGACGCATCTTTTTGGGCTGGCTTTTATTTGACAGCATTGGTTACTTGTGTTTTTGTGTTTTGTGTGTTGTTTTGCTAGATCTATTGTTTGCATGTCTGATCTTTTCTTTTAATTAACAGTTTGTAAAGCACTTTGTGACTTGTTGTCTGTGAAAGGTGCTATATAAATAAATTTTACTTACTTACTTACTTACTAATGGTGTCCTAAAACTCCATCAGGTGACCTAATGGAGAAAAAAAAAACCTTGGGAAAACCCAGGCTCAGTCGGGGGCCAGTTCTCCTCTGGCATTTATGAACTAGAGGCCGGATTGTAGTTTGAACTGTAAGATTAAAAATATTATATGAATGCCTGGCCGAAAAGATGCGTATTTAATCTAGTTTTAAACTGGGAGAGCAAGTCCGAGCAACGAACAGTATCAGGAAGGCTATTCCAGAGTTTCGGAGCCAAATGTGAAAATGCTCTCCCTCCTTTGGTTGATCTGGATATCCTAGGTATGACCAAAAGCCCCGAATTTATTGATCTTAAAGAGCGCAATGGATTAAAGGGCGATAGAAGATCCGTTAAAAAGACTGGAGCTAAGCCGTTTAGGGCTTTATAAGTCAGTAGCAATACTTTGTAAATAATACGGAACTTTATAGGTAGCCAATGCAGTGATGATAAAATCGGTGTTATATGATCATATTTTCTTGATCTAGTAAGAACTCTAGCGGCTGCATTATGGACTAACTGTAGCTTGTTTATTGAGGATGCAGGACAACCAGCTAATAAAGCATTACAGTAATCTAGTCTCGAGGTCATGAATGCGTGAACTAACTTTTCTGCATCAGAAACTGATTGCATATTACGTAGCTTAGCAATGTTTCTAAGGTGGAAAAAGGTTACAATCGATTATAACACCCAGGTATTTTACTGTAGAGGATAAAGTAACAGGACATCCTACGATGTTAAAGTTGTATTGTGAAAAGTTTTGTGGGCGGTTTTTTGAACCGATAAGTATTACCGATAAGAAAATTACGCGTCATCCAATCTTTTACATCTTTAACTCACTGTCAATTTGGATAATTTAGCGTTTTCATCTGGCCGTGATGAAATATAGATTTGAGTGTCATCAGCATAACAATGGAAATTAATTCCATGTTTCCTTATAATATTTCCAAGTGGCATCATATATATTGAGAATAATAGAGGGCCCAACACAGATCCCTGCGGCACTCCATAGTTTACTGAAGTTATGATTGATTTTTCTCCATTCAAATAGACAAAATGGTAGCGGTCAGATAAGTATGATCTAAATCAGCTTAATGCTTGTCCTTGAACACCAGTATAATTTTGTAGTCGACCTAAGAGTATTGTGTGATCTATAGTATCGAACGCAGCACTTAGATCAAGTAAAACTAGTATTGAGATACAGCCTTGGTCAGAAGCTAAAAGTAAATCATTTGTGATTTTAACGAGCGCAGTTTCAGTGCTATGATGCGGCCTGAATCCTGACTGAAACTTTTCATAGATATCATTTTCTTGCAAGAAAGAGCCCAGTTGAGCGGACACAACTTTTTCTAGTATTTTAGACATAAATGGAAGATTTGAAATAGGTCTATAATTTGCTAGATTATTATAATTTGCTAGATTATTATGATCTAATTGTGGTTTCTTAATGAGAGGTTTTATAACCGCCAGTTTAAATGTTCTTGGAACATGACCCAAAGATGAAGATGAGTTAATAATATTGAGGAGAGGCTCTTCCACTACAGGTAACACATCTTTCAGTAGTTTAGTTGGTATAGGATCTAATAAACATGTTGTTGTTTTAGATGAAGTGATAAGTTTATTTAACTCTTTTTGTTCTATAGTTGTAAAGCACTGTAATTGTTCTTGCGGGGGGATAATTGAGGCTGAATTATAAGGCGTGATTGAGGATTGAACGTTTACAATTGTGGTTCTGATGTTTTCTATTTTCTCAGTGAAGAAGTTCATGAAGAAGTTCATGAAATCATTACTACTAAACTGTAACGGCATGTGTAGTATTGTTGTACCATGGTGCTTTAATTTTCTCTCTGACCTTTTTTAACTTAATGGGTGCAACAACATCCAATGTTCTAGAGAGAATGGTGCTCATAGTGCTAGTTAGTTCTTCTAGTTCATCTGTTTGTTTGGGTTCAGGCAGCAGCTGAGACAGATTAGAAAAGCAATTTGAGAAATTATCTATGGTGGATGGAAGGATTGATCTGCCTGGTCGATAACGCGGCGCAGCATGACATATTACAGCAGTACGTAACGTGCAAGTTACCAAGTAATGGTCAGTGACATCATCACTTTGTGGAATGATATCTATATCGGTTGGATCGGTTCCATATGATATAATTAAATCGAGTGTATGATTAAGACGATGAGTTGGTCCGGTGACGTTTTGCTTGACCCCAAAGGAATTTAATAAATCTATAAACGCAGCCCCTAACGCATCATTTGAATTATCTACGTGTATGTTAAAATCTCCAACAATTAATGCTTTATCGACATTGACCAATAGATCTGAGAGAAAATCTGCAAACTCTTTTAGGAAATCAGCGTAAGGCCCAGGCGGTCTATATACGGTAGCCAAGGCTAGAGATAATATGGATTTTTTTCTAACATCTAAGAGCATAACATTTAGTACAAGTACTTCAAACGAAATAAACTTAAAACTCGTTTTCTGAGTAACATTGAGAATTTCTCTATAGATTGTTGCAACACCGCCGCCACGACCAATCAGACGGGGCTCATGTTTATAGGAGTATCCTGATGGAGTAGACTCATTTAGACCGAAATAATCATTTGGATTAAGCCAGGTTTCAGTAAGGCAAAGTACATCGAAGCTATTATCTGTGACTATTTCATTTACAATAACTGCCTTAGGTGTGAGTGATCTAATGTTTAGAAGACCTAGCTTTAAAAATGTTTTTTGTTTACTAATAGCAACATTTTCTGTTTTAATAACAATTAGATTTTTCCTAGATCCTGCAGTAATTTATTATTTGATCTCACTAAACGAGGAATAGACACAGTTTCTATGCAATGTTCTACACTAGTATTTATATCATTTAAATTGGTGCAGCAGAGACTATGATTTGGACTTTTGGTTACTAGTCATCTAACGGTATTTAACATTTTGGTGATGTTATTCGACAGAAGATCCACTTCGAATCTGCTTGGGTGTAAGCCATCGGCACGGAAAAGCCTAGGACGCTCCCAAAACAGATTCCAATTATTTACAAATAGCAGTTTCTGCTCATTGCACCATGACATTAACCATTCATTTAGCGCGAATAGTCTACCCAACATTTTTTAATGTCCTAGTCCGTACGTGGGAAGCGGTCCTGACACAATAATCGTTGTTTCGGGCGATGTGCTGCGTACCGTATCGATCAGATTCCTGAAGTCTTTTTTCAGAACCTCCATCTGGCGCAGCCTGATGTCGTTCACTCCCGCGTGCAGGACCACAGTTCTGACGCGCTCGTTCAGAATCTCGGGAACGCGAGCAGCAATTTCAGAAACACGAGCACCAGGAAAGCAGTGACTGTGCACCTTACTTTTACCTAACGTAGCGTGTACGTGCCGAACGATGGAATCGCCGATGATCACAGCATCGCGTTTGGTTTCGCGAAGAGGGGAGAAGCGATTTTGTGTGGATAACTCGAAAACCGGGAGGGTCGGAGAGAGTCTTGGCCTAGACCGGACTCGCGTCTTCCGCTGCGGAACCATCCAGGCTTCGTGGTGGCGTGTTGAAGCCGGAGTGAACGAGACCATGGCTGATCGCGACCTCGGCGCTCGGGACCGATGCTGAGTAACGCACGGAGTAGACGAGGTCGGAGTCAGCGGGTTAGTAACGTTAATCACTGATTTGTGTGCATCGGCGCGTGAAGTTTCAAGAGCTAACCGCTGGTCTATCAGCTCGGCTTGTCTTACTAAAAGGTTGTGGATCTGTTTCTCAACAGCTTCCAGCTCAGACTGCAATGCGTGCAGCTCAAATGTGTCCTCACCTGCACCAAAAGGTAGAGATATAATCGCCATGTTTGTTTGTAAGTGAGTGTGGAGAAGACGCGTTCAGCCGTGATCCACGGACGTAACCTATAAGAGTATCCAGCGTTGATCACTAATAGGCTTGAAACGCGTCTGCTCAACAGTCCGCGATGTAACTATGAAGTTTGAGCAGTAGTGCTTCTCAGTGAGGAAAAGTAGAAAATGTTCGTTGTAAGTGAGTTTAAAGAGAAAATCAAGAATTATAAATCAAATCGATAGAGCTCCAAAAGACAACAACGCGTTCAGACGCGACGCATGCGCGTTCGAATTCCGGAAAATGGTAATCAATTCTAGAATGGGAATGGGTGTGGGACACACAGAGAATCTTCTCAGACAATGGGGTGTCTCAACTTCATTAACATACAGACCACAGCTGTTACAATAAGAGCAACTTCATTTACATTAAGAGTTGTAAACTGTAACAGGATAAAAGTTTTGAGATTAGGATGTTCTAGGTTCATTCTGACGCCGGTGAACCCAAGGTGCTTTGTGTACCTTGCCACTGCTAAGCTGTAATAAACTTCATTTTTGAGATCTTCGACATCATTTTTTCTTACACTACTGACTATTTAAACAGAGCAGTGTAATTTTTATGTTAGGTTGACTATTTTATTATTATATTTATTAGGGCTATAATGAACAGGCTGCGATGTCAAGATTGCAATGCTGGAATGTGTGTGTGTGTGTGTGTGTGTGTGTGTGTGTCTGCCGCGGGCACGATAGAACAGTGGACACATAAAAACATACATAAAATGTTTTAGTTCATTCCTACTTCCATAGGAATACATTGAAAACGCTCGCTCTACTTCGTACCATTATCAATGTCTGTGCGGACGTCCGTATTTTACTTTCGCTTTTAAGTTAGCGATTTAAAAGCCCTCAGTGCTGTCACACGTTGATTAACCGGTGGGAAAATATTCCCACGGTCACCTCCCTAATATATTTATATATAAATACTATATGCCTACCTGATTTTGAACACAAGAGGGCAGTATAGCACTATAAATGACATGATTTGTTTATTTTTTGGACTAAAAAAACATTCTGGCTATTTTTAAACTTAAACATAATTCTTAAATTGAAAAAAAAAGAATAAAATGGTTTTAGTTCTGATATTTGTATAATTTTATATAGAAATAAATGGTGTATAATTACATTTTTAGAAGATATGAGGCTTTTAGTGTTTCCTTTTTTGACATTACTTTAATCCCTCGCCATAGCAAAACCACTTAAGAGGAGTGGGTAAAAATGAGAGGCTGATTTTGCAAAAAAATCCACATTCAAACCAAAATATCTGACTTTCTGTTGGTCGGAGCTAATGACTGTAAATTAGAAAGTTGTCCGGCTCGATGAGGCCAATATACGCCCAGATTTTTGTAACTGTAGGTAAAACTACAAAAATAATAATAATAATAATAATAATAAAAATAATCCTAACGAAAACAATAGGGCCTTGGGCCCTAATAATTTTCTGCCTTGTTCTCTAACATATAAAACACAAATCTTGAGGTATTTTACAGCAACACTAGTTTATTAGTTAACTAACTACACGTTTACTTTACGTGAATCTTACAAAACATTTGCTCGCTGTGACACAGAACAATGCTTTCTAATATGCTTCACTAGATTCTTTGATTGGGTGAAACTCTTCTCACACTGAGTACAGTCCTACGGCTTCTCTCCAGTGTGAACTCGCTCGTGTGATTTTTTTTTTTTTTCCAATTTTAAATTAACAAATTTTGTAAGTAAACAACAATAGCCCAAGTTTTGAAAAAAAACATTTATTATTAAGACTTTTTAACAAGAATTTTTTAGGCTACGCCTATGTCTCACATTGCTCATTGTGATGACTTCATATGACATATCTTCATGTGACTCAGAAGGCTTTTTTTCTGTTTGAAACTCTTCTCACACTGAGTACAGTCGTACGGCTTCTCTCCAGTATGAACTCGCTCGTGTTCTTTCAGGTTTCCAGACAGAGTGAAACTCTTGTCACAATATAAGCACTTGTAAGGTTTTTCTCCAGTATGAATTCTTTGGTGCTCTTTCAGATGACTAGATGTAGTAAAGCTCTTCCCACAGTCAAAGCACACATGATCTCTCACTTCATCATGTGTTTTCTGGTGCACTTTAAAACTGTCCAACCTTGAAAAACTCTTTCCACAGAGAGAACACACATAAGGCCTCTCATCTGAATGCACTTTTAGGTGTTTTTTTAGATCTGATGATGAAATAAAATATTTACCACACTGATCACAGTTAAATGGTTTTTCTCCAGAGTGAATACGCAGATGAACACTGAGACATGTTGCATCTCTGAAACTCTTTCCACACTGAGTGCATGTATACGGTTTCTCTCCAGTGTGAATTCGCATGTGTGTCTTAAGGTCTCCTTTCCTTGTAAAACTCTTTCCACACTGAGTGCATGTATACAGTTTCTCTCCAAAGTGAAAAAGCAGATGAACACTGAGAGTTGATGCTTGAGAAAAACTCTTTCCACACTGAGTGCATGTATACGGTTTCTCTCCAGTGTGAATTCTCATGTGTACGTTAAGGTCTCTTTTCTCTGTGAAACTCTTTCCACACTGAGTGCAGGTGTGCGTCTTTTTGGCTTTTGTTCTCTGAATTGTAAAGTTACGATGTTCCTCCTCCACTTCATTCAGTTCTTGTCTTTGCTCTTTCACTCTCACCTGGTCTAAAATACACATCAAGTTAGAATCAGTTCAAGTGAACCCTTATTTAATAGCAGAAAGCAACAGAGATCAGATCTTTCACTTTTTGTTCTGTCATTCACTTGTTAATATAGTAAAATTATGTTTGACAACTGCTATATACAAGGTTATGATCATTTGGATGTATTTCTCCATCATTTATCGTCCATATACTGCTTATTAATTCACATCTACCAAAGCAGTCAACAATGAAGAATCAAGAATGGACACCAACCTATTTGTTCCTCAGTATCTTCATGTTTTATTCTGGATGGTTCTGGATCTCTCATGTCTTCAATCTCCTCTTTAATAAACTCCATCTTTAACAGTCACACAGATTTCAGCTGCTACTCCTGGAGTTTGTCCTTCTCTTGTAGGATGATGGGAATATTCACAGTATTTATTGGTGAATTGTCTCCAAAAGTTCCCTGTTTTCAGCTCATTCATTATGGTGATGTCTGAGATCTTCTGTAAATTGGCACATTAAGCTCATTTTATTGGTGTCAACAGGCTGAAACAAACTACAGCATCATCACCTTTAACTTCAGTTCTTGTCTTTGCTCTTTCACCTCCATCTGGTCTGAAACATATTAAAACATTAAGTTGTTAGAATAAGTTCAAGGAGGATAAATGTGAATTTTCAAGTGAACCCTGATTTAATAACAGAAAACAAGTGAGATCTGTTTATCAAATATTATATTATATTATATATTATACAAATATTATATGAATAGTTTGTCTTCAAACTTTATTTATACAAATCAAAATTACACACCAGTGAATGTTGTCAAAAAATGTCTTGTAAATATATAGCAGATTTCACCCAGCAACACAAATGAACCACATCTGCAGTTTATTGACAGAGGACAGACATAAACACACACACGTCTTCAGATTCACTGTCTTTCAGCTGAAGGATGCATGAGAAAAGACATGTTAATTACCGTCCTCCCTAACAGTAACTGCAATTCATCTAATACACAGGTCACACATATGGCTATAAATATACATTAACATCAAAATGAAAGTTAAACCCATTTACACGACATTTCCACAGACTCAATCCACAAATGATATGTTGAGATTTTTTAAAACGCGCGTTAATAAAAGACCAAAAATACATCGAACTGTTGGCAGAAAAACGCATAACTTATGTAACCTTATCCCGGTTTTATGGCACTTACATAATATAAACTAAATACTTCACTTAATTGTAACGAGGCTTCAGCAAAGTGAGGATGCATTTGCAGCTTTATTGTAATCTTGGTCGTACAATCAGGGTCAATCACCAGCAAACACAACAGTAGAGACAAAGCAACTCGTAATGCGAAAACAGGCATAAGGTCAGGCAGCAAACTTACATAAATCAGTCCACAATAGAAAACAGTCCAGGGCAGGCAGCAAAGAATCACGAAGAGAATAAACAGTCCAAGAGTAATCCACGGGAAGACAAAAACACAGGCAGAAACGCTCAGAGATGTTCATCAGGGCAAAACAAAACCTCTCATGAGGAACTTCTTCTTCTTCGACTTGTTGCTATTTCCATCCAGTTTATCGGTGCATTACCGCCCCCTTCTGCTCCGGAGTGTGAATCAGAAAATAGGTTTACAGACTAAATCACACACACACACACACACACACACACACACACACATTTGATTATTTTATTTGGAATGACCAATACTGATTAAAACAACACAGCATCCAAATATTCACAAAGAGCCTGTTATGTTTCACCTGACAATACAAACACTGCTAATAGTCACAACCACATGAATAAATAAATAAATAAATAAATAAATAAATAAATAAATAAATAGGCTATGCATGTTAAGGATAGAGGTGACATCGCCTTCTCCACACATGCAGACTGCCTATGACTGCTGACACAGAACAGTATCTGGATATTTGCTTAGAGGTCTTTTTACTTAGTCCAGCGATTTGCAAGCCTCTAACGCATATTCTCTGCACATGATCAGTTTTGTGCTGTACCACACACTGCTAAAGCATTTGTTAATGACTGGTATTTTAACATTTTCTCAGAAAAACACAAGTCCATGTAAGCATCAAAACAACAACCCACTTCCAGAATCAGAATGTTTTTAGAGAGTTCATTGACAACTACAATGTCTGGAGTATTTGGCTATTCTCTGAGAACACTTCTTAGAGAGTTTATGTTATCATTCAGATTTGAAAACCAGCCAGTTTGAACAGTCTTATTTGTGTATATTGCACTTTGTCCAGACACTTTGCGCAGTTCTTTATGTGCGCTGTAGATTCCATTGTTTTATCGCTGTGTAATAGACAGAATGGTTCGTGGTGTTTTGGAAACCACAGAGAGAGGTTGTATTTGGTCAGGAGGGTTTGCAGCCGAGCTTTGACAACAAATTTTAGGATACCTCCGTTAACGGCTGAATTGTGTAACGCAGAGTGTGAGACTGTATGATCCGCGCACTGCAGGCATGCAAGTTTACCTTGAAGGCGCAGGTTAACCCAGTAATCACGCTGTTGTGCTTGAAAATATTGGAGGATTTCATACCTGCACATCCAGCTGTTCAGCTTCTTACTGGTTCCAGTGTGATGTATTGTCGCCTCAGCACGCACGTTTAGATCCATAATCCTTTCCGATAACAGAGCGTATATTTGCACTAAGTGCCTGTTTTTTTAGCATAAAAGACGCCCGCAACTAAATAGCTACAGTGGCATAGGTCGTTGGGTGTGCGTGAGGTCCCAGGTGAAAAGAAAATATATTTAAATTGTGCTTATTTTGATATATTTAATGTATTTTAAGTGTAGTGTATAATGTATTAAATGTGTTATTTTGAAACAACTTCAAATATACTTCGTATACTTTTATATGCATTTAAGTTCAATTTTAAGGTAATAGTAATATATTTTAATATACTTAATTGTGTTAAAATGGAACTATTTTAAGTACATTTAGAGTAATTTAATAGCACTTCTTAAAATTGTATTTTTAATACACTTTAAATATGTTTTAGAACTACACAGCTGAAGTATATTTTTAGCTTCACATTAATGTGTTCCCAGTATATTTTAAATATAATATCAGCTTATTAATAATGTATTAGTAGAACACTATAAGAGCCACTATTAGTATAATAAAAATACATTTTTATAAAACCATTCAATATGAAAATAATATATTTTAATGTATTAAAAATACAGTGAAAAATATTTGTATAAAACACACACTTTGAAAGCTAGTAAACTTTAATGTACTACACCCAGTGTACATCAGTGCAGCAGCATATGTAAACTGTAAAAAAAATACATTAACATAAAATACAGTGATCTGCAGAGGTATTATAAACAACAACAAAAAACTAACTTAAGTCAATAAACCTAAGTACAGTCAATAAAGTGCTGTCATTAATAGCTGCAAACAGTTACAATATTGTTTCAACTCAAACCATCTTCATCATTCAAGTGAATTGGAGTGATTAGTCTTTGAGTTTGCCTCATTGTTGCATTTCCTTCGAATCAGTGCTCGCACCTCAGATGTCTTGGAAATTGTTTGATCACAGTGTCTGTGAAAGGGGGAAAAAAAGGAGTTTATTTTTATATTAAAGCAAAATTAACCTCTGTTAAAAAAGTAACTGTTCCCTTTCAAAAGGGAACTTACACTGCTTCAATGATGCTATTGGGCTCTTTAATACTTCTGAGTTGCACTAGTAGTGTCATAGGCTGTCGCCAGTCAAATTCTATTGCCGTGATTGTACAGCTTTTCAAACACCGTTCCCCATGCCGTCATCGATGCAGTGTCTCATTCCCTGTTCTCAGGGAACAGAGGTCGTAACCTAGACATTTTTTATGACAACACAGGATGATGTTTTGACATTTCCCTATGTTGTACATACAAGGTGAAAAAGACGTACTGTTAAATGTGTTATAAATGCATTAACTTAGTTGTTGGCATCCTTCTGTCTTCGAGAGACAATGGTTTAGAATCTGCACCCAGGTCAGTCTGTGGTTTGGTTGCAGACTCTGCTATGACTGTAGAGTCCGATACGGGAGCGACAGCACCGCTGGCACTTGCTGCAAGTGTAAGCAGTGGTGGTGTCAGTGGGGGCAGGCTGAACGCTTTGCTGTCGGCGGGTCCTCTTCTCCTCCCACTGCATTGCTCTTTTTTCTTCGGCTAGAAGGACACCAGTCTTAACGGTGGATCGCCAATTTTCGCGGTCCGATGTCACTGCTTCCAAATCAGCTGGGCAGATGCTGCACGCTTTCAAGTCTCGCTTGCAGGCGTCCTTGTAGCGCAGGGTTGGCCGTCCAGTTGGTCGTGTTCCTGTGGCAAGCTCCCCGTACAGAACGTCCTTTGGGATACGACCGTCATCCATCCTGCACAGGTGGCCAAGCCAGCGCAGTCGCCTCTGTGTGAGGATGGTGAACATACTTGGCATACCTGCCTGAGCCAGGATAGCTCTGTTTGTGATACGATCCTGCCAGGTGATGCTCAGGAGTCGTCTGAGGCAGCGCATATGAAAGGCATTCAGTCTTTGCTCTTGGCGAGAATATAGAGTCCAAGCTTCACTGCCATAGAGGAGGGTGCTCAAGACGCATGCTTGGTACACCTTCAGTTTTGTTTTGAGTGTCAACAGAGTGTTGTCCCAAGCCCTCTTTGCTAGTCGAGCCATGGCGGTAGCTGCTTTGCCTATCCTTATATTGAGCTCGGTATCCAGGGATAGGTTGCTGCAGATGGTGGAGCCAAGGTAGGTGAAATTCTCAACTACCTCCAGGGTGTGGTCGCCGATAGTGATTGCAGGAGTGGTGTTGACATCTTGAACCAATATGTTGGTTTTCTTGAGGCTGATGGCAAGGCCAAACTCTGTGCATGCATCTGCAAAGCAGGTGATAAGTCGCTGGAGGGCACCCTCAGTGTGTGCGGCAAGAGCAGCGTCATCTGCAAACAACATCTCCCGTATGAGTACCCTGCGGACCTTAGTCTTTGCTCTGAGGCGGGCGAGGTTGAAGAGGTTCCCATCACTCCTAGTATGGAGGAAGATCCCATCTTCGGAGTTGCAGAAGGCATAGCGCAGGAGCAGGGAGAAGAACATGCCAAAGAGTGTTGGCGCCAGGACACACCCCTGCTTCACGCCACACCTGATTGGGAAGGGGTCTGAGGATGACTCGCCATACTGGACTGTGCCCACCATGTTCTCATGAAATGATATAATCAGCTTCAAGAGCTTGGGGGGGCATCCAATCCTGTGTAGGAGAGTGAAAAGGCCAGTCCGACTGACCATGTCGAACGCCTTGGTCAGATCTATAAAGGCAAGGAACAGGGGACGTCTCTGCTCACGGCACTTCTCCTGTAGCTGCCTAAGAGTGAACACCATGTCAATTGTTGACCGTTTTGCTCGGAACCCGCATTGCGACTCCGGGTACACACGATCGGCGAGCAGTTGTAGGCGGTTAAGGATGACACGTGCAAAGGCTTTCCCCGCAACACTGAGGAGGGAGATCCCACGATAGTTATTGCAGTCGCTGCGATCGCCCTTGTTCTTATAGAGCGTGAGGATCTTAGCGTCTCGCATGTCTTGGGGTATGATGCCCCCTTCCCAGCATTTGAGCAGGAGGTTATGGAGGTGGCCGAGAAGAGAGCTCACTTTTCCTGCCTTGATGATCTCTGGTGGAATTCCATCACTGCCTGGTGCTTTCCCACAGGCCAGTGAATCGATGGCCTTCCCAAGTTCCTCGATGGTGGGTGGCGAGTCAAGCTCCTCCATGATGGGCAGAGGCATGGTATTTTGAATGGCTGTGTCAGTAACAATGTTCTCTCTTGAGTACAGTTCCTGGTAGTGCTCAGCCCATCTCTCCAACTGCTTTCTGCGATCTGTGATGATCTCGCCGGAAGTAGATTTTAGGGGAGCAGTCTTGATGGCGTTGGGACCAAATGCTTTCTTCATGCCCTCATACATGGCTCGGATATTACCACAGTCCGCCGAAGTCTGAATATCGCTACACAACTTTAGCCAGTAGTCGTTCGCACACTTTCGGGCAATCCTCTTGGTGTTATTACGTGCCTCTCTGAAGGCAGCCAATGTCCTAGCAGAAGGCTGTCTCTTGTGCTCAAGGAGAGTGGTACGTTTTGCAGTGATGGCAGGCTCCAGTACCTCGATCCCTGCCACAAACCAATCTTCACTCTTTTTCACCTTCTTCCCAAAGGTGTCTGAGGCGACCTTGTACACGGTGTCACGGATGTACTCCCATCGCATCGTAACACTGTCTACAGGGCAGTCCTCCAGGGCCTCATCAATGGCCCTGGCGAAGCGTTCCCGCAGCTCTGGCACTGATGTTCTTGCCGTGTTGATGCGAGGGCGGCCCTTCTGCTTCGAGCGATGGGTTCGTCTAGGTTGGAGGCGCACCTTGCTGCTGACCAGGGAATGGTCCGTGTCGCAGTCAGCACTGTGATACGTGCGGGTGACGAGCACGTGCTTGAGCATGGGTCTCCGAGTAACAATAAGGTCAAGCTGGTGCCAGTGTTTGGATCTGGGGTGTCTCCAAGACACTCTGTGGTGGGGCTTGGTGGGGAAGAAGGTGTTGGTAATGCACAAGTTGTGGTAAGAGCATAGCTCAAGTAGTCGCTGTCCATTCTCATTAAGCTTGCCAATGCCAAAATGTCCAATGCAGTGTGGCCAGGAGATGTAATCAGCGCCCACCCGGGCATTGAAGTCTCCGAGCATGAGCAGGTTGTCTTTCGGTGGAATTTCTGCAATTTTGGCCTCAAGTTCGTAATAGAAAGCATCTTTATCCTCAGCTGTGGAGCATAGTGTGGGGGCGTAGACGCTAAAGATGTGCAAGGGTCCCGAGGAGGTTGTGAGTCGGAGGGAGAGGATACGCTCAGTCCCCTGAGAAGGAGGTTCTACTGATGGTAAGAGAAAATTTCGCACTGCAAATTTAGCTCTCCTTGGGTTGCCACCTTGTCGTGGTGGAGAGCCTTGCGTGTTCCGATGAACCTGAGAGCGATGCCGTCTGGAGCTTAAGCTCCTGGTAGGGCCACCCATGGCGGTAAGGTCGAGGGGGAGGTTCCAGACAAAGAGCGACCCAAGGGATATACCCAAGGGATATACCACCATACCTCAACAGAGAAGGAAAACTCTGTACAGAAACCCTTGTGAGCCACTGCCTTGTGGTTAGCTCCAGGGAAAGCAAAGGCTAAGGGAGTAAACCCCAACAGAAAATCAGGAGTGGAGCCCCTCAGGCGGATGGTGAAGGAACATGTCACCATCCGGCAACTCCTGCAGCTGCGCTGACACTGACTGTATTGGCTCGCCTTTCTGCCAGACCCTGCCAGCAAAGCCGAGAGGGGGGTCCTGACGTCTGGGCAACCCAGGATCTCCATATTATTAGCCCAGGCCTGCACCTGGAGAGGTCACTCCAGCTGCACTGTCTCAGTGCAGAAACAACACGGGGAGCAGCAGTTTACCAGTGTTAAGTCATGGCTCATTTGGCGTCGAGCCGGGCGCTAGGGGTTGCTCCCGACGGTGGGAGGAACCATCGTGCTCCATTGGGTCGTTACCGCCCGCCTTAACCCGGGCAGCCCCCGGGCAGTTAGGTACTACCCCGCCACAACCTGCTTGCTTCATCGGGTGCATGGAGCTTAGACAAAATCGACAGGCAGGTTGTAAAACCCAGCACCAGGAAATAAAAGAAAAAATCAAAAGACCAAAAAGTCACCAGCCCTGCGGCTGGCAACCTGGAATGTCAGAACATTGTGCCCTGGCCTCTGTGACGATCTTCAGCAAGTTGACGACGCTAGAAAAACCGCTATCATCAATCACGAGCTGTTAAGGCTCAACATCGACGTTGCTGCCCTTCAAGAGACACGTCTTCCATCCAGTGGTAGTCTGAAGGAGAGAGATTACACTTTCTTCTGGCAAGGACTGGAGCAAGACAAGCGCCGACTTTATAAATGCATTAAAGTATATACTTAAGTACATATTTAATACATTTAATTGTAAGTCTTTTTCACCTGGTAAAAATGGAATTCTTTAACATGGCATGTAATGCTTAGTTTATATTTTAACAGTAGACATTCAATATAAAATGTTAATGTAATTCAGAAAAGGAGTTAATGAAATATCTCTTGAACAACTGTGATGTCTACATGGTATGTCACTGTATCACAGCAAAAAAGGGCAATTTAACTGTTTAACTGAAAAAGTATACCCAGCCAACAAGAATAATAATTATAATGTACAACAAATGCTAATCTTTATTTTTAGCATTAATGTTTTAGTCAGCCCCCTTTGACTTTGAGAGCAAAAAAAAAAAAAAAAAAAGTGATGTACAGAAACACATACACTCTTCACCTCTGTTAAAAAGATTAAAGGAAATTAGATGTTGTGCAAAATATTTTAAGCCAGGACAAGTGACTTCCCGAAAAACAATTAAATAAACAGATTTTTACATGAATGAGCACAAATTAGACGCCTGAAATGGACATGTTGCTAACATTTTCCTACCAAGACTGACCGAATCGCCTTTCAATAAGCCTGATTCAAAAATCTCTATAACAGGTGATATGAGATTAAACCATACTTACTCTATTCTTTACTTGTCACTGCACTCAGATTTATGCAAACAGCAAATAAAACTTACCAGTAACTTCTGATAGCAGTATCTTCACCTCTTCGAGTCTGATTCGAACTTCGACTTGAAAAGCTTGGCTCTGATTAGTCAAACTGAATGTAGCTGAACTGAAAAAGCCGTTCTGTTACACTGAGTCAAAAATACGACTGGCAAAGACAAGTAACATAAATGTAATACAAACACTGAAAAAAATGATAGTTGAATTTACAAAAAAAAATTATCGTAAGTGGTTGCACACAATTGATTTTAGCTACATTTAAACAAATGCATTAAGTTGAACTTAATAAATGTTAGTTAAACTTAATGCATTTGTTTAAATGTAGCTAAAATCAATTGTGTGCAACCACTTACGGTAAAAAATTTTAGTAAATTCAACGAATCATTTTTTTCAGTGAACCTAGAATCACAACATAATGAGGTTCCAAATGTCACAAGTCATGCAAACTTGAAGATGGGGAAAAAAATAAAAACAACACTAACAGTTACGTGTTCTATTAACGTTAGATAAAAAAAAAAATCTAAATGCTGTCATGATCACTCAACCTTAAGTAGTTGCAAAACATTTAAGAATTCCATTAATCTTCGAAAGAAAAACTGAGATATCGTAGGCTAATGAAACCTGAGAGATTTATATCCTTCTGATGAACGATTCATGAAAACTGTTCACGTTTGAAAAAGTTAATCGCAAAAAACATCACCTAATCCATATGGATCGCGTGGTTTCCTCCAAGTCCTCTAAAGAAACACGATCGCTCCAGTTTAAATTTAGACTTCTAAATCTAATGCTGCGTTCCAGGCAGGTTTTTGAGCACGTAAATCACGACTTCAAACCACGACTTTGTAACGTTCCAGGCCAGTCACGCCAAACTACCTGAGCGCAAGGAATTGTGGTAGCTAGATGTAAACAAACCAGCATGGCGGACCTTATGGGGCTTATGCGCATTTGTAATAATTTCTGTCGCCAAAGGTGCTTATTTGAGGGAAACTGAGGAGGAAAAACGGCGCATAAGGCAAGATAAGCTGTTATATCTTTTATTTTACTTTATTTGTATATTTGGAAATGTATTTAGTATTAATTTATCCTTGCACTCAATGGACTGAAAACTAGTTAAAGCTAGAATAGCTGCTGATAATGCATAACATTTGCGGATAAATAACGTTAGAGCAATACCTTATTTTAATAAACGATTTGGCCCTTCTCTAACGTTAGAGAAACCTTACATCTGAAGGCACCTGACCACCAGTTTATGAGCATGACCCAGCAATGTGAATGTGAGAACTAGAAGTTTTTTCTGCTTCAACTGTTCTCTCTGTCAGTCTCTCTATCTCTCTCTCTCTCTCTCTCTCACACACACACAATCACTCACCAATATCCTACACACAGTTCAGTGAAGACCAATAATTCAATATCCTACAGTGAAATGAATGGCCTAGCTCCTAAAGGATAATCCCATTAAGATTTTGTTATTCATTCATTAAGCCTGTTTTAACTTAATTTTCAGAAATGCTATTGCTCAATTTTTCCTGACACAGACAACGATTTTGAAGACTGGCACAGAATGGGAGCTTCTGTTCCATATGGATGAGCAGACATTTTACCGCCATCTCCGGATCACCCATTCGCAGTTTGTCTACCTCACTGAGGTCCTGAGACAGCATGGTCTGAAAGGGGACCAGCATGATGGAGGTGTTAAGATTCCTCTCAAGCAAAAGGTAGGCCTATGCCCTGATTAAAGACTGGTTGTTTGAAAATGCTGCCATTTTAATTAGGGATGTCCCGATCCGATCTCGTGATCGGAAATCGGGCCCGATCACGTGGTTTCAGACTCGATCGGAATCGGACGTTACCTCCCGATCAGGACTCGGATAAGTTATATATATATATAATAATAAATATAAATTATATATAATAAATAAATTATAATAAATATATATTCTTATTGTTTAACACATCTATAGTTATGCGGTGGCACAGAGTTAGACCCTTTTAACTCCACACAGAAACAGCAACGCGTGCGGCATGACATCATTTTGTTGCCGAGACGCTATTGGTTAAATGCCGGCAAAGTAGAGCACGGAAGCAGCTTGAAGCAGAAAGCGCGAGAATGTCTGCGGTCTGGAGCTATTATAAAGTTGACGACAATAACATTGCCATCGCAAACTGTCAGATATGTAAACTTGGGATTGCAAGAGGTGGAAAGGACAAGGCTACATTTAACACAACAAACCTGATACGGCACCTCAAAAACAAACACCCGACACAATACAGCGAGTTTACCCAGGCAACACAGCCGAAGACGAGTCAGCTCACGCTGCAGGAGAGTTTGAAGAGGAGAGAAAAAATGCCCCGTGACAGCGCGAAGGCGCAGGACATCACAGCCAAGATAGCACAAATGATCGCAATGAGTGACCTGCCATTCGCCTTTGTAGAGAACCCTGGATTTCTTATGCTTATGGAGCACGTAGAACCTCGATTTGAAATGCCTTCTCGTCACTATTTCACAGAGAAAGCTCTGCCAGCCCTTTATAAGAAGATTTCTGACAAACTACTTGTCCTGTTATCAGATGTACCTTATGTTTCGTTCACCACAGACATTTGGAGTTCGTCTGTAGCTCCCATGTCTCTACTAAGCCTTACCGCACAATGGATTGACTCAAGTTTTGTTTTACGCCGTGCGACCCTGCATGTCCAGGAATTTCGCGGATCGCACACCGCAGAGCGCATCCAGCAATCGATGGAAAAGATGCTAAACAACTGGGGAATTGAAAAGCAACGGGTCCACGTAATTTTGCGCGACAACGCGGCAAATATGAAGAAATCTATGAGGGATATGGGGGTGCTGAGTGTGGGCTGTGTCGCCCATTCCTTTCAACTCTGTGTGCATGAGGGCCTGCTGTCTCAGCGCAGTGTGACAGAGACCCTGGCCAACGCAAGGAAGATTGTAGGCCATTTTAAACACTCCCCATTGGCCTACTCTCGACTAGAAGACATACAGATCGACCTAAATATGGATATCAAGCGCCTACAACAGGATGTACAGGTGAGATTCCTCTCGTAACATTCTTTATTGTATTTCTATTTTATTATTATTTCCCATACACTTGATTTAGTAAGCCACTAATACATTACGTGCTCTGCACCTAATTTGCACAAAATAAAGTGAATAATGTTCTCTTATGTGCAGACACGATGGAACAGCAGCCTCTACATGCTGCAGAGCCTATTGCAACAAAAATGCGCTCTTAGTGTCTTTGCAGCTGAGCGCACTTTACCAGCAACACTGACAGCTCACCAGTGGGAGCTGATGAATAAGACTGCTGATGTGCTATCCCCCTTTGAAGAGCTGACCAGGGATGTGAGCAGGGAGACTGCAACTGCAGCTGATGTGATCCCTGCCATAACAGGTAATTTGTATTTTTATGTATTACTTTACTTCACTCATTAGTCCTCAGACGTGTTCTGTCTCGGGAGGATGATGATGACCAGGGAATAAAAACAATGAAGAGGACTCTGCTGGAGGCAGTGGAGAAGCGCTTTGCTGATGTTGAAACTGAGCCACTCTTCTACATCGCCACTCTTCTAGATCCCAGATACAAAGATGGGCAAGTATAGTAAAATTAAAATGCACCTTTTGTACATCATGCTTATATAAAGTCAAGTCATCACCAGACACCAGTATTAAGCCAATTTATTTTTTACTTCCTTTTTAATTTAGTTTTGGGTAATTTAGTTCTAAGGTTAGATTTTTTTTATTTTTTTTTATTAATTAATATTAACAGGTTGGCTGACTTTGTGAAAAAGCTAGAAACAGATAAAAGTAACACAATTCAAAACAATAAGACAAGAAGAGTCACCACATAGCACAGCTCTTCAGTTAGGCAACTGCCTACACATGTACTCAACATGTGTAGGCAGTTGCCTAACTGAAGAGCTGTGCTATGTGGTGACTCTTCTTGTCTTATTGTTTTGAATTGTGTTACTTTTATCTGTTTCTAGCTTTTTCACAAAGTCAGCCAACCTGTTGCTTGCAAAGGAACACCTTATCCAGGAGGTGGCAAAGACAGAGGGGAGGAGGGCCGTCAGTGCAGTGCCAGAGGAAAATGAGGCTGCAGCAGAACCAGTGAGCAAGGCACCACGTCATGAAGCATGTAGCAGCAGCCTGGACATCGCCTTTGAGGAAATCTTACAAGAGAGGCAGTCACAGGGACGGTCCGTGAGTACCACATCAGCAGAAACTCAAGTGCAGACCTACCTCTCAGAAAAAAACACCCCTAAGAAAAGCGACCCACTTCAGTACTGGAAAGAACATGCTAATCAGTTTCCCTCTATGGCTGCTATTGCATCCCAGTATCTCAGTGCCCCCTGCAGCTCTGTGGACAGTGAGAGACTTTTTAGTGCTGTTGCAAATGTCCTTGATGAGAACAGAAACAGGCTCAAACCTGACAAGGTAGAGATGTTAGTTTTCATTAAGAAAAACATACATTTCCTTCTGTGAAACCTACTACTGTGATGACAGTAATTGTTAAGAGTGCAGTTCCTAAAAGCACATTACTAGCTATGCAAAAACACTGTGGCACTTTTATTTGTATACATGCCTGCAGGGTATTTTAAGTTGAGGTTCTATTTGTTTTTATATTAGACTTTTGTTTATATTTACTGTTGCACTAAAGTCCAAAAGTGAAGAATTTATGTTATTTATTACCTGATTGTTCAAGCTACCTCACAGAAGTGCTCTGTTTGTTAACAAAGTTGTTGAATGTTAAAATAAGATTAATTAAATAAAAAAAATAAGGAAAGGAACATCCTGGATCTGTTTTTTCGTTGTTCTTTTTTTTTTTTTATGTATTATAGAAGTATCGGATCGGGACTCGGTATCGGCAGATACTCAAAATCAAATGACTCGGACTCGGACTCGAGGGCAAAAAAACCTGATCGGGACATCCCTAATTTTAATAGCCTTACCACAATTAAATACATCATATACATTTCTCCCTTTGTGATAATTTGTTGAGTGTCTGGGATAAATTCTCTGTTTACAGGTTGCACTCTTTCTCTGGTACATGGCAAACCAGAATAGCTTTCGAGAAGTCTCAGACAAGTTCAATTTGTCCCAATCATCTGCACACAGGTAAAAAGTTTAGGTGTTACATTGCTGCTAGAAAACCGATTAACAGACTGATGCTAGAATTGAAGAATAAACAGTTTGAAATATCCTGATTGATAATGAGAACCTTTTGCACTATGGTTCCAACTTTTGTCAGCTGGTTCACCGAGTGTGAAAAGATGCTGCCTTCAGGGCGATGTGTGGCATTGACTGCATCATAGGTACATTATGATAGCTTTTACTCATCCCCAGGGGATAGGGACATTTTAAGTTTTCACAACTGCAAGGTATACACAGCAGACATGGCATTGTACAGGGTAACAAAACTACAAACATGTCATTACAGTGCACACTGTTACAGATATGCTCAGACACACTATAGGGCACACATAGCAGCACTCGAAGAGGGTGGTGCAAATGTGCATCAAAATCATAACTTCATCAACTCGCACTGTCCCTTCCAAATTAATAAAGATATTTAAGATTTAAAAACTGAGAGCATTAATATACAGAGCCTACTCAGAGCATTAATATACACTGTATTATAGGATCAGTCAATAAAAAATCACCACTAGTCAAATTGTATATCTGTCATAAACTGTGCATTGTTATTGTGTATTGCAGGTGCCATAGATGGATGCCACATAAAAATACAGAGGCCACCTGTCAGAGGAGGGGACTACCTGAATAGAAAAGGCTACTATTCTGTAGTCCTCCAGGGTATTGTGGATGGAAAAGGGAGGTTTCGGGACATCTTTGTAGGAGCACCAGGTAATTGTATATTGAATACTGTAACTGTCATGCACCAATATACCACAAGCACATTCCTTCGAGGCATAGCATACACAGCAATAAACCACTTCTGATATTCAGGCAGGGTACATGACTCCAGGATCCTCAGGAAATCCACCTTCTTCGCGAAAAAATGGGGAGGTGAGTATTTTGTAGCATCTTGGAGAAGACTGATGCTATGTGTATACAAGTATGTAATTTTCAGTACCCTCTGTATAGGCTGGATGAGAACATTTAGCTTAAAACCCACAATTGCATTGGTCTGTCCTCCTCCTCTTCTACCAATGTCAGTCTTCTAGAATAAACAAATTATTTTGTTATACAAGTATGTAATTTGCACTACCCCCTGTATAGGCTCTGTGCACAGCTGCAGTCTTGACAGAAAGGTCCTAATTACTCCTGAAATTGGTGTATCCGTCTGCCCAACTTTCTATCAAAACTGCTCACAATACAGCCAGAAGCCCACTTTCTTCAAATGTTCTAGCTGCTCTGAAAAAATGTACATTTCTCACCCTGGGAATCTGACTTCTTATCTTAAGGTACATGCTACTCGGCGACAGCGCCTACATTAGTCGTGAATACCCGTTTATTATCACACCAAAGCGGGACAATGGTGCCCTGACCACCCAGGACCAGCAGAGGAACACACAGATCTGCAAAGGACGTGTTGTGGTGGAACAAGCTTTTGGCAGGTAAGTAACTGCCCATAGGGCAGAGCCCATCTCCTGTTTCCTGGTGTGTGAGCTGACTTTGTGTACTGTAATCTTTAGGCAGGGTAAAATGCAAGTGGAGGAGAATGAGAGATCTGCAAAATACCAGGCTGGATGTGCTGGTCATGCTGATCATGTCAGCCTGCATGTTCCACAACCTCTGCACCGGACCTACAGACATGTGCAAAGACCATCCCACTGGGTGCCCTCGTCATGAGGATGAGAACATTTATAGAGTTAATTTACAAAAACAGATCTACTTTTTTGCAAGTTGTCTTTTTCTGCACATTCAATAGTTGTTCTTAGAATTAAATATTTATTTGTTGTACCAGGTTGATACCTTCAGTTGCTTTATTTCACTATTTTGTTCTTCTTGATGTGTTTTTGTACTTGATGTTATTTACATTTCTCAAATTTTACCCACTGAATACAGTGTATACAGTGTTGCAGTAGTGTGTCTCTGTTAATTGTTCTGGCAGCAATGGATTCAAGAGTAATCACTGTACTAGCAGCGATGTTGTAATGTCTACTTGACCATCACATGGATGATGCTTGGGGCTGTTAAAGCACATGGACATATAGGTATTATTATGGGGCATTGTGCATTTATCAAACAGCAAAATAGACAATAACTGCAAATATATGAAGACAAAACTATATTTATTAATAGCCGCTTTCCGACCAAGTAGTTACAGGAACTTAGTTCTAGGAACTGTCCACTTCTAAACAGTTCTAAGAACTACTCTCCCCCAAACTCGGTTTTGCTGTTTGCGTTCGCACTGGCCAAGTGGCCATAGGAACTGGTAGGAGGGGTAAGGGAGTGACGCAAGCACAGTGACTTTTATTTTGACGGCGCGACGGACCTTTATTTTGGCGGCGCTGAGAACGCCAGTGTTAGGGGTTAACAGTTTAGGACCCATGGACCAGATGTTTGTAGAACATAGTAATTTTCCACACATATACAGATAAACAGAAGCATATCTCCATAGATTATGCCGCTGACACTCAGACCCGTTAGGCATGTCGTGACCTTCCAGGTCGCAGATTTGGGTTACTGGGTGCCAGCATGTCTCGAACAACAACTCAGTCAATCGCTAATAATACCAGTGGTTCCTTAACCTGTAAGCAAGAAGACTAACACCCACACACCCGACACACATCTTTTCCAAGGTTGAATTTGGCCAGGCTCTAACTATAAACAGGAGAGTCCTCTCAAAACATCAAGATAACAAGTTCTTTCTCTCAGGATCGGACACTTTAGTCTAAATGGAAAGTATGGGCTTTAACTGACAAATGGTCCCTTAAACTATAGACTTCAATGACCCCTATGTGTTTTAACATGTTGAAGACCTTTCTCAAACACAAAACCAGTCCCTATTTAATTTCTGGAAGCTGGGATAAATAGGCAAGCAATGTTACTGCATTCAGATTCAAATACTGACATTAGAGAATACATGAAAATAACATTTCAGTGATCACACTGGTAACTTCTATAACAAAGTAAAATCTCCAGAGAAGTCATTCAACTCATTTGATATTTAGAAGGAAAAGTATTGATTAATACCTTGATTATAATCACTCATTACATATACATTGAAGCAGCAGTGGATTACAATCCACCCCCTTCACCAGAGCAAACAATGCTTGCATTCTCTGTGTTTATTAGTTAGCAACAGTAGTCTAACAGTACTGTTTAATATCTTATTAGATAGAACTGTTATAGAAAGTAGACAGTATATGAAAAAAAGGTTATTAGCCTATGCCGTGTGGTTGATGTCCAGTGTTGCTAGCTGGGCAGATAAACATAATCATGTTTGGCTTGGTCCCCTCAAAGTTGCGTTGGATTTTCTCTTCAGCATAAAGGTTTAGAGACACATCTATCACTGTTTTCCATGTTTGTATAGTTAGTTTATGGAGTAAATATATAGGCTATAATCTGTGTGTTTACATTATGATGTTTTATTAACAAAGTTCGGGAGGAGCAGGTTCAGATAATTAACCAAATTATGCACAGCTGGAGATTAATCAGTAATCAACTCAATGACAGAGTATAAAATCACAGCAGACCTATCTCTGTTCATTGAAAGTTTGTCAGCATTAGAGGTGGGCGGATCGATCCTAAAATATCGATACTTCGATACTGACGTGGTATCGAAAAGGATCGATCCTCTCATAAAAATATCGATCCAAATGTGTGTTTTTTTTACCAGTAATTTTTATTAATTTAGCACGCAATTCAGTGCGTAAAATAAGCTTCTAAGTGGAAAAATAAGCGAATGTTAGCGGATAATGTGTAGGATAGAACTTTTTCTCCCAGTCATCTGGATACAAGACGAAACCAATCAATCACAGAGAGCGTTCGATGCTGGTGCTTCACTGAGCTCACAGGCACGTTTGGGAAACGAAGCCTTGCTTAGATGACAGAGAAACAATCGGGAGTTATTTGGCAGTAAACAAAGCAAAAGTGTATATAACGGTTCAAAATGTTGAGGACAGAAAGATTTTTTTTTAATGAAATTAATATTTTTATTCAACAAGGATCGATGCATTAAATTGATCAAAAGTGACAGTCAAGGGTTTTCCACTGTTAAAAAAATCTACTTCGTATAAATGCTGTTCTTTCAACTTGGTTCATCAAATAATTCTGCATCATGGTTTCCACAAAAAAATATGAAACTGTTTTCAACATTGATAATAAGAAATGTTTTCTGAGCTGTAAATCAGCATATTAAAATTAATTATCATCATAACTGGAGTAATGATGCTGAACATTACGCTTTGATCAATTGAATAAATTGCAGTTTAGTATGACATAGAAAACAGATAGCCTATGTTAAATTGTAATATTACAGTTTTTACTGTATTTTTGATCAAATAAATGCAGAAGAGAATTAAAAATCTTACAGACCCCAAACTTTTGAACAGTAGGCTAGTGTACAATAGTACTTTTACTATAATTAGGGTAGTTTTTTAAAAGTCACTGACTAATAATTACAGGCGAGTTGAGAGCACAAATCACAAAATATTTAGTAGTCATGAAAACGTTTTCAGATTTAGCATATTAATGATGCATTCACCTCATAAATCATGACACACTGCTCTAGCACAGGAAAGTGCATACAAGTTCAAGTGCATGCTTTTAAAATATTGGTATCGGTATCGATATCGGCGATACTGGCCCTGTATTTACTTGGTATCGGATCGATACCAAAATTTGGAGTATCGCCCACCTCTAGTCAGCATCCCTCCTCCACCCCATCTCCTCACTTCCAGTTCCATCTACACTTACCAGCTGGGGGGAGTACTCTGGGTTCGGGCCTAACTCCGAGCTCGGAGCCCTCCCCCCGGACAGCACGCCAAATACGCATAAACTTATTGTACTAATTATATGTAGATGTGAACTCGTGAACTAGCTGTTTTAAAAATGGCGGGTGCTGGTGTTCCGCGTGCGTTCGGTCATCAGCGTACACTAACGTCACAAGTAGTTCCTATAGTGCTGGTTTAGACCTTACTCTGAAGTAGGACCTAAATTAGTTCCTCCAAATGGAGTTCCTAGAACTAAAATCGTTCATAGTTCCTGCGGTGCGAACACGCCGACATCCGGGTACTTTAGCCAATAGTTCTAGGAACTGTGAAAAGGTTCCTCCGGTCGGAAAGCGGCTAATGACAACAATTTAAAATGTTTAAAACACAAGTGGAACAATGCTCCAAAAATATAATCGAATGAACAGAATACATTAACACTACAATAGCCTTTTGTGAAAAAGAGAGGGGAGAGGAGGGGTGTGTAAAGGAAGAATGCTTATGTGAGGATGTGTGAAGTAATTGAGGGCCTTCTAGGCAATCAGAACAGCCACAGAAGAGACAAACAGGATTTGCTTCTATTGCTTTCTGAGATACTTTCTCATTAAATTCTCAAATGAGATCCGCTGAGCTCTCATTACCTCAAGTATTTCATCGTGTCTCCTCTGGCTAGTTTGTTCTGAGTCCTGGATAACATCTACAAGTTGGTTTGCTGGTGCCCTAGTCCTCCTCAGTCTACGTGTGTTTGGTGTCCGTGTACCCCCTGCTCTGCTGGTACCTGCACAATTCTCTGGAGAAACACCCCATGCGCTTGATTGCTGTCCCTGTTACCCCCTGCACCCAGCACCTCCGGCCTACAGACATTTAGGCTCCCCTCATTATCTCCCACAACTGGGAATTCAGTGTCATGCTGCCCTCCTAAAAGTGAATTCATCGGCTCAAAAAACTTGAACCTGAAAACTTGAACTTGAACTCCCTGTGCTATTATTATTGTCCTTGACACCTTTGTAGCCATCGACAAGGGTCTGCCATTTGCGGGCCACTTTGGCTGGAGAGAAAACCAGGCCAAATTTGTCAGTCAGCCTACCGGCCATTTCCTCCCACAACTTTTTTTTTGCCCCCTTTCCCCTCTTGATTCTGGTGTTGAGCTCCTGCAGGCTCTGAGGGAGCTCATTGCCATCAGACTCCAGGTTTTCCCTGTGAGAGGAAAATCATTGAAACAATGAGAATGTCTGACTCGATTAAATAATTTTTTATCATTTAGTTAATTAGTTCAGCCACCAAAAAATTAACACTATGCCTTTCAGATGGAAACCTCTCTTACATTATGGATGCATGTTTTTTTATATACAGTGAGGAAAATAAGTATTTGAACACCCTGCTATTTTGCAAGTTCTCCCACTTGGAAATCATGGAGGGGTCTGAAATTGTCATCGTAGGTGCATGTCCACTGTGAGAGACATAATCTAAAAAAAAAATCCAGAAATCACAATATATGATTTTTTAACTATTTATTTGTATGATACAGCTGCAAATAAGTATTTGAACACCTGTCTATCAGCTAGAATTCTGACCCTCAAAGACCTGTTAGTCTGCCTTTAAAATGTCCACCTCCACTCCATTTATTATCCTAAATTAGATGCACCTTTTTGAGGTCGTTAGCTGCATAAAGACACCTGTCCACCCCATACAATCAGTAAGAATCCAACTACTAACATGGCCAAGACCAAAGAGCTGTCCAAAGACACTAGAGACAAAATTGTACACCTCCCCAAGGCTGGAAAGGGCTACGGGGAAATTGCCAAGCAGCTTGCTGAAAAAAGGTCCACTGTTGGAGCAATCATTAGAAAATGGAAGAAGCTAAACATGACTGTCAATCTCCCTCGGACTGGGGCTCCATGCAAGATCTCACCTCGTGGGGTCTCAATGATCCTAAAAAAGGTGAGAAATCAGCCCAGAACTACATGGGAGGAGCTGGTCAATGACCTGAAAAGAGCTGGGACCACCGTTTCCAAGGTTACTGTTGGTAATACACTAAGACGTCATGGTTTGAAATCATGCATGGCACGGAAGGTTCCCCTGCTTAAACCAGCACATGTCAAGGCCCGTCTTAAGTTTTCCAATGACCATTTGGATGATCCAGAGGAGTCATGGGAGAAAGTCATGTGGTCAGATGAGACCAAAATAGAACTTTTTGGTCATAATTCCACTAAACGTGTTTGGAGGAAGAAGAATGATGAGTACCATCCCAAGAACACCATCCCTACTGTGAAGCATGGGGGTGGTAGCATCATGCTTTGTGGGTGTTTTTCTGCACATGGGACAGGGCGACTGCACTGTATTAAGGAGAGGATGACCGGGGCCATGTATTGCGAGATTTTGGGAAACAACCTCCTTCCCTCAGTTAGAGCATTGAAGATGGGTCGAGGCTGGGTCTTCCAACATGACAATGACCCGAAGCACACAGCCAGGATAACCAAGGAGTGGCTCTGTAAGAAGCATATCAAGGTTCTGGCGTGGCCTAGCCAGTCTCCAGACCTAAACCCAATAGAGAATCTTTGGAGGGAGCTCAAACTCCGTGTTTCTCAGCGACAGCCCAGAAACCTGACTGATCTAGAGAAGATCTGTGTGGAGGAGTGGGCCAAAATCCCTCCTGCAGTGTGTGCAAACCTGGTGAAAAACTACAGGAAACGTTTGACCTCTGTAACTGCAAACAAAGGCTACTGTACCAAATATTAACATTGATTTTCTCAGGTGTTCAAATACTTATTTGCAGCTGTATCATACAAATAAATAGTTAAAAAATCCTACATTGTGATTTCTGGATTTTTTTTTTTAGATTATGTCTCTCGCAGTGGACATGCACCTACGATGACAATTTCAGACCCCTCCATGATTTCTAAGTGGGAGAACTTGCAAAATAGCAGGGTGTTCAAATACTTATTTTCCTCACTGTATATATATATAGTTCTATAGTTCCTGTCATACCACAGCATGAGACTGTCTTTTTCCAGAAAAGTAAATCCATGATTTGTTCATATGAAAACAGACTAACAAGTCTATATCTTTCATTTGATTATGATGCAGTGGAATCCTCTTATAGTGAGCACATCCATACAGGTGAAATTGATCACTATAAATGGTTAGATAAGCAGAATTCAAGCATGTGTATAGAAATGATTCTGACATAAGATCACTACACATGGATGATCACAACAAGCTGGTTCCACTGCATGAACTTATCTTATCTATTACGTGCCTCATCAGCTCGATGAGAAACCGGGTGCCCTCCACAGTGAATACGGTCTCCTGCCCTGACTGTGATAGACTGCCGGGGCCTGGGTCTGACTGGGATCCAGTACTGCTGGGGCCTAACTGGGACTCGCCTGACTCTCCCTCCACACATAAGCTTTGTGACTCCAAAAATGGCTGGCTGCCATTGTTCGCTCCTTAATCAAGAATGAAATGTATTTGTCTATGTCAAGAACAGCATGCAACTGGATATAACGCCACAGCTTTTAACTATAACTGGCAAACATATGCTGACAATACAATACAATGGGATCCTCTTATAGCGATTATGTCCACCCGATTTTGTGCCTTTTAATATAAATGGATGACTACTATAGCCAAATTTAAGTATGTATATAGGAATGATTCTTTCCCAAGCTTTTGGATCTCTATAAACAGAGGATCACTTTTAACTGTGAACACTTTAAGCAGTTACCATTGTGATTTCAAGTCCTTGACAAAACATACCAGGTGGAAGTTGTAGAAGTACCCTTACAGTATGGCCTTCATCCAAAAAGTATAACCCCTGGGAGTCAAGAGAGGTTGGGTTCTGTCCACATCGAGAAATCCCTGCATCTCCTCATCTAGATACACTGTGTTCGAATGGAAGCTGATTTCAGTACAGCAGATGTACATGGATTGTACTTTTGATGATAAAAGCATGAGATCAAGCTAGCTAAACATTGTATGCCAATTTCGCTATGCTGAAAAATTGTACGTTACATTTTTTTTTTTTTCATAAGCATGATCAATGCTGTCAAGTTCAGGTTTACGTCACCTTAACATTTCCATGCGGCAATACAGGTCAGTAGGGGACACTGGTCTATCGAGTCTAGTCTGCTAGAGTATTCATTACAGATATCGCTCACTTGCTCTTGCCATTCTCCTGCAACATTAAACATGTGTCCTAAATAATTGTAAGATTCGTGTCTTGAATAGACTCTGATTGTGCTCCCAGCGATTGTGAATGATGGAGGCTGATCATACTTGGCTCTATACCATCTATTGCCACCACTGCGTCGTTCATAAAAGACCGCACATTTGTTGTTCTTAACTTCAATCCAGACCATTGCAGAAAGCGATCGGTACATGACAGCATGTTGTTAATGTCGGAAAGGCCCCGATTCCTGGAAGGGGGCTATTATCTATAGGATCCCCAAAAAGAACAACATTCCAGAGGACCCTTCCACCTGGAGGGATATATCGCTGCTCTCCACTATATACAAGGTATTTATGAAGTGTATTTGTGTATAACTCTCTTTATACTATGAGGACATCGTCAGCAAAGGCCTGAACTGGGTTTGGAGATGTAATACCAGGCGGGGCAAGGAGGCATAACCATTTCAGCTAGTGGTTTAGAGCCACTATGAAATTCACAGCGCTCCAGGGACACCCCGTCTTAATCCCAACTTCAAGTTTAACCGGTTTCGTTAGTTGTTGTCCTCAGATCACATGTAGAAAAGAATTGTCGTATACATTCTTGATTATATGTATATACTGTTCCGGCAGTTTTATTTCCTCAAGGGAATGAAGCATTACACTATGAGGTAAAGAAAAAAAAAATCAAGTCGAAAATCAAGGAACACCGCATAGAAACGGGAGGATTCATGTTTAAAATCATTAATGGCGGTCTTCAAACAGAATACGTGCTCATTCATTCCTTGCCTCTCTATGTATGCTTTTTGATTTGTGGTCAATGTTCCTGATTCCACCAGCCAGGGTAAAATTCGGCCTAAAATACACTTCATAAATACCTTGTATATAGTGGGGAGCAGCAATATATCCCTCCAGGTGGAAGGGTCCTCTGGAATGTTGTTCTTTTTGGGGATCCTATAGATAATAGCCCCCTTCCAGGAATCGGGGACTTTCCGATTGATTAGACAGACATTAAAAATCTGAGTGAGGGCCACTATTGAGAATTGTTTTGTCGCTTTGAGCACTTCATAAGTCACACCGTCTGCACCACATGCTTTGTTGTTCGGGAGACTGCAGAGAACTCTAGAGATCTCCTCTGTGGTGAAGTCCGAGGTTGCGGGGTGATCTTTCGGGCTATCCAGGTCCAGAGCGCCACACCATGGAGGGCTGCTTACCTGCTGGTGTAACTGTGCTGGTTGGCATTTCGCAGCATAATACTCATAGACTTTACCCATGCCGCTTATCGCAGGAGGGGGATCTGGGTAAGTGCTGTGGTTTAAAATTATATCTATTGCCCTGCTTCTACGGTGTTCCCAAAGATAAGCTAGTTCGTTTTCGCTTACCACTCTGGTCTCTGGCTCGATGGTTTCCCGGACGAAGAGCAACTGCTGATTTATCCATTCAGTGAGCGTCTCTGAATCGGGCCTCGGTGAGAGCACTCTACAGAGGGGGAATTTCCATAGGATTCTTATGGTATACTTTAACAAGGGTATTCCTAGTGGTCTCCCATCTCTGTGAGTTGCTGTGTAGGATCCATTTCTGTAATATACTCCACATAAGATGGTTATAAGTTTGGTCGGATTGTGGATATCAAGAATTAGCATTGTTACCAGTGGAAATGTAATTTCTGATATCAAAAATTGCCATTGTTATAGTAGAAATGTGTACTAGTAACAACTGAACTAGTAACAATTGAATTATTGATATCAAGAATTAGTTTCCTGGAAATGAATAAAAGTTAAAACGGCTTGCCATAGAATAGACAATGAGGCACTATTTGCTTTTGACGCGCTGTCTCGCGCCTCTTGCCGGTGTAGAGATGGTGTTACTGCTCATGATGCTCGGGATCTGTGATGATCATAATTCCCTTATATATCCTGATGGATATATAAAAGGCCTTAAACTCCAACAATCTTTTGAAAACGCAGTGTTCCCTTATCGAGTCGGTCCCTCGACATTATGTACAGGTATGGGGAAATCCATTTTGCTCAAAAGCTGAAGCCTGATTTTTAATAACTCTTTTGCTTGCAAATAGCTGATGGCACCCGCGCCCTCACCTGATTGGCTGACAGCCTCCAATATAGGTGACATCGGGCGCCAAAAAACCTCAGAATCTTTCTTCCTCACCTGGAGCCTGGTTTCGCCGCGGATTTACGCTAACAAAGTGGACAAAGTGGATTATCCCCTCTCGCGTTCCGGCGGATTTTTTTGCTTTAAAATCGAATGAAAATGTCTCTTTCACACGCAAAGTGAAATAATGTGAAGTGGCATTTAATGTCAATTTAATATGCTGTCAATTTGTATTATAATTATTCTCAGCTTATTTCTGTTTTATGTGCAGTGCTGTATTACTTAAGAATTTATTTGAAGTTATCCTGTATAGAGTTTACTTAAAGTTTTCCCTATATAGAAATGACTTGAAGTTTCCTGTACTGCATTTACTCGAAGTTGTCCTTGCTTGAAGTTTTCTATGTATAATTTACTTTGAGTTAGCTTTAACCCTCTGGGGCCTAAGGTGTTTTTGGGGTCCTTGAGATGTTTTGACATGCCCTGACATTTGTGCTTTTTTCAGTTGCTTATAAACATATTAATGGTATTAAAGGTATAATTACACTCTATTAAGCACAAACGGGGTTACCATAATATGTGAGCAACATGTATGTACATGTTTGTATTTTTGAGAGAATAATGTTTATGCATGTTTATTGAAAAAACTAAAAATGAAAGTTTCTGAAATAAGGCCACAAAACACATACTAAATATGTGTCCACAAGACTTCTGAATAATGCATTTTGTCGCCTAGAGTTTTTTTCTTCAAAATGATGTGAAAATCATCCTGCCTAATCATTCACATAAAACAATACATTGATTTAAATTTTGTAAGACACTTTTTGTTTGGAAAGGCAAAATGCACAGGGGCGTGATTCACACCTGAGAAGACAATGGCCTGCATAATGAGGCTGCATACATAATGAGCCTTTCATTCAGGTGTGTGACTGAGCCACAAGAAAGAATGCAAGGACAATATATATATTAGAATTGCGATTAGAACTATATATATATATATATATATATATATATATATATATATATATATATATATATATATATATAATTGGTTCACAGTTGGAAAATGTGTCACTAATAAAACACAATAAAAATTATTTAAAGAGAAGGCTTATATTGACCTTTTAAGATTTTGTTTACATCTATCCTTGTATATGTATATATATATATATATATATATATATACATATATATATATATATATATATATATATATATATATATATATATATATATATATACATATATATATATATATATATACTGTATATATATATTTTTTTGTGCTATTTTATTAAAAAGGTTATACAATTACAACAATTAATCTTTCAAATTAATCTTTAATCTTGTAATCTTTCTTTGTAAAAACTAAAGTATACATTTTATCATACGTATTTCAAAGTTAAGGATTCATTAGAACAATTGGAACAAACACTATAATAACATCTTAGTTGATACTTTATTTTTGACAAAACATAATATATATATATTTAACATATGAGCAGAAATTGGCAACATTATAAGCTTATTTGATGTGGCAGTATTTTACAGTAAAAACTTTATAATCTATCCGATTTTTGTAGTCGATTTTTACTCATCTCAGTATAGAATTAGAGTTTGGTAAAAGCTGTTCATTCATTCACACACAAAAATGAGATTCATTTTTAAACAGTATTTGTGCCAGCTGTAGTAGCTACACAACAGCGCACATCTGTGCGTTCATTCATTCACACACAGAAACGCGATTCATATTTAAACCTTCTTTTTGCGTGTACAGACACTATTGCGATTAGAACAAAGCAAATAAAGAAACTGACCTATTCCTCAGCCGGATCCGTTGCTCCTCGAAAGGAAACTTTCAGCACTTCTGAGGTAAATTTTCCAGGATTATTATTAAGATAGTATTATCCTCACAGCGTCGTAAAGTACATGAGTCTGAAAGTGAACTCGCGGTGTGTGTTATCCAGCTGATGTGGGCATTCACAGGTTTGCATGGATTGCCTCAGATCATTTGCATTTGAATAGCGCGCGCTCTCTGTGGGCGGGGTCACATTAAAACTTAATGAGATGAAATGAGAACGGCTGACATCTCTCTCTTTTCATACATATTACATAAACTGAGAATATTTGTTTTTTATAAAAATTACTTCATTTAAAAGAAGAGAATGCAAGCTTCATGCTTGTGTGTCTGTATGCCTGTTTGACTGAGTATTCGCTGAGTTACAGTTCATTTTCGGACGCGTTTCAGAATGGACTTCACTGACAGAGAGAAGGCAGAACTTGCATCATGTTTATTTTTCTTTATTTGGCAAAAAGCACAACACTTTGCTTTTATTGTGAGTATACACAAAAATAATAGACACTTAACAGGATCGATTGATGTATGAAACTTGTATGCAAGATCAAAGTCTGACTATTTTGAGTCTCTTTTGTACTGATAAGAAAAAAAGCGAGCCTATCGCGCCAGCGCGATTGTCGACCCCAGGGGGTTAAAGCCACTCCTCCTTATAGGTTCATACAAGTATATGTTGCTTTAGGTAAAGGGATTCAGTTTTTTGTATTTAATAATTTAGGGAACAGACCCAGTCTCTATATGATGATATCTAGGTGAAAGAGTCTCTTTATGATGGGATTTATCAGACCTCAGTGACGTGAGAAAGACAACGGTCGGTTTAGCCAGTCTGTCTGCTTCCTGACCTGAGCCCCAGATTGTCATGTTTGAGCTCTAAGACTATGTGCCATATTACTAGAGAGAAGAGCAGCCACGCAATTTCAGCTAGTCTACATCTGACAATTTTGGGTTCAAACACGCCCTGTACACCACACATACTTAACAGTGTTAAATTTGAAAAATACTGTTCGATAGAACTGCTTTGTTACCACAGTTATCTGCGTGCTTCCTGCGATGATGAAGTTCCACATTTGCGGCTATCCAACACGAAACTGCATGCAGCAAAGCCGTTCACAATATTGTTTTCTTCAGAAAACTCCAAATTTCTCCCACACACTGGACTTGACTTGTGATGACGTATTGTCGACAACTTTACAATCTCCACTAGCTATTCTTTTCTTCAACTCTTCAGCATCCATCTCGACGACTGCAAGCAGATCGCGCGCGCGCGGTTATGAGGAATTTTTAAAACTGAAAGTAGCCTAGGGAACGTTATAGATCCTGGGAGGGCGTGGCGCGTGGGCACAAATAAACTGATGTGGATTTTAAATTATTTTATCAACTTGAAATACAGGAATATTTTTGTAGATGTGTTCCTAAAAATATACATATATTTTTATGTTTCCATGTGATTGTTTTAAACCCGTGTTTAGACCTGTGTTTCCCCCGTGTCCGACCCGACCCGCACCCGTATCCGACACAGTTGGATATTTTTCACCCGTTTGAGCAAAATTTGCGGGTCACCCGTCGGGTACCCGAACCCGTGCAGGACTCTAGGTCAGGTCTGCCCCAAAAACTTTTCAAAATGTCTATGAACGACGTGACGTCAAGAGTGACCAACTGAAAGGGAACACGTTCAAAAGTATTATATATGAATGCATGTATTATATTTATATTAATTTAAAGTTAATTTTACATGTCAATTAATATATTATAGTAACTATATGAATACATTTCATGAATCAAAAGTAATTATAATTCATATAGCAAAAATATAATAAATAATTAGCAGCAAAAGATGGACAATTTGGTCTCTAAAGTTCGTTTCACACTATAAACTGCTTTGATTTGGAGTGAGAGATACAGGGGGAGTGGCTTTATTGTATCAGATACATGTCACTGCACTGATTGGTCCAGTTTTGGTCTGCGATCTCTGACCCAGAATAAAACCTGCTCCGGAGCAGCTTAGCTGTGTAGCGTAAGTTACCATGATGGTGAACACAACTAAAACCAATCCACTTTCTTGAGCCCTAAAAAGCCAGTTTGCTCAAACTAATCTCGAACTTTACCTGTTAGCAACTGAAACCGGCTTTGTGCAACAGGCCACAGGACGTTGTTGTTGTTTTACTAGAGACAAAGAACTGCCTTACACTGACAGCTAAATGACAAGTCAGAAAGTTACAACTCAAAAACAACTTCCACAAAACTAACGTTACAGATCTAAAGTTTATTTCACTATACGTTTGCTTTATCTGAATCTCAGTTTATATTAATTATTGGATCTGTAGGAACCTTTTACTCACAAAATCACACATTGTCAGTGAAATGGTCATTTTATTTGTTGTTATTGTACAGATATACGTAATTGTAGATACATCTGTTTATGTAATAACAGGCTTTATGCAACTAAAAAAAAAGTAAAAAAAATAAAATAAAATAACTGATCAAATTCAGGGAATTGTTTCATATATTAACAAATAACAGATTGTTGTTGTTGTTTTTCTACATTTGTTTCCAGTCTCTTTTAATTTTGGTATTTCTTTGAGTAAGCGTTAAATCAAAATAATAATTTTCTTTCTTGTTCTCTAACATATAAAACACAAATCTTGTGGCATTTTACAGCAACACTAGTTTATTAGTGAACTAACTACATATTTACTTTATGTGAATCTAACAAAACATTTGTTCACTGTGACACAGAACAATGCTTTCTAATATGCTTCACTAGATTACTTGATTGGGTGAAACTCTTCCCACACTGAAAACAGTCGTACGGCTTCTCTCCAGTATGAACTCGCTCGTGTGATTTAAGGTTTCCAGAATGAGTGAAACTCTTGTCACAATATGAGCACTTGTAAGGTTTTTCTCCAGTATGAATTCTTTGGTGCTCTTTCAGAATCTCAGCTCTAGTAAAGCTCTTCCCACAGTCACAACACACATGATCTTTCACTTCATCATGTGTTTTCTGGTGCTGTTTAAAACTGTCCGGCCGTGAATAACTCTTTCCACAGAGAGAACACACATAAGGCCTCTCATCTGAATGAACTTTCAGGTGTAGTTTTAGATTTGATGATGAAATAAAATCTTTACCACACTGATCACAGTTAAATGGTTTTTCTCCAGAGTGAACGTGCAGATGAACACTGAGATTTGATGCTCGAGAAAAACTCTTTCCACACTGAGTGCATGTATACGGTTTCTCTCCAGAGTGAATTCTCATGTGTGTCTTAAGGGTTCCTTTCTGTGTGAAACTCTTTCCACACTGAGTGCAGGAGTGTGTCTCTTTGGCTTTTGTTCTTTGAATTGGAAAGTTATGATGTTCCTCCTCCTCTTCAATCAGTTCTTGTCTTTGCTCTTTCACTCTCACCTGGTCTAAAATACACATCAAGAAAGAATCAGTTCAAGTGAACCCTTATTTAATAGCAGAAAGCAACAGAGATCAGATCTTTCACTGTTCACTTTTTAATATATTAAAATACGTTTGACAACTACTATATACAAGGTTATGATCATTTGGATGTGTCAACAATGAAGAATCAAGAATGGACACCAACCTATTTGTTCCTCAGTATCTTCATGTTTTATTCTGGATGGTTCTGGATCCCTCATGTCTTCAATCTCCTCTTTAATAAACTCCATCTTTAACAGTCACACAGATTTCAGCTGCTACTCCTGGAGTTTGTCCTTCTCTTGTAGGATGATGGGAATATTCCCAGTATTTATTGGTGAATTGTTGTGGGAGGGGCTTCACTGCAGGTGTGAACTGTGATCACTGTGTTTTTATCCAATCTGCATTTAAAAAGTACAGAGCCATCATGTTAAACTGCTGCTGAAAAGCCTCTTTGTCTCCAAAAGTTCCCTGTTTTCAGCTCATTCATTATGGTGATGTCTGAGATCTTCTGTAAATTGGCTCATTAAGCTCATTTTATTGGTGTCAACAGGCTGAAACAAACTACAGCATCATCACCTTTAACTTCAGTTCTTGTCTTTGCTCTTTCACCTCCATCTGGTCTGAAACATATTAAAACATTAAGTTGTTAGAATGAGTTCAAGGAGGATAAATGTGAATTTTCAAGTGAACCCTGATTTAATAACAGAAAACAACTGAGATCTGTTTATCAAATATTATATTGTTGATTAGAGCTGAAACAACTAATCGATTTAATCGATTAAAATCGATTATTAAAATAGTTGTCAACTAATTTAGTCATCGATTAGTTGCTAAATAACTTTTATTTACCGTAAGCGGCTCATTTTATTTGCCGTAAGCGGCTCATTTCGTGCATATTTTAAATCTGCGGTGACCAAAGTGTGGCAGTAATGAGCCACCGGAGGTTTTACTCAGCCAGTACAGCAGGAGAAGTAGCGAATAGCCAATAGCTGGCCTTGTTTTGTGTCACATGTTTCCCGCACAGCGTCTGTGCAGCATTCAGCGAGATGGCGGAGGCAGGCGGCAGTGGAGCTCGAGAAAGAAAAAGAAAAAAGCGGAAGATAAAACTAATCGAACGAAGCAGCATTCGGCAGTTTAGGATATCGCACAAGATTTGTCAACAAAGAAAACATTTCATCACTGTAGAGTTTTTTTTTTCGACACCATCGTATCAATTGATTTTGATTAATATGCGCGAGGGAGAGAGAGAGCAAGACAGCGCTCGGGTGAGTGCGCGCGCGCGGCCGGGGCTCTCTCTCTGCTCGTTCTTATATATGCCCTGTTAAGCTGACAGGACTTAAAAACACATGCAAATGATACACTTTGTTTCACTCTATGGTGGTTAAACTCTGCAATTAATTATTTTTTTCTCGGAACTAATGTTTTGGTAGGAACGAAAGTTTACATCGTATGTTTCTCCGGAATCAGCCAGCGCGAAGGACGTCTATATTCCGATTGGTTGCTGGCGTTTGCCGCTGAACCGCGTCATAGCTTATTACCATAAAGTTGAGCTACTTTCAACTTTCTAATTGATTTCACAGCATAAGCTATAAAGCTGTTTCCCAGGTATAAGCTGTGTGTTTACAGGAAATAAATAAAATGCAATTTACTGCAACTCTATTCTGTTTTATTCTTATTCTTCGTGAAAATATGTTCTGCAAGATTCATTAATAAGCTTTGTTCGGGATGTTAAACTACTTTAGGAGCCCAAAGGACTGCCATGGTGAAAACATTATTTGAAATCTCCTTGTGAAATTTGCTAGAGTACGTATGGGTCAGTGTTTTGATTGCAGAAGAGTTCGACAAAGGATTACTAACATAATAAAACAACTCCAGGTATGTTTTTGATGAGGATATGACAATGCAAAATGGTTAAAATCTATAAAAAGTCTATGTTGAATGATAAAGACCCTTTGTTAATAATTTACTTGGGGGGAAAAATGGGCAAAACTAAAATATAAGTACATAAACCGATTAATCGATTAATCGTAAAAATAATCGTCCGATTAATCGATTATCAAAATAATCGTTAGTTGCAGCCCTATTGTTGATGTACTAAAGGTTAATATTGTAATCCTCTTGTTAATAGTCAAAATGTGAACGACAAATGCTGTACAAGATTATGATTTAAGTGCATTTATATTCCTAGATTATTTGCTAATATTTCACAGTTCTTATGATTGGCATCTAATAATATAGCCTATTAAGATTCATAAAAAATCATAAAATCAGCCATCATTATTTTTAACATTGAAAATTATGTTGTGTAAAAGGTAACTATTGAATTAAACATGAGAATCTGGTTATTCAGAAAATAGGCTAAATGTTTTGTCTTTAAACTTTCATACAAATCCAAATTACACACCAGTGAATGTTGTCAAAAAATGTCTTGTAAATATATAGCAGATTTCACCCAGCAACACAAATGAACCACATCTGCAGTTTATTGACAGAGGACAGACATAAACACACACACGTCTTCAGATTCACTGTCTTTCAGCTGAAGGATGCATGAGAAAAGACGTGTTAATTACCATCCTCCCTAACAGAACTGCAATTCATCTAATACACAGGTCACACATATGGCTAAACATACATTAACATCAAAATGAAAGTTAAACCCATTTAAACGACATTTCCACAAACTCAATCCACCAAAATGATATGTGGAGATTCTTTATTAAACGCGCGTTAATAAAAGTAAAAAAAAATATACAATGAACTGTTGGCAGAAAAACGCATACATAACATTATCCCGGTTTATGGCACTTCCATAATATAAACTAAATACTTCACTTAATTGTAACGAGGCTTCAGCAAAGTGAGGATCCATTTGCAGCTTTATTGTGATCTTGGTCGTACAATCAGGGTCAATCACCAGCAAACACAACAGTAGAGACAAAGCAACTCGTAATGCGAAAACAGGCATAAGGTCAGGCAGCAAACTTACATAAATCAGTCCACAATAAAAAACAGTCCAGGGCAGGCAGCAAAGAATCACGAAGAGAATAAACAGTCCAAGAGTAATCCACGGGAAGACAAAAACACAGGCAGAAACGCTCAGAGATCATCTTCTTCTTCTTCTTTGGTGTTTATTGGCGGTTGGCAAACCAACTTGTAGGTGCATTACCGCCACCGACTGGACTGGAGTGTGGACAGGATACTTATAGGATTGACATAATACGACATATGTATGGGAATTCATGAGGAAACAAACAAAAAAAACACCTGACTAAATTCTTTTACTTAATTTCGTTTCTTTAATAAACTTAATAATACTATCATATATAGCTTTTTCCATTAGTATACCTATTATAGAAACATCTTTATGCTCAGCTTTAATTAGTGACTGAATAAAATGACGTCTTTCATTGTTGTATTTCCTGCAGTGAAGTATTACATGTTCAACTGTCTCTTGCTGACTACAGTGATTATATTCCCCTGTTGGGTGCTTGCCAATTTTAAACAATGTGCTATTCAATCCTGTGTGACCTATTCTCAGACGGGTTATAATATTCTCTTCAATTCTGTTCCTGCTCTCTCTCCTCCCAGCACCAACTTGTTGTTGAATATTATATAAGTCTCTTCCTGTTTCAATACCATCCCAGTGTACCTGCCATACCGATTGTGCATATTTCCTAATGAACACTTTAGCTTCTGCTTTACTTAATGGAACTTGTAAATCTATCTGCTTTAATTTTAAAGATTGTTTAGCCAAAACATAATAATCCCACCTTTCCAGTAAATATGACTTGTGATTGGACTGTACGTCAGCAGACAGCAAAGCATTGGCCAAGAGCAGAAGGCCCTCCCTCCAGGCTTTTTGTTGCGAGGTTGCGAAGCTTCATTTTCGCTCAGTCTGAGTTTCAGAGTTTCAGAGCAGAGCTGCGTGACAACGCTGCCACAAATCACGTGAGTCGCAAGCTCGTAACTGTGTGGGCGTATCTCGCAAAGTGGGTGTTGTAAACTCAGCTCTGAAAAAATAGTCTGCAATAGGAGTGCAAATGTAATGTAATGTAACAAGTTTCGCCCTTTCGAAGCTCAGTTTTCAGAGTTTCAAAACTTTTTTTCACCTATTCGCACACCAGTTTTCAGATCACCATTTACAAGGTTTCAAATCAATAGGTTACTGTCGTAACCCCGGTTCTCTGAAACATCGAGTGGAGAGATCCACCTATGGGAAGGGCATCCGTACCTGACCTCTGCAGAAGCATCCAATTGCACCAAGTCTGGCTAGACAGACAGAAGCGCGCAGCCAATGCCAGGTAAGGCCACACCCCTTACCTAGGCATATAACTTATCCGCGCGCTGCTATTCCTTAGTAAGTATATTCGCTTCTCGTGCGTAATAATTTAAACGTAATTCTTAAATTGAAAAAAAAAAAGAATAAAATGGTTTTAGTTCTGATATTTGTATAATTTTATATAGAAATAAATGGTGTATAATTACATTTTTAGAAGATATGAGGCTTTTAGTGTTTCCTTTTTCGACATTATTTAATCCCTCGCCATAGCAAAACCGTTTGAGATATTTATTATCCATTCACAATTTAGCATCTTTAATGTATTGTCATCATGTTGAAAAAGTTTGATGGGAATAAAATAAACCACTTAAGAGGAGTGGGTAAACATGCGAGGCTGATTTTGCAAATAAAACCACATTCAAACCAAAATATCTGACTTCCTGTTGGTCGGAGCTAATGACTGTAAATTAGAAAGATGTCTGGCTCCATGAGACCAATATACGTACAGATTTTTGTAACTGTAGGTAAAACTTTTATATTAATTCATGCAAGCATGTTTTATCTATGGACCAAGTTTTCGGACCCCATTCAAGAGGGCGCTGTCGAGCCCCCCTGCCACGCACGGGTACCACCCCTGATGGCCACGGGTTCTGACCTGTGTGCAAAGTTTCGAGAGTTTGAGCATGTTAAGGGCCCCAAAAGTGCCCGAGAAGTAGAAAAAAATAATAATAACAAAAATAATCCTAACGAAAACAATAGGGCCTTGGCCCTTTCAGGGCTTTGGCCCTAATAATTTTCTTTCTTGTTCACTAACATATAAAACACAAATCTTGTGGCATTTCACAGTAACACTAGTTTATTAGTTAACTAAATACACATTTACTTTATGCAAATCTAACAAAACATTTGCTCACTGTGACACAGAACAATGCTTTCTAATATGATTCACTAGACTATTTGATCGGGTGAAACTCTTCTCACACTGAGTACAGTCGTACGGCTTCTCTCCAGTATGAATTCGCTCGTGTGATTTCAGAGATCCAGAATGAGTGAAACTCTTGTCACAATATGAGCACTTGTAAGGTTTTTCTCCAGTATGAATTCTTTGGTGCTCTTTCAGAATCTCAGCTCTAGTAAAGCTCTTCCCACAGTCACAACACACATGATCTTTCACTTCATTGTGTGTTTTCTGGTGCTGTTTAAAACTGTCCGGCCTTGAATAACTCTTTCCACAGAGAGAACACACATAAGGCCTCTCATCTGAATGCACTTTCAGGTGTATTTTTAGATTTGATGATGAAATAAAATCTTTACCACACTGATCACAGTTAAATGGTTTTTCTCCAGAGTGAATGTGCAGATGAACACTGAGATTTGATGCTTGAGAAAAACTCTTTCCACACTGAGTGCATGTATACGGTTTCTCTCCAGAGTGAATTCTCATGTGTACGTTAAGGTTTCCTTTCTGTGTGAAACTTTTTCCACACTGAGTGCAGGTGTGCGTCTTTTTGGCTTTTGTTCTTTGAATTGGAAAGTTATGATGTTCCTCCTTCACTTCATTCAGTTCTTGTCTTTGCTCTTTCACTCTCACCTGGTCTAAAATACACATCAAGAAAGAATCAGTTCCAAGTGAACCCTTATTTAATAGCAGAAAGCAACAGAGATCAGATCTTTCACTGTTCACTTTTTAATATATTAAAATATGTTTGACAACTGCTATATACAAGGTTATGATCATTTGGATGTGTCAACAATGAAGAATCAAGAATGGACACCAACCTATTTGCTCCTCAGTATCTTCATGTTTTATTCTGGATGGTTCTGGATCTCTCATGTCTTCAATCTCCTCTTTAATAAACTCCATCTTTAACAGTCACACAGATTTCAGCTGCTACTCCTGGAGTTTGTCCTTCTCTTGTAGGATGATGGGAATATTCCCAGTATTTATTGGTGAATTGTTGTGGGAGGGGCTTCACTGCAGGTGTGAACTGTGATCACTGTGTTTTTATCCAATCTGCATTTAAAAAGTACAGAGTCATCATGTTAAACTGCTGCCGAAAAGCCTCTTAGTCTCCAAAAGTTCCCTGTTTTCAGCTCATTCATTATGGTGATGTCTGAGATCTTCTGTAAATTGGCACATTAAAGGAGAACTTGGTAACTTTTTTAACTTAATAAAACTGTCTAGAAATCATTTGGATGGTTAAACAACCTGTTCTGGTGATATTGGTGACTTTCCCCGCTCCCCCCAGCGTTTCCAGGCGGAAAACCAACCTTGCAACTTCGGGACTACCGTCCCGGCAAGATAGAAATTGGAAGTCTCGTGAGAAGCGAGGACGAGAACGAGAGCGAAACACGAATTGCTTTACGGCAATTCGACATAAACACACACGCATGTATGATGTATTACCAGATTACCCACCTCGGTAGACATTGCTCCACACAATACAGTTAGCTTGCTCCGATCAAAACAAATGCACATGAGCAGCGGTAGAGAGGGGGAGGAGGCCGCCGCAAGTGAGTTTTTTACGACCGTGTTGTGAAATATACACCCCCCCACAGCTGTAGGGGGAGATCGTGGGGAAAACATGCGACAACAAAAGGAAAAATCAGCGAAGAAGTGACTAGAGTTCGCTAGAGTTGCAGAGTTCTCCTTTAAGCTCATTTTATTGTTGTCAACAGGCTGAAACAAACTACAGCATCATCACCTTTAACTTCAGTTCTTGTCTTTGCTCTTTCACCTCCATCTGGTCTGAAACATATTAAAACATTAAGTTGTTAGAATGAGTTCAAGGAGGATAAATGTGAATTTTCAAGTGAACCCTGATTTAATAACTGAAAACAAATCTGTTTCTGTTTATCAAATACTATATTTTTGATGTACCAAAGGTTAGTTTTGTAATCCTCTTGTTAATAGTCAAAATGTAAATGACAACTGCTGTACAAGATTATGATATAAGTGCATTTATATTCCTAGATTATTTGCTAATATTTCACAGCTCTTATGATTGGCATTTAATAATATAGCCTATAAAGCATTTTAACTAATTAAAAAAAATCATAAATCAGCCATCGTTATTTCTAATGTTGAAAATGATGTTGTGTAAAAGTTAACTATAGAATTAAACATGAGAATCTGGTGATTCAGATAATAGGCTAAATGTTTTGTCTTTGAACTTTCATTATACAAATCCAAATTACACACCAGTGAATGTTGTCAAAAAAATGTCTTGTAAATATATAGCATATTTCACCCAGCAACACAAATGAACCACATCTGCAGTTTATTGACAGAGGACAGACATAAACACACACACGTCTTCAGATTCACTGTCTTTCAGCTGAAGGATGCATGAGAAAAGACATGTTAATTACCATCCTCCCTAACAGAACTGCAATTCATCTAATACACAGGTCACACATATGGCTAAACATACATTAACATCAAAATGAAAGTTAAACCCATTTAAACGACATTTCCACAGACTCAATCCACCAAAATTATATGTGGAGATTCTTTATTAAACGCGCGTTAATAAAAGTCCAAAAATACATCAAACTGTTGGCAGAAAAACGCATACATAACATTATTCCGGTTTATGGCACTTCCATAATATAAACTAAACTTCACTTAATTGTAACGAGGCTTCAGCAAGTGAGGATCCATTTGCAGCTTTATTGTGATCTTGGTCGTACAATCAGGGTCAATCACCAGCAAACACAACAGTAGAGACAAAGCAACTCGTAATGCGAAAACAGGCATAAGGTCAGGCAGCAAACTTACATAAATCAGTCCACAATAGAAAACAGTCCAGGGCAGGCAGCAAAGAATCACGAAGAGAATAAACAGTCCAAGAGTAATCCACGGGAAGACAAAAACACAGGCAGAAACGCTCAGAGATGTTCACCAGGGCAAAACAAAACCTCTCAATGAGGAACTTCTTCTTCGACTTGTTGCTATGTTACGGCGGTTGACATCCAGTTTATCGGTGCATTACCGCCACCTTCTGCTCCGGAGTGTGAATCAGAAAATAGGTTTACAGACAAAATTTCTCTCTTACACACACACACACACACACACACACACACACACACTACTCATCCCAGTCAGCAATAATAATAATAATAATAATTTTTGATATTAAGAATTACATTTCAAGCCCGTAGGCAGGGGGGGTTCGGGTGGTTCGAACGAACCCCCCCTCTCACTGCCAAAGGTCCAGAATTTAGGTCGTTTTTTTTTTTTTTTTTCATGTGATTATTGTCATCATTGTTTTAATCAATGCTTGTGACAAATATTCTAGGTTGCTATTTCAAATTTGATTATTGTAGCTGGACGTGTGTGTGCCGCGCGTGCAGTTCAGAGAGAGTTCTCGCAATGCGAAAGCGGCAAAAAGAAGAAACACAAGCTCTATTACCGTGCGTGGTGGCGGACGGTAATGCATCGCGCATAACTCAGCTTGTTTGCCAACTGCCAATAAAAACTAACGAACGTCGTTGTCATCAGGGGCTGGCGGGCTGTTGTATGTTTCACCGGCGTCGTAGCGAGCTTACTGGCTAACCGGCTGAAGTTAATATCAAAGTTTTTTATACGGAACACTAACAGTAAACCTCACCGACCGGAGAGAGATTCAGAAGCAGCGTCAGACGAACCGCGGACAATGTAATGATATGATGTAATGATGTTTACACCAAATTCCAATTTTACCTATGTAGGTTGGCTAACTTAAAAATAGTCAGATAATGGTTGCCTCTTTTTAGTTGCCGCTGGAGAACAATTAAATACAAAATAGGTTAGGCTCTACTGGGTGATTTCTTTTTTTACTGAGTAACTATCATTGTTTTCCCAGATAGTGTATAGATTTTTAGGCATTCTATTATCTAAAACAGCCTGAAAAATAGTGCATTTAGCTGACGTAAATGGGAAAAAAATCTCCCCGGGGGAGTATGCCCCCGGACCCCCCTAGTTTTGGGATAAGCCACCAAAGCAATTTGACAACAATGGTATCTAAACGAGCACGCTTTTTGATGCACCTAAAATATTTGAACCTCATAATTAAATACAAAAGGAGGAGAAAAACTGAAAAAAGGTCCACTTTTTGAAAAAAAGAACCCCCCCTTTCAATTGGCTGGCTACGGACCTGCATTTTTAAATATCAAGAATGATGTCTGTAATTGTATTTTCACTAGTGAAATGTCACCAGGCTGCCATTCAAAATCAATTACTGATATCAATAATTCAGTTGTCACTAGTTGAAATGTCTATTCTTGATATCAACAATTGAATTGCTACTAGTAAAAATTTTCATTTTTGATATCTGAAAATGTATTGCTGATATCAATATTATTTCATATATCTAAAATGGCTTTCTTACTAGTAACAATCACATTCATGATATTAGAAATTAACATTGTCACTAGTGAAAATGTAATTATTGATATAAAAGATGAACATGAACAATTACCAGTAGCAATTCAATTGTTGATATCAAGAATAGACATTTCAACTAGTGACAACTGAATTCTTGATATCAAAAATAAAGGTTTTTACTAGTAAGAAATGTTTTTCTGATATGTGAAATTGGAATTTCAACAAGTAAGAAATCAATTCTTGATATCAACAATGGATTTTGAATGGCAGCCTATGGTGACATGTCACTAGTGAAAATACAGTTACAGATATCAAGGATTATAGTTTTTACTAGTTGAAATTTCATTGTGTATATCAAGAATTAGCATTGTTACCAGTGGAAATGTAATTTCTGATATCAATAACTATAATTTTAACTAGTAATAATTGAATTATTGATATTATTGAATTAGTATCCTGGAAATTAATAAAAGTTAAAACGGCTTGCCATAGAATAGACATAGAAAATACTATTTGCTTTTGACGCGCTGTCTCGCGCCTCTTGCCGGTGTAGAGATGGTGTTACTGCTCATGATGCTCGGGATCTGTGATGATCATAATTCCCTTATATATCCTGATAGATATATAAAAGGCCTTAAACTCTAACAATCTTTTGAAAACGGAGTGTCCCTTATCAAGTAGGTCCCTCGACATTACATATGGGGAAATCCATTTTCCTCAAAAGCTGAAGCCTGATTTGAATAACTCTTTTGCTTGCAAATAGCTGATGGCGCCCGCGCCCTCCCCTGATTGGCTGACAGCCTCCAATATAGGTGACATTGGGCGCCAAAAAACCTGGAGCCTGGTTTCGCCATGGATTTTACCCTGAAACTCAGTGGGATGTGCATACTGAACTATCTCGACGACTATCACTAGTTATCGCTCAATCAAGAGGCGCTCTCGAGGAACACAGATGCAGAGTCCTCGCCCATCTGACATGCCTGGGACTGTCTGTGAACATACAGAAGAGCATGCTTCAGCCGAGCCAGTCGATCAAGATCCTTCGTTCAAGGCTGGCCGTTACCCGTAACGACGGCCCTCCGACTCCTGCCTTCCCCCCCGCCTGCTGCCGTCGAGCCACGGGCCGGGAGACTGCAGAGAGCTCCATCTATGGACTCTGTCGAGGAGTTGGCGTCGGCCAACACCCACGCCGCCCTCACGCATCAGAACCTCTCACCTACGCTGAGGCCAGTTACCGCCCTCCGAAGGAAGCGCAGAAAATGGTATCTTTCGGGTATAGTGAAGACGACGCTATGTCTACGAGCGCCTCTGACCCGGGAGCGTGGTCTGAGGCTCCTTCAGAAACCACCCCGACCTCGCTGGACGCGGAGCTCTTTTCCTACCTTGACTATTACCCGCGACATAAGCAAAGCCTCTCCTCCGGGAGAAGCTTCGCAGAGCGGAAGCCCGGGGCAACCCGAGGATGTGATTTTGTGTGTCCCCGTGCAAAGAGCCGCGGACGAGTCACCGGCCACTCATAAAGCTGTCTAAGCGTGTCAATTAGCATGCGTTAATGCCCCCTCTATCGAGCCACCTGAGCGCATGGTCGACGCTCCCAGCGGCGTCAGATTGGGTAATCAACACTGTAAAACGTGGCTATACGCTTCAGTTCACTCGCAGACCACCCCGCTTCGGCAGCGTGATTATGTCAGAAGTATCAAAACAGAGCGCCCTGCTGCTACGGGCAGAAATCTCCTCTCTCCTGGCCAAACAAGCAGTAGAGATAGTGCCCGGGGAACAGAGAAATCATGGGTTTTACAGTCACTATTTTCTAGTCCCGAAAAAGGATGGAGATATGTGCCCCATCTTAGACCTGAGATTACTGAACAAACCGCTCGCGAAACACGCGTTCAAGATGATTACGGTAAAGCAAATCCTTGCGCATTTTCAGCCCGAGGATTACTTCATCGCAGTAGATCTGAAGGATGCGTACTTTCACATTCAGATATCCCGCATCACAGGCGCTTTCTGCGGTTTGCATTCGAATGTGTCGCATACCAATTCAAAGTGTTGCCGTTCGGACTGGCTCTGGCCCCCCACGTAATTACAATGTGCATGAATGCAGCGCTCGCACCCCTGAAGCTCAGTGGGATGCGCATACTGAACTATCTCGACGACTATCACTAGTCATCGCTCAATCGAGAGGCGCTCTCGAGGAACACAGACGCAGACTCCTCGCCCATCTGACATGCCTGGGACTGTCTGTGAACATACAGAAGAGCATGCTTCAGCCGAGCCAGTCGATCACATTCCTGGGTATGGTTCTGGACTCGCGCAGGATGATCGCGCGCTTATCAGAGCCGAGGATCAAGTCCATTCACAATACACTAGCTCTCTTCGTTCAAGGCAGAGCTGTCCCCTTAAAAACGTTTCAGAGGCTACTGGGTTTGATGACAGCAGCAGCCTCCATCTGCAGACTGGGCTTGCTACACATGAGACCGCTGCAGCACTGGTTGCAAAGCCAAATGCAGCCGCAGGAGTGGAGAGCGGGGACAGAACGCCTTATCATAACGCGTTCATGTCTCGAGACTCTGGCACCTTCGTCCGGCACGACCATGTACGAACAGGGTGCTGCTATGGGCAGAGTGGTCAGACGAGTGGTGGTCGCTACGGATGCATCACTATCAGGCTGGGGAGCCCTCTGTGATGGCAGACCAGCATTCAGTACGTGGGTGGGGGACCAGAAACGCTGGCATATGAACTGCTTGGAGATGGAAGAGGTTCGTTTAGCTCTGCAGAGCTTCCTCCCATTCGTGAGGGACCGTCATGTTCTCATCAGAACGGACAACATGGCGGTGGTGGCGTACATCAATTGCCAGGGAGGGCTGCGCACGCGGTCCCTGCAGGCAGTGCTGGGAAAGTTCACTTCTACTTCTAAAGGAAAAGACTTTCCCTACTTGGGAAAGTTCACTTCTATGAACTAGTTCAAAGTTCAGTTCACAAATTTTAAAATTAACTAGTTCAGTTCATAGTTCATACTCAAAATTTTGAACTAAGTTCACAGTTCAAAAAATGAACTAGTTCATAATTCTTTTTTTCCTTGTTGCTACGAGATATTATTTTTTTAAATGATTGCCACAGCCCATATAGAACCACTGACAATTATTTTATTAGTTTTAATTCTGAAGCTATGCGTCAGATTTTTCCCATCCTCACCGAACTTGTCATAAAACTCGTTTAAATGATCATACAACGCCTCCTTGCTGCTTTTTGTTTTGATTTGTAACGTAAGTGATGAGTCGTTCTGGCGTTCATGAACGATCCATTCATTGCTTCTGTCACGTGACAAATGAACGAAAGACTCGGAAGGTAAAGTAATTATTTATGTTCCCTGTAAATGATTTTTGACTGCATTATAATGATTTCTTAACTCAGAATATGATCAAGTTTGCGTAGGTGGATGTGTTCTGGGAGTTTGCCAGTTAATAGTATAACATTTAAAGCCCCTTAAATGAACGAAATGACTAGAAGAAAGATTTGTTTATTTTGATGAACGAGATCAAACAAGAGATTCGTGTTTTTTTTCGCTACATATTAAGGCCGGTTTACGGTGTGTTTTAGCCGGGTTTTTGACTGGAAGGCTCTAGAAATCTGGCACTCTATTGAACGAAGTTAAACTGAGAGAGCGTGGCGTTCACAGACACCAGAATGAACGAGTTCACAGTAACGTTCATGAGGCAGTAATACAGTACGTTTAGTTCACGTTCACCCAAAATATGAACGAGTTCATGAACTTTTGTTCAATGAACGCGTTCAGGCACAACAATGCCTGCAGGGCTTAGCAAGGCAGCTGCTCTTGTGGACGGATCGGATACTTCTTTCGATCCGAGCAGTACACATACTGGGCAGTTTGAAATGTGGCGCGGACATGCTGTCCATTGTACACGGAGAGTGGAGGCCCGAAAACTATATATATGATCTGGAATCTCTTTGGCAAAGCGGAGATCGACCTCTTTGCTTCAGAGGAGAACACCCACTGCCAACTGTACTTCTTGCTGACAACAGCTCCCCTGGGAGGGGATGCGCTGTCGAACCGCTGGCCCAAAGGGCGGAAGTATGCTTTTCCCCCGGTCAAATTAATACCGCTAGTGCTGCAAAAGATCAGGGAAGAGAGATGTGCGTTGATTCTGGTAGCTCACAAGTGGTCCAACTAGCCGTGGTTCCCAGAATTAGTGAACATGCCGCAGCTCCCCCATGGCGAGTCCTGCCGAGAAGGGACCTTTTATCCCAGGCGAGGGGCACCATATGGCACCCCAGCTCAGAGCTGTGGGACCTACATGTGTGGCAGATCAATGCGGAGTATCACAGCGAGTGCTGCAGATGATAGCAGAAGCTAGAGCCCCTTCGACAAGGCACTTATATGCTCTGAAATGGAAGGTGTTTGCTAACTGGTGTATTGGCAAGTGGAAAGACCCCAAGGGTTGTGATATTTCCATTATTCTGACCTTCCTGCAGGAACGTCTGGACGCTGGCAGCTCCCCGTCTACAGCGGAAGTCTACGTAGCTGTTATCGCCGCTTTTCGTGACGCGCTAGATGGCCACTCGGTAGGGAAGCACCCCCTGATAACGAGCTTTCTCCGGGGACTGAGGCGACTAAATCCTCCCCGCCTTCACCAGATGCCAGTTTGGGATCTATCGTTAGTGCTCAGTGCAGTCTTCGACCCACCCTTCGAGCCAGCCGAATCTAGCGACCTTAAAGTGCTCTCGGTTAAGACGGCACTACTGCTTGCGCTAGCCTGCGGGAAATGAGAGGGAGACTTGCATGCCCTGTCAGTGAACAGTGAATGTATGCAGTTCGGACCGGATGATTGCATGGTTAGACTCATACCCAGACGCTGCTATACACCGAAGGTGCTCTCAACACCGTTCAGAGCCCAGGTGATTACAATTCAAGCGTTTTGTCCCACTGAACTAGACAATTCAGTGTCACAGAAGCACGCTTTGTGCTCCGTGCGCGCTACGTGCTTATGTGAACAGGACTAGTCAGTTTTGAGCTTCAGAGCAGCTTTCCGTCTGTTATGCGGGCGCCAAGAAAGGCAGCGTGCTGTCGAAGCAGAGACTATCACACTGGATTGTGGAAGCTGTGCAACTAGCTTATGCATCCCGAGGAACAGATTGTCCGATAGGGGTGCGCACCCACTCCACTAGGAGTTTGGCGTCATCATGGGCTTGGGCAAAAGGCACGTCAATTCAAGACATTTGTCTCGCAGCGGGCTGGTCATCTCATAACACGTTTGCAAGTTTTTTTAACCTGGACATTCCCTCGTTCGTACCACATGTTCTGTCAGTGCAGGAGGAGAGAGCTGAGCAGCCATTGGGTGACAAAGTCACCTGAGGACACGCTCCGGTTGGCACGCACGTTAAAAATAAATAAATCTCCACATATTATGTTGGTGGATTGAGTCTGTGGAAATGTCGTTTAAATTGGTTTAGCTTTCATTTTGATGTTAATGTATGTTTATAGCCATATGTGTAACCTGTGTATTAGATGAATTGCAGTTCTGTTAGGGAGGACGGTAATTAACATGTCTTTTCTCATGCATCCTTCAGCTGAAAGACGTGTGTGTGTGTTGATTGTCTGTCCTCTGTCAATAAACTTCAGATGTGGTTCATTTGTGTTGCTGTCAGGATACAGGCATGGAGACAGAGGTAAGTGAATCCAAACAAAGTTTGGATCCAAAATCCAAAGTCGCTAGCAAGCAAGCTCGGAGTGAACACAGGAAGCTCAGGAGGATACAGGATCACTGGTAACATGGAGTCAAACAGGATTTCTGAAGGCAGTGGAACAATGATACAGAGGTTAGTGTTTCACAGGTGAGTATACGTTACTTTGCGGAATCATGATGCATCAGAGACTTCAGAAGATAATGGTCTGTTCCTGTTGGAGGCTTGACAATGAACTGAGGCTGTGGTGAGTGTTTTATAGAGCTTGCTGATGAGGCTGCTGATTATGAACAGGTGCAGGTGATCAGTAATCTGGAGAGAGTGAATGCAGGTGTGCCAAAGAGGATTCTGGGAATTGTAGTGTAGAAAACAGACGGTGAACGTGACAGTTGCTGGGTGAAATCTGCTATATATTTACAAGACATTTTTTGACAACATTCACTGGTGTGTAATTTTGATTTGTATGAAAGTTTAAAGACAAAACATTTAGCCTATTATATGACTAACCAGATTCTCATGTTTAATTCTATAGTTACCTTTTACACAACATAATTTTCAACGTTAAAAATAATGATGGCTGATTTTATTAATTCTTTTATTAAAGGGTAACTAAACACTAAACCAACTTTTTTTTAGTTAATGATCTGTAAGAATGGGGCTTTATTAGTGCTGTTCATTGATTCGAGTAACTTTTTTGACATTTGGGTATAAAGTGTTTTAATTTTACAATATATGGTGTAAAAACGTCTGAGTGCTGCCCTCTTCAGGTTGAACGGTGGCTACTGCAGTTGAATTTTCCTATTGGATGTTTGTGGTGGCAAGTGATGTAAGCGGTGGCAGGTGACGTAAGCGGTGGCAGGTGACGTAAGCGGTGGCAGGTGACGTAAGCAGGTTCCAGCTCACCACGCCCTTGGATGAGCTAGCGTAGATTTATCTGTATTTAGTACAGTGGTCAGGAGGGTAGTGTTGTTGGTTGCAACAGCACTGCTGGACTGCATAGCTTTCCAGCAGACTTGGAAATTAGGCGCCAGTGTTTGCATGCACTTGGCCTGGAAGACCGTGAGTGTGAAACCTGCATTTTACGCGGGATTGCTTCTCCAACGCAATAGAGGTGGAAATGGGCTTCTCCACACAGCTCGCGCTGAAAAGCGACGCTGTGCCAAACGCTGCTCCTCCTGCATGGGCTCGACCACCGCAGCTGCGTCTTGATGTGAGTGATCATATATATTTTAATCACAATTTATTGTTAGGCTAAAGTTAATCCTAAACGCGTCGGCGCATTTTGCTGGATTTTTTCACATAGCAGCAAAATATGAATATGTCTACAGAGAGCGCACACTATTGACATCAACTCGATAAAACTCATCAGATGCATGTACTTTATGTCGTCTTGCGATCCTGTGAGTCACTCTCCATTTTAGAGAGTCTGACAGCGGGTCTCTCAGGTGCACGCCCCCCCGCTCACGGTTCGTCCCCTCTATCTCCGCTGGGGTCTGCCCACTTTTCTAGCATTTTTCAAATATTGCCAGTGGGTGGAGTCAGGCTCTGACCAGGGGTTTAGTTACCCTTTAATTAGTTAAAATGCTTTATAGGCTATAGCTATGTTATTAGATGCCAATCATAAGAGCTGTGAAATATTAGCAAATAATCTAGGAATATAAATGCACTTATATTATAATCTTGTACAGCAGTTGTCATTCACATTTTGACTATTAACAGTGGCGTCATGCCCATTCAAAGTGAGGGGGCACGTGCCCCCTCAGATTTTTCCTCCCTGATAATTTTTTTGTCACAACTTTATTCCTATTATGCTCCATAATATACCAGAGCCTATAACGACTCAAATGTATTCTTCTGGATGTGTAATAAATCGGTCAGCATCAGCCCGCCCCTTTTTCCTAATATGGTGTCTGTGTATCAAATCTATATGGAAGCTTGTTTCCGCCACAAAATAAAAAAATAAAAGATAATTGCGACTTTTTATCTCACAATTGCGAGTTTACATCTCGCAATTCTGACTTTATTTCTCAGAATTGCGAGATATAAAGTCAGAATTGCGTGAAATAAAGTCAGAATTCTGAGATATAAAGTCAGAATTGCGTGAAATAAAGCCAGAATTCTGAGATATAATCTGCCCCTTTTTCCTAATATGGTGTCTGTGTATATCAAATCAAATCAAATCAAGTATATTTGTATAGCGCTTTTCACAATACAGATTGTATCAAAGCAGCTTCACAGTATTAAAATAAAATAATACAACAAAGTTTGTTTCTAGTGGAATTTATTGATTGATAGAATAAAATTAAATATCCCCAAAATATCCCCAACTGAGCAAGCCAAAGGCAACAGTGGCAAGGAATCGAAAAACTCCATCAAGTGACCTAATGGTGTCCTAAAACTCCATCAGGTGACCTAATGGAGAAAAAAAAACCTTGGGAGAACCCAGGCTCAGTCGGGGGCCAGTTCTCCTCTGGCATTTATGAACTAGAGGCCGGATTGTAGTTTGAAACTGTGAGATTAACAATATTATACGAATGCCTGGCTGAAAAGATGCGTCTTTAATCTAGTTTTAAACTGGGAGAGCGAGTCCGAGCAACGAACAGTATCAGGAAGGCTATTCCAGAGTTTTGGAGCCAAATGTGAAAATGCTCTCCCTCCTTTGGTTGATCTGGATATCCTAGGTATGACCAAAAGCCTTGAATTTATTGATCTTAAAGAGCGCGATGGATTATAGGGTGATAGAAGATCCGTTAACCCCCTGAGGTCGACGGTATCGCCGGCGATACCAGCTCGCTTTTTTTTTATCAGTGTAAAAGAAACTCATGAATACTCTGTTGACTTTGATTTTCCATAGGATTTCCATACATCAATCGATTCTGTTAAATGTGTATTATTTTTATGTATACTCACAATAAAAACATAGTGTTGTGCTTTTCGTCAAATAAAGAAAAATAAAGACGAAGCGAGTTCTGCCTTCTCTCTGTCCGTGTAGTCCATTCTGAAACGCGTCCGAAAATGAACCATAACTCAGTGAATACTTCTCACACATACAAGTGATATATGTCTTTATGAAGCTTGAAATCTCTTCTTTTAAATGAAGTAATTTATATAAAAAACAAATATTCTCATCTTGTGAAATCTGTATTAAAAGAGAGCGATTCCAGTCGACCTAATTAGAGCTAATTCAAATGTAATGTGACTCCGCCCACGAAGAGCGCACGCTATTCAAACGCAAATGGCTGAGGTAATCCGCGCAATCCTGTGAACGCCCCCATCAGCTCGAGAAAACCAAAACACAAGTTTATTCAGAACATTACTTGCTTACACCGTCTTGCAGCGCTGTGAGGAATAATGAGAAATACGAGGAATACGAGCTGAGGAATACTAGTAAGTTTTTCCTTCTCGGGTTTCTGTTTATTGACGAATGAACGGCATGCGCTCTGTTTTTTCTCCATTATGGACGCGCAGTAAAGACGCCCTTCAGATGATTCTGGACAGCGAGGAAGAATTCACCTTTTCCTCAGAGGAAGATTGTAATTCAGACGAAGAACGGCAGCATTTTCAAGAGCGAATTGATCCCGCAGAGGATACAAGTTCAGAGTAAGTTGTTTACTGTTATATAATTCCTTTTCTGATAATATAGAACTTTATAATATATTTAATTTCTGAATTTTCAGACTATATTTTCCCTAGTTTTGGCTAGCTTTTGACAACTTACAGGAACGATTGCCTTACAATATCCCTAACATCCGTGGAACTTATATGCTCAAGTGTAAACTTTTTTTTTAAATGTGATATTGCTCTTTAAACATATTTGTATATTAAATATATTTCACTCAGTTTTGATTAGCTTATGACACTGATTCATGCTAAAATACTGCATTATGCATAATGTAGATTGTTTGCGAATATCTGCTTATAGGTTATATGTGGTTTAGTGCAACTATAGTATTTCAGCCTCCGGTAAAATATGTGATACTGTCTAAATACATTATATTTTTATATAAATGTTCTGGTTTTGGTTGGCCTATGACAGTATTTATCATGCTGCAGATGTTTTTGAATACAGACTGTGTAATGTTTTAGTGATGTGTCGTTCGCGAACGATCCGTTTATTGCGTGCTTCAATAAATGCGTGCGGTCTATATGGCCCATCAATGGTCCATAACCATCAATTGCTCATCAGTTTACTTTGAATAATGTATGCTAACAGTTTTATTTTAATTTTATTTTTTTTAGGAATGTGTCTGCTTCAAGCTCTCCTTCTCCAGCACCCCGCAGAGGGGCACGCAGGTGTCGGTCAGTTCTCAGTGCGATCGAGAATCATACTGAGTAAGTACATATACGTAATATTTTACAGATGAAATGTAGCCTAATTGTGTTTACATCATAATAATATAAAAGTAGCCTATACCTATTCTTGTGTGAAATGACAAAAACCGTTGTCTTTTTTTATCCATGGCCATTAGTGATTGATAATGATAATACAAGTTCTTTTATTGTGTTATCAGCATGCTCATGTGTTTTTTTTTTTGTTTTTGTTTTTTACAGATGTGACAATGAACATGTACAAAGCACCTGTCCCGAAGAGAGCCAAGTCTAACCAGCAGGCAAGCAACAGGCAGTCCACTCTGGCATGGAAAACAGAGACTGATGTTGACATGGTTCCGCAGACTGTGAGCTGGCATCAGATGACAGGGATGCTGCCACAGTTGGTCGCCGCAATTGTGTGCATTGCACAGCAGTGCGCGGTAAAAGACAATTAACACCATGGAAATGCCAGGCATGCAATGTTCACTTATGTCTTCAGTTAAACAGGAACTGTTTTCAGGAGTGGCATAAAGATGTGTGACTGTGTTCAGATGTGTGTGCTCTGCTGACCACCTTCCACTAACCATCAGCCTTCAGAAATCATTCTGATATGATGACTATTTTTTAAAATCAATGTTGGAAACTGTTGTGCTGCTTAATATATATTTTTTATAACCTGTGATAGTTTTTTCAGGATTCTTTATTTTGCTCATTTGATTTACTTGTAGCCCGCATATAAACGGGGCACAGGAATTTACTGTGAGATACCTGCCTTTACTTTTGTTTATCGCTCACAATTGCTCACATTTGATTTGCTTAGAGCAAATTTAGAACATTTAGTTCCTCCACATAGAGGAATTACAATAAAACAGATTGAAAAACAAAACCTTTGAATCTCCTCTTCTTTGTTCAGGCACTTGATGGCCCATTAGTCACTGGAAGAGTGTATGTCACACCCCTGGTCTGAATCTCATTAATATTGATGGGCCATTGGCCCATTAATATTGATGGGCCACCCCTCCCATGCATAAACCTCTTCTGACAAAAAAACTGTTTTAGAAAGTTCAAATCAATGTACTGTTTTATGAGAACGATAAGGCTGGATAATTTTCACATAATTTTGAAGCCAGAACTCAAAGCTACACAATTCATTGGTCAAAAGTCTTATTTACACATATTTAGTATGTGTTTTGAGGTCTTATTTCTGCAACTTTCATTTTTATTTTTTCCAATAACCACGCATAAACATTATTCTCTTAAAAATTCAAACATATACATGCATGTTGATCAGATATTTTGGTAGCCCTGTTTGTGCTATATAGAGTGAATTTACACCTTTGCCATTAATATGTTTATAAATAACTGAAAAAAGCACAAATGTCAGAGCATGTCAGAACACCTCCAGGGCCCAGAAAACAGCTCAGACTCCAGAGGGTTAAATAGACTGGAGCTAAGCCGTTTAGGGCTTTATAAGTCAGTAGCAATACCTTATAATTAATACGGAACTTTATAGGTAGCCAATGTAGTGATGATAAAATCGGTGTTATATGATCATATTTTCTTGATCTAGTAAGAACTCTAGCAGCGGCATATTGGACTAACTGTAGCTTGTTTATTGAGGATGCAGGACAACCGGCTAATAAAGCATTACAGTAATCTAGTCTCGAGGTCATGAATGCATGAACTAACTTTTCTGCATCAGAAACTGATAGCATATTACATAGCTTAGCAATGTTTCTAAGGTGGAAAAAGGCTGTTTTTGTAACATACGAAATATGATTTTCAAAAGACAGGTTACAATCGAGTATAACACCCAGGTCTTTTACTGTAGAGGATAAAGTAACAGGACATCCTACGATGTCAAAGTTGTATTGTGAGAGGTTCTGTGGGCGGTTATTTGAACCGATAAGTATTACCTCTGTCTTGTCTGGATTTAATAAAAGAAAATTACGCGTCATCCAATCTTTTATATCTTTAACACACTCTGTCAATTTGGATAATTTAGCGTTTTCATCCGGCCGTGATGAAATATATATTTGAGTGTCATCAGCATAACAATGGAAACTAATTCCATGTTTCCTTATAATATTTCCAAGTGGTATCATATATATTGAGAATAACAGAGGGCCCAACACAGATCCCTGCGGCACTCCATAGTTTACTGGAATTATGATCGATTTTTCTCCATTTAAATAGACAAAATGGTAGCGGTCAGATAAGTATGATCTAAACCAGCTTAATGCTTGTCCTTGAACACCAGTATAATTTTGTAGTCGATCTAAGAGTATTGTGTGATCTATAGTATCGAACGCAGCACTTAGATCAAGTAAAACTAGTATTGAGATGCAGCCTTGGTCAGAAGCTAAGAGTAAATCATTTGTGATTTTAACGAGCGCAGTTTCAGTGCTATGATGCGGTCTGAATCCTGACTGAAACTTTTCATAGATATCATTTTCTTGCAAGAAAGAGCCCAGTTGAGTGGACACAACTTTTTCTAGTATTTTAGACATAAAAGGTAGATTTGAAATGGGTCTATAATTTGCTAGATTATTATGATCTAATTGTGGTTTCTTAATGAGAGGTTATATCAAATCTAGAGCGCTCTAGAATCTTTGCTGTGTATGTTCAAGCAACTCACTCGTCTCGCACGTTGAGCTGGCAATGTTTTACAGATGGTCTTGAAGTGGTAAGTGGGCAAAGCAACAAATCGGCATTGAATTAGTTATCGGATGATATTAAAAGGTAGTGGGATTATTTGTGGTTTACCTGGAAATTTTAACTTGATCAAAAAGTTATGGATTTGATATTAGCCATTTTCAAATAAACGGGGTAGTGTTAACCTTATTCAGCACTGAAATCTGTCAAACTTCTTTCAAAGTCCTTCATCACATATTAATATTAAAATAACTTAATTTCAGAACACCACAAAGTCAGACCTCAGCACCTTTATGTACCTTTAATGTAAGATCGTTCTTAGGTCACATACCAATTTAAAATTATAACATAAAAACTGCAATGGTACTGTTTTTAAAATCATGTGTAGTAGGCCTAAGTGTACAGTAAGTGTGTGTGTAAACATGCTTTAATGAAGTAGACTTCAAAAGCTTTTGAATTTGATCTTACAGTTCTTTCATCAACCTGTCTTTTACATAAACTTACAAAATAGATACTTTAACTTAGTCCTCAGATAGAGGAGGGTTGCTGCTAGCTCCGTTAAGGTATTTTTGTCCCTCCCAAACTGCATTGAAATGGTACGTTTAGCAGACAGAATTTAAAAATTTTCAGGGGGAGAAACCCCCTGACCCCTCCTAACATGATCCATATCACCCGTCAGAAAACAATTGCAACGTCTCAGATTGTGCCCCCCCAGAATTTTGGCTTGCATGACGCCCCTGACGTTAGACCTTCTGTGCTGGTCTGACGCCGGACTTTGGGCAGATTTAGCGCAAGCTTACAGTAGAAACCTTTTACTCACAAAATCACACATTGTCAGTGAAATTAGCATTTTATTTGTTGTTATTGTACAGAGATATTTGACAGATATACGTTATTGTATATACATCTGTTTATGTAATAACAAGCTTTATGTAAATGAAACAAGTAAAAAAAAAAAACTGATCAAATTCAGGGAATTGTTTCATATATTAACAAATAACAGATTGTTGTTTTTCTAAATTTGTTTCCAATCGCTTTTAATTTTGGTATTTCTTTGAGTAAGCGTTCAATCAAAATCATTTTCAATAATTTTCTTTCTTGTTCTCTAACATATAACACAAATCTTGTGGCATTTTACAGCAACTATTAGTTAACTAACTACACATTTACTTTATGTGAGTGAATCTAACAAAACATTTGCTCACTGTGACACAGAACAATGCTTTCTAATATGCTTCATTAGATTACTTGATTGGTTGAAACTCTTCCCACAATATGAGCACTTATAAGGTTTTTCTCCAGTATGAATTCTCATGTGTGTCTTAAGGTTTCCTTTCCGTGTGAAGCTCTTCTCACACTGAGTACAGTATAGCTTCTCTCCAGTATGAACTCGCTCGTGTGCTTTCAGGTTTCCAGACAGAGCGAAACTCTTGTCACAATATGAGCACTTGTAAGGTTTTTCTCCAGTATGAATTCTTTGGTGCCGTTTCAGATGCTCAGCTGTAGTAAAGCTCTTCCCACAATCACAACACACATGATCTCTCAATTTATTATGTGTTTTCTGGTGCAGTTTAAAACTGTCCAGCCTTGAAAAACTCTTTCCACAGAAAGAACACACATAAGGCCTCTCATCTGAATGCACTTTTAGGTGTTTTTTTAGATCTGATGATGAAACAAAATCTTTACCACACTGATCACAGTTAAATGTTTTTTCTCCAGAGTGACGGAGCAGATGAAACCTGAGACCTGTTGGATCTCTGAAACTCTTTCCACACTGAGTGCATGTATACGGTTTCTCTCCAGTGTGAATTCTCATGTGTGTGTTAAGGGTTCCTTTATGTGTGAAACTCTTTCCACACTGAGTGCAGGTGTGCGTCTTTTTGGCTTTTGTTCTTTGAGTTGTAAAGTCACGATGTTCCTCCTTCACTTCATTCAGTTCTTGCCTTTGCTCTTTCACTCTCACCTGGTCTAAAATACACAGAAATACAGTTCGAATCAGTTCAAGTGTGATCAATTATTTAACAGCAGAAAGCAACAGAGATCAGATCTTTCACTTTTTGTTCTGTCATTCACTTGTTAATATAGTAAAAATATGTTTGACAGCTGCTATATACAAGGTTATGATCATTCCGATGCTTTTCTCCATCATTTATCATCCATATACTGCTTACTAATTCATATCTATCAAAGCAGTCAACAATGAAGAATCAAGAATGGACACCAACCTGTTTGTTCCTCAGTATCTTCATGTTTTATTCTGGATGGTTCTGGATCTCTCATGTCTTCAATCTCCTCTTTAATAAACTCCATCTTTAACAGTCACACAGATTTCAGCTGCTACTCCTGGAGTTTGTCCTTCTCTTGTAGGATGATGGGAATATTCCCAGTATTTATTGGTGAATTGTTGTGGGAGGGGCTTCACTGCAGGTGTGAACTGTGATCACTGTGTTTTTATCCAATCTGCATTTAAAAAGTACAGAGTCATCATGTTAAACTGCTGCTGAAAAGCCTCTTTGTCTCCAAAAGTTCCCTGTTTTCAGCTCATTCATTACGGTGATGTCTGAGATCTTCTGTAAATTGGCACATTAAGCTCATTTTTTTGGTGTCAACAGGCTGAAACAAACTACAGCATCATCACCTTTAACTTCAGTTCTTGTCTTTGCTCTTTCACCTCCATCGGGTCTGAAACATATTAAAACATTAAGTTGTTAGAATGAGTTCAAGGAGGATAAATGTGAATTTTCAAGTGAACCCTGATTTAATAACAGAAAACAAGTGAGTTCTGCTTATCAAATATAATATGTTTGATGTACCAAAGGTTAGTTTTGTAATCCTCATGTTAATAACTTGTTACTGTCCTTTTCTCGAGACAAAGTATTTTTTGATTAAATGCAATATATTAATCATATATTTTCTCGTTATTTCATCTGACTCCATAAATTAAAGGTTTTAATAATATCAGTGCCTCACTAATAGTGAGCGAATGTTTGACTATTCCTTTTCACCATTAAATGAACAAAATCAGTTAGAATAATCACATGTAACAATATATTAGATATCAGAGATCAATTCCACAATTAATTCAAATATCTAGAAAATGGTTATACATTGGTTTCACCAAATAATCTTACCCAGCTTGTACCTGAGAGAGAGAGAGAGAGAGAGAGAGAGAGAGACCACCTATTCAATTCCTGTCCAGCAAAGAAGAGACCAGAGAGAGGGTGCACACCTTCCTTTATCCTCTTTCACCAGGTGACATGGGGGATGGGGGAGACCACCCTCAAATGGCGTCTTATCCAACAAAAGGGGGGTGGCCTTATCTGGCCTTATCTCTGAACCAGTTTTCTCTAAACTTCTATAAACCTTATTACCTTTTATTTTATCTATCTGGATATGAGATATCTGTACCACTCACTTTGAGACATTTCAAATGACACCAAAAACATAACAGTCAATGATAAACATTCACATTAAACCATGTTCTTGTGTGAGTTCTTAGTTGTTTCTGAGGGGAAGTGAGGTTGTATGGGGGAGGTCAAATGTTAATTCGGACCAGGCCTCAACCAGTATTTTCAGTCTTACACTACAGATCCAATAATTACTATAAACTGTGAGATTCAGATAAAGCAAACATATAAATGAAATAAACTTTAGATCTGTGACGTTACTTTTGTGTAACTTTCTGACTTGTCATTTAGCTGTCAGTGTAAGGCAGTTCTTTGTCTCTACTAAAACAACAAAATCGTCCTGTGGCCTGTTGCACAAAGCCGGTTTCAGTTGCTAACAGGTAAAGTTCGAGATTAGTTTGAGCAAACTGGCTTTTTAGGGCTCAGGAAAGTAGATTGTTTTTAGTTGTGTTCATCATCATGGTTTTTTCTCGAAACACGACTTTATTCTTAAAATTTAATGTTTATTCTCAACATTTTATTTTGACTTCTTTTCTCGAAATTTAACGAGTTTTTTCTCGAAACAAGACTTTATTCTGAAAATTGTATGAGTTCAAAGTCGTGTTTCGAGAAAAAACATTAAATTTCGAGAAAAAAAAAATGTTGAGAATAAACTCATTAATTTTTGAGAATAAAGTCGTGATTCAAGAAAAAAATCAAATTAAAATGTTAAGAATAAACTCATTAGATTTTGAGAATAAAGTTGTTTCGAGAAAAAAAGTCGAAATAAAATATTGAGAATGAACTCATTAAATTTTGAGAATAAAGTCATTGTGTTTCGAGAAAAAAATGTCAAAATAAAATGTTGAGAATAAACATTACATCTTGAGAATAAAGTCATTAAATTTCAAGAAAATAAGCCAAAATATACTGAACAAAATTATAAACGCAACACTTTTGTTTTTGCCACAATTTTTCATGAGCTTAACTCAAAGATCTAAGACTTTTTCTATGTACACAAAAGGCCTATTTCTCTCAAATATTGTTCACAAATCTGTCTAAATCTGTGTTAGTGAGCACTTCTCCTTTGCCGAGATAATCCATCCACCTCACAGGAGTGGCATATCAAAATGCTGATTAGACAGCACCATTTGCCTCACGCAGTGCAACACATCTCCCTCGCATAGAGTTGATTGATTGTGTTGTTGTGGCCTGTAGAATGTTGGTCCACTCCTCTTCAATGGCTGTGCGAAGTTGCTGGATATTGGCAGGACCTGAAACGCTGTCATATAAGCTGATCCAGAGCATCCCAAACATGCTCAATGGGTGACATGTCCCGTGAGTATGGTAGTCATGCAAGAACTGGGATGTTTTCAGCTTCTTGTACAGATCCTTGCAACATGGATGCATTATCATGTTGCAACATGAGGTGATGGTCGTGGATGAATGGCACAATAATGGGCCTCAGGATCTTGTCACGGTATCTCTGTGCATTCAAAATGCCATCAATAAAATGCACCTGTGTTCGTTGTCCATAACATACGCCTGTCCATACCATAACCCCACTGCCAGCATGGGCCACTCGATCCACAATGTTGACATCAGCAAACCGCTCACCCACACGACGCTACACACACAGTCTGCCATCTGTAATTGTAGATTGTAATTTGCTGTGAAATAAAAGGTGTTTCACTGCCGCCTCATCAGGTCTGTCAGAGGATCGTTGAAATCTAAATGAAGTCTTAATTTATAACAGTGAAGTCACTGTATCTTCAGTCTCTGCTGATTCTGTTGACTGTGAGTCTCTGTAGTGGATCCTTATTCACCATCAGATGATCATTAGAAGATCAGACTGTCATCTAATAACTAAAATAATACACAAACAATCACACATGCAGTATGAGATATTACATCTGTCACATCTTTTCATAAGAAAACTAACTAGATAATCTATATTAATTCATCCTCAAACATGATAATATAGCTTCTATCTGATGCTCAAAGTCACTTTACAGAATCAAAAGCAAATGAAAGGTCACTTTCACACAACGGACAGCTGATACAGAACCAGCAGAAATGATCATTACACTCACTACAAATTTAATATCAGTTAATAACAACCCAAATCTCAGATTATCACACACATAGAGACAGTTAAAGGTTAAAGTTAAAATAAAAAATTATGGAAGTAAAATAATAGCAAATGTTTTTGAAACAAAAAAGCCTGTTGAATTGCACGACTTGGCATTGCAATAGTAGTTGTAAACATGTTGTATTTTTAAACAGTTTGATTATTTTGGAAATATGAAAGGTGAATATAGATTATTTAATTTTTAATAATGAAAATGTGTTTGAAATGTTTTGAATTGAAATATTCACAGCTTAAATATTCAACCATGCTGAATTTCAGCCCATGAAAATGTGAGCATGGTTAATGCAATTTTTTTCAAGTAGTGCAATTCAACAGGCTTTTTTGTTTCAAAAAACATTTGGCATTATTTTACTTCCATAAAATATAATATTAATATTATTTTCCCAATCAATCAGAATTAAACACAGTTTAAAGTTCAGAGACCTGCAAAAATGAAGCTCAATTTAAGAATCTTAAACAAAATATTCACACACACACACACACACACACACACACACACACACACACACGTGGTGTTACTGAACCTGGTACAGTTTCATTTTATTTCTAGTGAGTAAACAGCCATTTGAAAATTGTTAAGAACTTTTCTTACAATAGTGTCTCCAGTTTATAATGTGGATCATCCTTCAGATCCTCCAGCAGCTTCACTCCTGAGTCTCCTAGTTTATTCTCAGACAGACTCAGTTCTCTCAGGTGTGAGGGGTTTGATCTCAGAGCTGAAGCCAGAGCAGCACAACCTTCATCTGTGACACCACAACTATACAACCTGTAGAGAACAATGACACACATTAAGCCTATATCCAAAGATATACATGACACTTAAAAATAAATAACATAATGCTGTCAATATGAAATATATACAAATACTCATTAGTTCATGTTGTTAAAATACATCAGTTAGGATTAGGGGATTGAATATACAGTTTGTACAGCAATCTTCTTCCAATTCCTGTGTCTATTAAACCTTTGACAAAATCATATCGCAACATTCAAATCTGTGTTGAGTAAATCAGCTTTTGATAAAAACTTGGCACTTAAAATAACGCATTTATCAATTACAATGTTTCTCCACTAGGAGGCGACAAGTGACTTAAAAAATGTATTTGTTACTGAATGATTTAATCAAGAGAATGTAGTACTGTATGATGCTTCTGAAATAAAACTCAGAAAGATGTGATGAAATGTTTTTGTAAATATGACTCAACTTATACATAATGTACAGTGTGTATAAGTGTATGATTTAACTTTCCCCATAGTCTAGGTGTATTGAACCAGCCCTAGTGTGTGTGTGTGTGTGTGTGTGTGTGTGTGTGTGTGTGTGTGTGTGTGTGTGTGTGTGTGTGTGTGTGTGAGTGAGTGTGTGTGCCTCTCTCTGTGTGTGAGTGTGTGTGTGAGTGAGTGTGTGTGTGTCTCTCTCTCTCTCTCTCTCTCTCTCTCTCTCTCTGTGTGTGTGTGTGTGTGTGTGTGTGTGTCTCTCTCTCTCTCTATGTGTGTGTGTGTGTGTGTGTGTGAGTGAGTGTGTGTGTGTGTCTCTGTGTGTGTGAGTGTGTCTCTGTGTGTGAGTGAGTGTGTATCTGTGTATGTGTGTGTGAGTGAGTGAGAAAGTGAGTGTGTGTGTGTGTGTGTGTGTGTGTGTGTGTGTGTGTGTGTGTGTGTGTGTGTGTGTGTGTGTGTGTGCATATACATATTTTATGTACTTAATGACATTTTCTGATTTTCCGTGACCTAATCTAAAGTGATTAACTATTGGTTAATACGTTGTTAACAAAACATTATCTAACTCTTCACATAAGAGCCAATTAAATAATAGCACTTTGTTAATTACAGTGATAATACTAAACTGTACTTTGTTTTACTTAACAAAGTAAAGATGAATTTGACTGATAGCATTATTATTATTATTTTCAAGACTTCCATAGATATGGTGATATATTGTTATTGTGTGTTATTTTGGCCATGATAATCGTCAGGGTTCATACACCTTTTCCAAGGTCAAATTCAAGCACTTTTCAAGCACTTTCAAGGTCCATTTTAAAGATTTTTCCAGCACCTTACACCACCGTAAATTACATACCAATACATAGTCAAAATTATTATTTAGTGTTTTTATCACATTAAAAGAGATAACGCTATAAACAGTAATCATGTAGAGATAAATCTGATATGGTGACAGTCCTGGTTCAGGTGAAACACACACCACTTCCCTCTTTTCAGCTGCACACACACATTTTGAGGAAATGCTCACGCTTTTACAAGGGTCTGTTTGCACAAGCATTACAAGTTGATTTACACCAAACATTTGTGATTTAAAAAAAACCCTCTTCACTGTATCCTGCATGCGTTGTCTGGTTTGTAGTTCGTCCGGTTTATTTAACTGTTAGTTTTACTTTCTTGTGTGGGATAATCAGGGCCACATTAAGACTATAAGGGGCCCCTGGGCTTTACCTCTTGAGGGGCCCATCATCCACCAGAACTATTACCTACATTCACTCAATCTTCTTAATCACAAAGTGCAAGTTATCAGCCTTTTATTTTGCAGGAATAAATACCATTAACAAAACATCCAAACCTATAGGTCTGTCATATAAATAATGTATAGACTTATACAAATATCTCTGCATGAACTACATATTGGCACATAGTGTGAACAGTGGCGGAGTGGGGTGAAACAGAAATCTCCTTATTTCTACATAAAGGAGTTTGACTATATACTAGACTGTTTTAGTGTCTACAGCACAACCACATACAATTAATTTGTCACTGCAATTGAGAATACTGAGGGAATTTGACTTTTTTGTGTGTAATATTCCTTACCTCCAGATGGGGCTTACGCCAAAGGATATATTGTATGAACTATCTACTGTATATATTAATCCTTATTCACTCCGTGCCTTTATGGTAGAGATGATCTTACCTCAGTTTCTCCAGTTTACAGCGAGGATTCTCCAGTACAGCAGAGAACCGCTTCACTCCTGAGTCTCCTAGTTTATTAAATGACAGACTCAGTGTTCTCAGGTGTGAGGGATTTGATCTTAGAGCTGAAGCCAGAGCAGCACAACCTTCATCTGTGACACCACAATCCCTCAACCTATAGAGAACAATGACACACATTAAGCCTATATCCAAAGATAAACATGACACTTAAAAAATAAAATAACAACATAATAATGTCAATATGAAATGGATACAAATACTAATCAGTTCATGCTGTTAAAATACATCAGTTAGGATTAGGGGATTAAATATACAGTTTGTGCAGTATAAAAATCATTATTTCTATGGAAAGTCCCCATTAACATGGAAACCTTATGTGTATGTGTGTGTGTGTGTGTGTGTGTGTGTGTGTGTGTGTGTGTGCTCAATGTATTTGTACACATTTTAAGGAACATGTGTGTGTGTGTTGGGGCTGGGAGAAAAAAATCGATTCACCTAACTGTCGCAATTTGTTTTGTTTACGATTTTACAATTATTATTTTTTATTCCAGAATCAATATTGATTCAATTTAAATTGCTTTATTCTTGTCCTTGCTTATAGACGAGGTTGAGAGAAGTTAGCCACTCTTGCTCCAACAGAGCATGAAATATGTCGTTATCTATGAGTGTCGTAATATCCATTTCAAGTGGACGCGTGGAAGCGACGTGAGACTGAAAAGCCCTCGCGCTACTCATATGCTGAGAGAGAGATAAGACAGTAGAGCTGCACGATTCATCTTTAAAATACTGTGATCTCCATTCAAACACCCACACGATCTTCTTCAAACTCTTCTGTATATTAAACCTTTGACAAAATCAAAATAACTAAACAAAAAATAAACTTATAGAGCCATGTTATCTTTGCAAGCACAGACTGTATTTAGTTTAATTAATCTTTCTTTTTATCTTATAATTAGCATCAAACAAACAATATATTTCTTATTCACAGTGATTAAAGATTATGAAAAGAAAATATTTTAAAATTATTGCACAACCACAAAATAGGTGGCGATATGCACTATGTAAATCAGCATTTAACAAAAGAAGAAAGAAGTATGGCGCGCTTTTTCTCAGCGTCTGTTTCCATGGTGACTCGTGGATTAGTCGCTCTGTTGAGAAGGTCTGGTGTGTTAACCATGAACACACTCTGAGTCGGATGAACTTACTCCCGGACGCATTTTTGGAACCAGCATACCTTGAGTAAGCAAGGTTTGGTTTAATCAACCAAGAGTTCAGGGTATGTTTGACGGTAAAGGCGGGCATACACTGTGCGGTTTTCGTCCGATTTTGAGCCAAATTCTGACTCGTGCGACTCTTTTTCTGGACGATTTTCAGCTTTGTCATGCGTCGTTTGTCGTGCAGTGTTTGTGCAGTGTACAGGGGGAAACAAGAGGCGATAAACCTCTCCCGACCGGCAATCGGATGGTCGGATGAATTTCTGGCATGTTAGAAATTTTGGTCGCTACTCGTGACTATATCGCACAGTTGAAGCAGAGCTACGAACTGATTGCCCTAAACTCAGTGTTTTTTCCCTCACTGCGCCTGCGCGAAAACAGAAGTTTCATCTGCCGCAAAAAAACAATGTTTACAATGTTTGCATGTTTACATATAATGAGTTGCCATGAGAACGACTTACATCTCTATCTTTTCATACAGATTACATTAACAGAGAATATTTGTTTTCATTTTGAATTAGATAATTTAATAGCAGACACTTAAATGTTTATAAAAAATATATTGCTTATGCCTGAGTGACTAGTATTCGATGAGTTTTAAGTTTAGAGACGTGCTCCAGAAAAAAGTTCAAGGAGACGGAGAGGCAGAAAGCACACCCTGTTTATTTTCTTTATTTTACAAAAAGCACAATGTTTTTTTCGACTGTAAGTGGATATTTAACAGTTTATTTTTCATATTTCTTAAGTCTGTATGACCATAAATTACAGTATTTTAAGTCTATTTTGCTACTATGTGACACTGAAAAAATCCAGCAAAACGCGCCGGCGCATTTGTCGACCCCTAGAGGGTTAACTTTAGCCTAATAGGAAGGAACATAAATTGTGATTAAAAATATATGCCCTCTCACATCAAGACGCCGCTGCGGTGAAGGAGTCCATGCAGGAGGAGCAGCGTTTGGCACTGTGTTGCTTTTCAGCGCGAGCTGTTTGGAGAAGCCCATTTTACATAAGCTACACAAAATAATCTAAATAACTATATAAATGCTATACTAACTAGATGCTAATATCCGCTATCCTGATCGTTTTCAATACTCGCAAGTCCAGCTACTGACTCGCTACATTTATTTTGACGGAACAAGATGTTTTTATACCAAGGGCTGAGCTGGTGCCCTCTTATGTCACAGGGCACCACAACTTCCAATAGGAAAATTCAACTGCAGTAGCCACCGTTCAACCTGAAGAGGGCAGCACTCAGACGTTTTTACGCCATAAATTGTAGAATTAAAACAATTTATACCCAAATGTCAAAAAATGTACTCAAATCAATGAACAGCACTAATAAAGCCCCAGTCTTACAAATCATTAACTAAAAAAGTTGTTTTAGGGTTTAGTTACCCTTTAATATATTACAAAGTGCATAAGTGAAAATTATGCTAAAGATATTGATATCAGACATTTATGTGTTATATGTTGTACTACAGCTAATCACAATTATTTTTCTCAAAATCTATTAACCATGGTGTGAAAAACAGACACTTTGGAGAAGGTGTGTGATGAGCTCGAGCTCTACACCCCTGCTTGGCAGAAAAGGATCTTGTAAAAACCCACACAAGGTGAACAACTGTAATTCACACGACGCAAGTTGATGAATCAATGTGTTCTGAAGTGAAACGACAAAAAAAAAAAAAGATATATATATCTCTGGCACATGACATACATTACCAGTAGGGGGCAGTCCTGTTTCTTTCTCAGTTATAGCGTGTACTGAAGCCAATAATATGCAACGATGTGTTAACCTCTCTCTGGTGCGTATTGACAGCAAGTGACTGAGCTCATAAACGTGTGAGAACCACATTTTTAAGTAGACTATATTGTTTATGAACAGCTCAAATAGAAATAAAATATTAAATAATGAGTTATTAATGGTTTTTACATGCTTGTCATGGACGTTTGTAGCATAAAAGAGTGTTATAATAACTTTTTAGTGAACTTGTTGTTGGCATCTGTCTGTCCCTGGAGACAATGGAATATAAAATTCAAAGAATTCACAGCGTCAAAGAGTCGCTGTGGTTGGCCTGCTGTGACTGTACAGTCCAATTTTGGAGCGGCAGGCTCTGTTGCAGTTGCTGCAGGTGTAGTACGTGCCTGGGTCTGGATCTGTTGGTGCTATATCTGCGGATACAACCCTCTGTCTGCGCTTTCTCCGCTCTTCCCACTCGTACTCTTTTTTCTTCTCCGACACTTTGTACTCGTTACATCATAGGAAGAATGGCATCTACGCTAATTTTAGTGTCTGTGTTTATCCCAAAGTTTTCCCGCAGCCTGCCGGATCCAGGCCGTATCCAGATCTGATGAAGGACCTTCACCTGGACCCGATCCAACACAGTGCTGAAGTGCCAACTAGTCTCTCCCTATGGAGGATCCCTTTACCACTCTACAGATAAAGCGTTGTCGGGAAACTCAATTCGCGTATCTACCCCGAAGTGATAAAATAAAATAAAATTCTGTATCAAAAAGGAAACGGCAGTACTTTGTTTAGGCTTGGTAGGGAATTCCAAACCTGCGCACATATATTCAAACACACATAACTATAGAACCAGTTCTTAATGCGAAATGTTGCCTGCCTTCAAGTCTCATTTACAAACGTCTTTGTAGCGAAGAACCGGCCTTCCTGCTGGTCTGGAGCCCGTAGCAAGCTCGCTGTAGAGTAGATCTTTGGGTATACGACCATCCTGCATGCGACTGACATGGCCTAGCCAGCGCAGGCGTTTCTGGGAGAGTAATGCAAACATGCTTGGTATTCCCTCCTTGGCCAGAAGATCCTTGTTTGGGACACGGTCTTGCCAGGTGATGCCCAGGATTTTCCTGAGGCAGCGCAGGTGAAATGAGTTGAGTCTGCGTATTTGCCGCGAGTACAGTGTCCATGCTTCACTACTGTATAGTAGAGTACTGAGCACGCAAGCTTGATACACCCTCATCTTGGTATGTGTTGTCAGCATGGAATTATCCCAAGCTCTCTTTGCTAGGCGGGCCATAGCTGCTGCTGCCTTACCAATCCGAGTGTTTAGCTCGGCATCCAGGGAGAGGTTGCTGGAGATGGTAGAGCCAAGGTAGGTAAAGTTATCTACCACTTCGAGGGTGTAGTCAGCAATGGAGATATTCAGGATGCTGCTAACATCTTGGCCCATTATGTTGGTCTTTTTGAGACTGATGGTGAGGCCAAAATCTCTGCAGGCATCCACAAAACGGTTGATAAGTTGTTGTAGAGCTTCTTCGGAGTGTGCAGTCAAGGCAGCGTCATCTGCGAAAAGCACCTCCTGTATCAGAACCTTTTGCACCTTGGTTTTTGCTCAGAGGCGTGCTGTGTTGAACAAGTTTCCATCGGTTCAAGTGTGGAGGTATATGCCTTCTTCTGATTTACTAAAGGCGTGGGTCAGCAGCAAGAAAAAGAAGATGCCAAAGAGCGCTGGAGCGAGTACGCAGCCCTGCTTCACTCCACCTCTGATAGGGAATGGGTCTGTGGAAGAGCCATCGTACTGAACAATGCCTTGCATATCATCATGAAAAGAGATGATAATCCTCAGAAGCTTGTGGGGGCATCCTATCCTTTGCAGTAGGGTGAAGAGGCCTTTCCGGCTGACCAGATCGAATGCCTTAGTCAAATCGATAAAGGCGATGAACAATGGTCGCCTCTGCTCACAACATTTCTCTTGTTGCTGCCTCAGTGAGAAGATCATGTCAACTGTTGATCTCCCTGCTCTGAATCCACACTGAGCTTCAGGATATACGCACTCTGCTAGTGCCTGTAACCTGACTAGTACTACCCGGGCAAAGGCTTTCCCAACTATACTGAGAAGTGATATTCCACGGTAGTTGTTACAGTCACTAAGGTCTCCTTTGTTTTTATAGAGAGTGATGATGGTGGTGTCACGCATGTCCTGGGGCACTGTTCCTTCTTCCCAGCACTGCAACAAGAGCTCATGCAAATGGTGAAGAAGAATGGTCTTCTTCCCAGCCTTGATGACCTCTGGAGGAATACCATCGCTGCCTGGTGCTTTGTTGCAGGCTAGAGAGTCGATGGCCTTACGAAGTTCTTCCATAGAAGGGGGAGCGTCTAGTTCATCCATGACGGGCAGGAGGTTGGTGTTCTCGACTGCTGAGGTAGTGATGATGTTTTCTCTTCCATAGAGTTCCTGGTAATCTTCCACCCATCTCTCCATCTGTTTACCCCAATCTGTTATAATGTCTCCCGAGGAGGACTTTAGGGGTGTGACCTTGGTAATGCTTGGGCCGAAGGCCTTCTTCATGCCGTCATACATGGCGCGGATGTTACCACAGTCAGCTGAGATTTGGATGCACTGACAAAGATTCAACCAGTAGTCGTTGGCGCAGAGTCGAGCAATCCTTTTGGCATCATTTCTGGCTTTCCTGAGAGCTGTGAGCGTCTTCTCTGATGGCTCACTTTTGTAGCTGATCAGAGCTGCTCTCTTGGCTGCAATGACTGGCTCAAGTTCCAGGATTCCTGCTTCAAACCAATCTGGGTTCTGCCTCTCTTTCTTCCTGAAGGTGTCCATGGCAGAATTTAAGATGGCGTCACGGATATGATTCCATCTTTCTTCTGCGCTGCCCGTTGGGCAATATCTGAGGGCCTCTGTGATGGAGGCAGCGAATCACACAGATCAGGGATTGTTGTCCTTGCTGTATTGATGCGTGGGCGTCCTTTCTGCTTTGATCGGTGGATCCGCTTCGGTTGAAGGCGCACCTTGCTGCAAAACAGTGAATGGTCGGTGTCACAGTCAGCACTGTGATAGCTGCGTGTAATGAGAACACAGTTCAGTGAGGCTCTTCTGGTGATAATGAGGTCCAGCTGATGCCAGTGATGGGATCTTGGGTGTCACCAGGATACTCTATATTTGGGCTTGGTGGAGAAGAATGTGTTAGTTATGCAGAGGTCATGGTAGAAGCATAGCTCAAGCAGTCTCTGTCCGTTTTCATTCATTCTGCCAATGCCAAAATGACCAATACTGCGGGGCCAGGAATCACAGTCATTTCCCACCCGGGCGTTGAAGTGCTCAAGCATGTACAGTTGTTCGGTGGGGGAAATTCCTTTAATGATGGTCACGAGTTCCTCGTAGAATTCTTCCTTGGCCTCGGCTGGAGAGCTGAGTGTAGGAGCATAGACACTCAGGATGTTCACTGGGCCTGCGGTTGAGAGGCGAAGGGAGAGGATACGGGCTGTACCTTTTGCTGGCGGTTCGACTGACGATAGCAGAGAGTTTCTGACTGCAAATCCAGAAGAAAGCCAGAAGAAAGTGTACTCCTGTTCCCTGATGTTGCCATTTGGGGAGAGTCTGGTCTCCTTGTAGTGCAGCGATGTCAATGTCCAGCCTCAAGAGCTCACGATTGATGATTGCTGTTTTTCTGAAGTCAACAACCTGATCAAGGTCTATGGAAAAGCCATGGCACATAGGCCTGACATTCCAGCTTGCTAGTCGCAAGATTGGTGGTTTATGCTTATTTCTTTCTTTGCCTGGTGCGAAGTTTTCAGTCTGCTTGTTGGTCTGTTCCCTTAGCTCCAAGCACCCAATGAAGCAGGCAGACTGTGGCTGGTCAGCACGTTACTGGCTGGGGGCTTCCCAGCTTGAGGCGGGCGGTAGCTGACCAGTAGGATTTCAATGATCCCTCCCACCGTCGGAGACAACCTGTAGCGTCTGAGCGTACGCCAGTTTACTCTGGACTTATCACTCGTAACTGCTGCCTCCCGTGTTGTTTTTTTATCACTGCGAGCAATGATACTGGAGTGGCCTCTCCAGGACGCATAACCTGGGCATGGTGTATGGAGATCCTGGGCTGCCCATTCGTCAGAATCCCCCTCTCGGCCTCGCTAGTGGGATCCAAAGGAGTGCGAAGCACGACATTTGGCACCTGGCTTGGCTGCAGGAGTTGGCAGAAAGGTGACAAATAGTCATTCTTACCGCCTAAGGGGCTCCACTCCGGATTTCTGTCGGGTTTACTCCTTAGCCTTTACTCCTCCCGGAGATATCCACAAGGCAGTGGAGCCATTGTCTGATGGCTGTAAAGCTATTTAACCCATAGCTGGGGGTCTGTTGTGAACCGCTCTTAGTCTGACCCGTCACCCAGGACCTGTTTGCCATGGGAGACCCTACCAGGGGCATATAGCCCTGGACAACATAGCTCCTAGGATCGTTCGGGTACTCAAACCCCTCCACCACGGTAAGGTGGTAGTTCAAGGAGGGGTTAGTGAACTTATAAGTGCAAATATCCTGTCCCATTTTAGCAACCCTAATTCCCACATTTTGGAATTATTCACACTGTGAATTTAACATATTTCTTTGACATTTAAATGGTCTTTTTCAAGGACACAATGTGACTTATGTAAGTCTAAAATAAAATTATATTGCATTTTAATGTATTTGCCACTGACATGACCTGTTCAGACATGCTATGCTTTTATCCTAAATCACTCACTAATTTATTTTATACAGTTTAGGTAGCAGAAACCTCCACCAAATAATTCTGATATTTTCATGAACGCCTCTCTAAACTACTGCGTGATTTTACAGTTTGAAGCGTCTGTCATAGAAAACCCCATGTGCTGTCATGAATAAGAGAAATATCTTCTCATAGGATAAGAACACGCAGTCTCATTAATAATACACACACTGACGTGTCATCGATGTGTCATCAAGTGTTTCTCCATGTCATAATCTGTGACATTGACATGATGTAGATTTTAAACCTGGAGAAAATCCAGTTACAGTATCCAGTTTTCTCCTAAAATTAAAATAAATGGACTGTGTTAATCCTGACTGTGCTGAGATTGAGTGTGTTTAAAGTAAAGGGTGTTAAATGTATATAATGATGTCAAAGTGTGTTTTTCGGTGCGACTATCAGTCCTGCCGAATCACCTTAATGAGGAGCAGCTCATGTGTTCAATCATTTACAGATCAATATTTCACTAGCTTTGCTTGTAATGAATGTAACAATAGTTATTTCCCTGCATTTTATTCCATTTTGATTATACTTTATGAATTCATAGTGACAGTTTCACATGAGAGTCACTAATGATCTTACCCCAGTTCCTCCAGTTTACAGTGAGGATTCTCCAGTGCAGCAGAGAACAGCTTCACTCCTGAGTCTCCTAGTTTATTATATGACAGTTCCAGTTTTCTCAGGTGTGAGGGGTTTGATCTCAGAGCTGAAGCCAGAGCAGCACAACCTTCATCTGTGACACCACACCTTATCAACCTGTAGAGAACAATGACACACTCTTCACTCTCAGATCAAAACAGAAATCTTTGTTTTTCTTAATTGTGTTAATAATTTGTGCAATATCTATTTTTTAAACAATTAATTCAATATATCAGTAATTTTAACTATTATTCTATGAGATTATGTCTCTATGTGAGAAAAAAAGATTATATAAAACTGATAAAATGTAATACATTAGTGCTGCACGATTAATCATATCGCAATCGCGATGACGCAAAATGCTGCGATTTTATGAAATAAATAAATGCATGTGTGGACATGACAACTCATTCTCTCTGAGAGCTGTTAGCACATTTTCTACACCGCTAATAAAAAGAAGACAGTCAGTTTCAGTTTAGGCAGTGGCGCGTGTGATCATGTCGTGACTCTCTCCGGTGTGCAGCGCGGAGAACCGGTGAAGATGATGCCGAGCACACGGACACTGAACTGGTGGCCAGAAACAATTCTACCTCTGTTATATGGCGATATTTTGTCTATAAGATAACTGACACTGAGCAGAGAGAGCAGGGCTGCCAACTCTCACTCATTCAGCGTAAGACTTGTGCAATCAACACTTTACACACACTCTCACGCCACACACACGTTCTCACACAGAGAAAAATCTTGAAGCAAAGAGGACACTGACACCGACTAAACAGAGCAGGATACTTATGATGGGAAACAAATTCTTAGCTCTCAGATTCTGTCAATTTTATTATGAAATTCAAACAATAGCGTTTTGGCGCTTGTAAATGTGACATGACAGATCGTGGTCGTGAACCGAACATCTCTCTTTACTAGTTAATAGTAAATAATCAAGAATGAACAATAGGTGTGTTGAAAGATACAGTACAACTTACCGAAATGTTTTGAATTGAAATCATGAAATTTATGTCAAGCTATAATAAAAACAGTAGCCTACCAGTCATTGTACCATGTAAACATTGTAACATGTAGTCACTAGGGCTGGGAATCGATTAAAAAAAATTAACTAATTAATTGCACAATTTGCTGTAATTAATTGCAATTAATTGCATTTCCACCAAGCTTGTAATCATTAATATTTAAACTTACAATCACCTAATTAAATTAAACAACACAGGAGAAAAAAAGGAACAGAAAATCGACCTAGATATTAAAATAATATTAAACATCAATATATCAATATATTATTATTTTTCAATAATCAATCAACATAATCAATTTAACAGATTACACCACCCAATACATCACAATTATTATTATTTTTTTCTACTAATTATCAAAATAAAATATAGTCCTACAAAGCTATTATTACCAGAGCACGTGATCAGAGCTTTTACCATTGTTGCCCAGCATGACTATACCAGCTCAGCAAACAGAAGTCTACAGAGAAATTTCACGTGGACTTTACTTTTCCAGTGCTCGGTACATGATTGGAGCGTTTGGGCCGTTAACGACAGAGCCGCCGACACACACACACACACACACACATACACACACACACACACACACGGAACGGAGAACGCGCCGCTGGGCCGTTAATGACAGAGCGCGCCGACACACACACAAATACACACACGGAACGGAGAGCGCGCCGCACACACGGAGCGGAAAAGACCAGCTACTGAAAGCTGTGCGAGAATGAAACCTGATCGCTGAACATGGAGAGGCGGGATGGCATATTTTCAGCCTTCTCAATAGCAGCCGCAACAGGAAATCATTAAAACGAGGCAAAAAAAAGTGCTGCGTTAATTGCATTTTTTTTTTTTTAACACGTTAAAACATTTCAAATTAATCGCAAAGATTAACACGTTACTTCCCCCAGCCCTAGTAGTCACGTAGGCATGTAGTCGCCAAATTTTTTACAATAACAATACACATCCTGCTTAAAGGGGAACTTGGCAACTCTAGCCATTTCTTTGCTGATTTTCACTTTTGATGTCGCATGTTTTCTCAACGAGCTCCCCCTACAGCTGTGGGGCGTATATTTCACAACACTGTCATAATAAAACTCACTTGCGGCCCCTCCTCCCCCTTTCTACCGCTGCTCATGTGCATCTGTTATTAGCGCAGCCGGCCAGCTTTATCGTGTGGAGCTATGTCTACCGAGGTGGGCAAGACATCATACACACTATCATAGAACATTGACATGTACATTTTGTATTGTGTTATCAACCATAAGCCGTAACAGGGGGTGGGCGGATGAAGCTAGCAAACATTACCGCTTATTCTTATCTTAGTTATAGCCTAACCTACCCCCAATGGAACTGTGATTGGCAAGTTTAGCTTATCATCGTGCAGACAATGATCCATCGTCGCTTGTTCTTATAGCTAGCTGGCGTGGCTAACCGGTATTGAGGAGGGCGTGTGTCGAATTTATGTTTATGTCGAATTGCCGTCAAGCAGTTTGTGTATCTCGCTCGTTCTCACTTCTCACAAGACTTCCTATTTCCAACTTACCGGGATGTTAGTCCCCATGTTGCAAGGTTGGTTTAGCGCCTGGGAACGCTGGGGGGAGTGGGGGGGAAAGTCAAGAAATAGTTGCCAAGTTCCCCTTTAAATGACCCTGTTTGTCTGGACAGACTGTTCAAAATATTTTATTTTCATGAGCATACAAATGTTCTTATTTATTGTTCTATTTATTTTATACTATTGTACTATTGAGACAAGAACAAGTTTGCAGTAATGCAAAGATGTCATTATTTAATTTTGTAAAAAATATTGTTTTAATTTGAAAACATTGTGCATTTAGTTGTTGTTGCTAGTTTGAGTTGAGAAAAACACATTTCAGCATTATCACTAATCTGTGTGTGCATTTTCCTTGAGAACCAAGCAAGCTGACTCATGAAACCATTTGCTTATTATATCGCAATCACAATATTGACCTCAGTAATCGCAATGTGACATTTTCCCCAAATAGTGCAGCCCTAGAATACATTGAATACATCTGTTTTTTTCCCTTTATATAAATATATTAACATTTCAATTAAATTAAAATTAATATAAAAAAGTCTAAATAAAAATGTTTATATACATACATTAAAATGCATATATTTGAAGATAAATTTCTCACACAAATATCATAAAAAAACGTTAAGTAGATCACAAATCAGGTCAGATAGGTGGAGGGTTTAAAAGCTGAAGTGTGACTCATATTTTTTTGTTAAACCATTAATTTATAATGTTTAAGTCAGAAATGTTATAATGGTCTATTTCCAAATGGTCAAGAGATTAAGCTGACAATGTATGCTGATGATGCAACCTTTTTTCATAAAACCAACACAATCCACTTTGGAAGGACTAATAAGGGAATTAAATACTTTTTTATAAAATATCTGGATTGAAACCTAATTTTGCAAAATGTAACATTTTGAGAATTGGGACATTAAAAGACACCAATTTTATTTTAAACAGTTCTGCTCCTGTTAAATGGATTAATGGAGAAATATATTAGGGATTCATCTACCTGACAATTTTAAAGAAATTGTTAAATACAATTATGAGAGAAGGATGGAAAAGGCAGATAGAATTTTACAACCTTGGAGGGGGAACTCTCTGACAATTCAAGGAAAAGTAACTCTGATTAATACATTAGTAATTCCACAATTTGCCCACTTACTAATGCTTCTTCCTTCACCTAGCATAAAGTACTTCAAACATTTTGAATTTTTTTTTTTTCAAATTTATATGGAACAATAAACCAGACAAAATTAAAAGGCAGTATCTATATAATTCTTATGATAACGGCGGACTGAATTTAAAAAATCTTCAAATGATGGACTGTTCCTTGAAAGCCTCCTGGGTTGCTAAAATTTATTACAACAAACAATGGATCACGTGTCACGTTTTGATGTGTTGAGCTCTGTTCTGTGATCTTGTTTCCCCCTGTCTTTGTGATTTTGGTTTAGTCCTGTTAGTTTTTCCCTGTCTGTTTGATTAGAAATGCCCATCACCTGTGTTCTGTTATTTATCTCATTAGTCCCAGTTCTTTTAAGCCCTGTGTTTTCCCTCAGTGTTTGTTGGTCGTCGTCATTTCATGGTTGTGTGTTTTTGAAGTCCTGGAGTTTCTTTTCCCGTTTTCCTGTATGTTCATAGAAGTTAAGTTTGTAAATAAATTACCTAAACCGCAGTTCCTGTGTCCTCGTCCTCGGCTCCCTACACAAACCTGACAGAACGACCAACCAAGAAAAATGGATATCCCCGCTGTCCGCCTCCTGTGTTTGGAACAGGGGGATCAAACATTGGAGGATCACACGCAGAGCTTTCTAGAGACTGCCTATCTCACTCACTACCCGGACTACTGCCTCTGCTCATTCTACCAGGTGAGTCTGAACGGCTCATGCAGAGAGCAGTTGTCTGGAGAAGGCCCACAAGATAATTTCGCTGCCTTTGTGGAATGGGTGTTGGTGAGTTGTAATTCTGCCTTCACATTATGCTCCAGTGAAGAGGATCTCGCCAGCACCCTTCCAGGCTCTCTTCACGTCAGCCCAGCTAAACCCACTCATTCCGTCAGCCCAGTCAAGCCCACTAAACAGGAGCTCCGTAACCGACCTGGACCTGCCGCTGGGATCTTCTGGCCCAGAGCCCGTAAGTTCATCTCTAACAGTGCTGATTTAACCTCCAAGATGTTCGACCCAGCCTTCATGTCGGTCAGAAAAGCCCGCATTTCACAGCCTCGTCCCGTCACGTCTGCCGAGCCTGCACTTCACGCCAGTCCAGCTGACCCAGCACTTCACGCCAGTCCAACCGAGCCTGCACTTCATGCCAGTCCAGCCGAGCCCGCACTTCACGTCAAATCTGCTGAGACCAAAGCAGTAGGCACCGTGCCCGCCGCCGAGCTAGAGACTGAGAACATCACGCCTGCAGAGAGGTTCTTCTCGCTGGTTCTTCCTGGCTTGAAGCTCCCTTCGCCGCTGGTCCCATCCAGCTCAGAGCCCTCCTCGCTGCTGGTCCCATCCAGCTCAGAGCCCTCTTCGCCGCTGGTTCCGCCCAGCTCAGAGCCCTCTTCACCGCTGGTCCCGTCCAGCACTGAACCTTCTTCACCGCTGGTCCTATCCAGCACAGAGCCTTCTTCACCGCTGGTCCCGTCCATCACAGAACCTTCTTCACCGCTGGTCCCGTCCAGCACAGAGTCCTCTTCATCGCTGGATCTGCCCAGCACCGAGCCCTCATCGCTGGATCTGCCCAGCACCGAGCCCTCATCGCTGGATCTGCCCAGCACAGAGCCCTCATCGCTGCCCAGCACCGAGCCCTCTCTGAGACCCGGGACTTTCCCCAAGTATTTTTTTTGGGGGGGGGGCATAGGCCTCCGTCCTGGCCACTTGAGGGGCCACGGCCACCCGAAGGGTCTTCACCGCCGGGGCCACCGGAGGGGTCTTCTCCGCCATGGCCACCTGAAGGGTCTTCTCCGCCATGGCCACCTGAAGGGTCTTCTCCGCCGTGGCCACCTGAGGGGTCTTCTCCGCCGTGGCCACCTGAAGGATCTTCTCCGGCGTGGCCGCCCGAGGGGTCCGCACCGCCGTGGTCGCCCGAGGGGTCGTCTCCGCCGTGGTCGCCCGAGGGGTCGTCTCCGCCGTGGCCGCCCGAGGAGCCTGCTCCGCCCTGGCCACGCCCACAGCCTGCTCCACCCTGGCCACGCCCACAGCCTGCTCCACCGTGGCCACGCCCACAGCCTGCTCCACCGTGGCCACACCCACAGCCTGCTCCGCCCTGGCCACGCCCACAACCTGCTCCATCGTGGCCACACCCACAGCCTGTTCCGCCCTGGTCCCCTGACCAGCCTGCTCTGCCTGGACCGTCCTGGAGTCCAGGATGCCCACCCTCCCACCCCTTTGGATGTTATACGGCGCGAGGACGCGCCTTCGGGGAGGGGGGGGGGGTACTGTCACGTTTTGATGTGTTGAGTTCTGTTCTGTGATCTTGTTTCCCCCTGTCTTTGTGATTTTGGTTTAGTCCTGTTAGTTTTTCCCTGTCTGTTTGATTAGAAATGCCCATCACCTGTGTTCTGTTATTTATCTCATTAGTCCCAGTTCTTTTAAGCCCTGTGTTTTCCCTCAGTGTTTGTTGGTCGTCGTCATTTCATGGTTGTGTGTTTTTGAAGTCCTGGAGTTTCTTTTCCCGTTTTCCTGTATGTTCATAGAAGTTAAGTTTGTAAATAAATTACCTAAACCGCAGTTCCTGTGTCCTCGTCCTCGGCTCCCTACACAAACCTGACATCACGAGCCAGAGATTATATTCAGCCTTTTCCTTCTTCTCGAACAATACATTTCCTTTTTACCAATTAAAAACAATACATATTGATAAACTATTTCAAAACAGTTTAAAAGAGTTATCACCATTCTTCAAGGATGCACTGAAAGCTTGGTTGAATTTCCAGTACCACCCTCCAGATACAATTCAAGATATTCAGACACAGTTGCTATGGATGAATTCAAACATTACGGCTGGAGACAAGCCATTGTTGTGGGAGGAATGTGTCAAAAATGGGTTAATTTGTGTCAATGACCTTTTAGACTTATCTGGAGATTTTATTTCTTATGAATTTTTTTTAGCATTTCTCTCGATCGGTTACAATTCAACCAGCTGATTTCTGCAATTCCTAAAACTTGGAAAATAATATTGCAAAATGGTAAGAAGAATAAATTAATTGTTTGTCTCCCATCAATAAGATGCCTAAAATGGTTGTCTGGTGTAAAGATAAATAAAATAATATATATTTGGAATTTAAATATCACAGGCACTGCACTTTTTCCACACAGAACCTTCCTGTTTTGGGAAGATGAATTTAATGATCCAATTTTGTGGAAAGATTACTTTAGAACAATTTATAGAACTACAATTGATTCATATTCCAGAATATTTCAACTTAAAATCTTTTATAAAATTATTGCAACAAAAAAATCTCTGTTCAAATAGCAGATAGAAAAGGATCCCTGTTGCAGGTTCTGTGGGGATGAGGAGGAGGAGGAGGACTTGATGCATTTGTTTTATTTTTGCCCACATGTGGCTAAGTTTTGGGTCAGTATACAGTTATGGTTAAAGTCTAAGGATACTGTTTTACGAATCACACCTCAGAATATTTTGTTATGTGTCTTTGAGGGTAAATGCACACACTTTTTGAATATGATTATTTTGATGGGCAAAATGTTTATTTTTAAAGCTAATTCTATATCAAATTTATGTATAAAACACTTTAAGAATAGAGTTTATCATCAGTATATGCTGGAAACAATTATAGAAACAAATAACAACAGAATAACTGAGCATGAAAAGAAATGGAATGTCTGCTTACTTGAGTTAGAGATATAAATATTAGGGGTACTTTCTTAAGGTGTGTGCCATGTGTTATGTCATAAATGTTTTGCTAATTGTATTGTATTTTGTTTATGGATTTTTGATCAGTATTATTGATTTATTTTATTTTTCATTTTCTTATGTTATTAATTTTGTTTGCTTTGTGCTTCCTTTCTATTTATAGTTTGCTTTCCTGTCATAACACTATAAATGTGTGGATGATTGTGGTTGTGATTGTGGTATGAATGCATGGGGGAGTGGTTGGGGTGGGTGGGGAATTTGAAGCCTGTCTTGTTATTTTATTCTGTAAATAAAAAAATAAAAAATAAAAAAAATATGTTTTAACAGTGATGCTTGTTCTCAGTGTTACTTACACAGCTGATCTAGTTGCTGTAACCACAGGCAGCAGCTTCTGAAGAACTTCATCTGCTGAGTTTTGTGTGACACTAATTGAAAACAAAAAATAAATAAGTTAATTATTAATGCTAACAATAATAATAATTCATAACATGAGTAAATAATACATTATACCTTCCTAAATACCTTCAAATATTATTTTAATTAAACGCTGCTTCATAAAGGACATGTGAAAGTTGTTTCATTATCTATAACTAGAAGCCTCGTATTCAGCCAACACAGTTTCGTTTTTTCTTTATCTTGTCAATGTTGCTGTGGCAGGTCTATTACTCTACATTTACACTACAACACTATTTTGACATATCAGATTTTTTTTTGTCCTGTCAAATGCGTATATTTTCATGAATCAACAAGTATTTTGTGTTAAACAAGTTGTTTTTGAAATGAGAAGTAAGATAATTGTGATAAAGTCACATTAGCTGCCACTGCTGGGGAGCAGCACTGGCGCGCACACACACACACACACACACACACACACAAACACACACATACACACACACACACACACACACACACGGAGTCAGTCTTTCCAGCGGAAAGTTGCGCTGGACAAACTCATAGACAGTATCCACCTTATTCCTAGGCTCCATGACGCTTTGAGCGAATCAGTGAAAAGGCTCGCTCTATGAACGCAATACATTAAAAAGTGTCACAATGAGATGACATTAATCTACTCACCCTTCAACCATTGAACATTAAAAGGAAATTTTAAAGTGGTCATCATCAACAAGGTATTTCAACAGACCAAATAACCCCAAAAGCGCGAGTCTTTCCACAGCAATAACGGACGGGTTAAATATCACTTTAGTAATATATATCTGTATTATGTAACTTATGTTACGTCAATCAAAAATGTTCATTAACTTCAGCATTACGTGATACTATTTCAAAGTGATTTCCGTCATTTTGACAGATTGTTACCTTTGAAAACAAACTTGGAAAGAATATATCGTAAATTAAATTCGGAGAACAGACCACAGTGTGCAGTATATGTTGTCCTTTTTCATAATTTAACAGTGGATTGCAAAGGAAAACAAGAAAATAATCACATTTTAACGTGACATGTTATAACAAGAATATCTATGACATGAGCTCTTTTCATTCGCTGCTTTCTTTTCCTCGTGATCTCCGTTCCATATCACGAGGAAAATTCCACTTCCTGATGGCTGAGCGTACTGCGCAAACTGAGCTTGACGACATAGATGTGGCATGAGCAACCTGTCTGTCTTCTAGTAGCTGTGCCAAGAGAAATCTGAATTAAAGACACAAAATGAAGTCTGTCTTCAAAGGATCCTTCAAACTGAGATGGCCTTCAGAGGCACTTGATGACGTCGCAGTCGAGATATGCAGCCTTACTAGGACACAGCCACGGTTTGAGAAACACCCGCAAATTATCTACAATATCCCAGAAATCAATCTGTGCCCTGTGATTTAAACACCTCTGATCTCTGAGTTTCTCTTTGTTCATAATGTTTTAGACTGTAATGATTGCACTCAGTGTTACTTACCGATCATTTCTGGCTCCAATTAAGCTGTTCAGGTTAAACTCCTGCAGTGTCTGCTCTGAGGACAACAACACAAACACTAAAGCTGACCACTGAGACGAGGAGAGTTTCACATCACGTAATCCTCCAGAGCTCATATGAGGTTCAGCTTCGTTCACTAGAGAAAGGTCACCCAGTTCATTCAGACAGTGAAACAGATTGATGTATTTATCTGGAGAGGGATTCTCACTGATCTTTTCTTTAATATAGTCAACTGTTTTCTCATTGTTGTGAGAGCTGTTTGCTGTCTGTGTCTTTAGTTCTTGTAAGAGACTCTGATTAGACTTCACTGACAGACCCAGAAGGAAACGAAGGAAAAGGTCCAGATGCCCATTATTACTGTCTAAAGCCTCATCCACAGCTCTCTGATGGAGATCAGATAGGGAAACTGTGTCTCCATTAGTTGGTTTGGTAATCTGGTCAAACACATTGATGTTATTGTTGATAAAGGAGAGATGCACATATAGAGCTGCTAGATGTTCCTGAATGCTCAGATGAACAAAGCAGAAGACTTTCCCCTGATACAAGCCCAACTCCTCTCTGAAGATCTGAGTGCACAATCCTGAGTAAACTGATGCTTCTGTCTCATCAATGCCACACTCGCTCAGGTCTTCCTCATAGAAGATCAGGTTGCCTTTCACAAGTTGCTGATAAGCCAGTTTCCCCAGTTTGACAATCATGTCTTCATCTTTCACTTTCTTCTCATAGTCCTTCTCATGTTTGATGTTGGTCTGAATGAGCAGGAAGTGTGTGTACATTTGAGTGAGAGTCTTGGGAATCTCTCCTCTCTGTGCTTCACTCAACATCTCCTCTAGAACAGTGGCTGAGATCCAGCAGAACACTGGGATGTGGCACATGATGTGGAGGCTCCTCGAGGACTTCAGGTGTGTGATGATCCTGTCGGCCAGACTATGATCACTGATTCTCTTCCTGAAGTATTCCTCCTTCTGTGTGTCACTGAAGCCTCGTACCTCTGTCACTCGATGGACACACTCAGAGGGGACGAGATCCGCTGCTGCTGGTCTGGAGGTGATCCAGATGAGAGCAGAGGGAAGCAGATTCCCCTCAATGAGGTTCGTCAGCAGCTCGTCCACTGAGGCTGATTCAGTCACATCACACAACCTCACATCGCTCTGAAAATCCAGAGACAGACGACACTCATCCAGACCATCAAAGATGAACAACATTTTATACTCATCATTGAATATGTCCATTTCTTTTGTTTCTGGGAAAAAGAGATGAAGAAGATCTGGAAGACTGAGTGTTTTGTCCTTCATCAAGTTGAGCTCTCTGAAAGCAAGTGGAAATATGAGCTGGACGTCCTGATTCTCTTTCCCTTCAGCCCAGTCCAGGATGAGCTTCTGCACAGAGACTGTTTTCCCAATGCCAGCGACTCCCTTTGTCAGCACAGTTCTGATGGTTTTGTCTTGTCCAAGTAAAGGTCTAAAGATGTCACTGCATTTGATCGGTGTGTCCTCTGTTTCTGCTCTCCTGGACTGTGTCTCGATCTGTCTCACCTCATGCTCATTATTGATCTCTCCACTTCCACTCTCTGTGATGTAGAGCTCTGTGTAGATCTCATTCAGGAGTGTTGGGTTTCCCTGCTTTGATATTCCCTCATATAAACACTCAAACTTCTGGTTCAGATTTGATCTCAATGTGTTGAGGACTTCAGCAGGTTTAGAGTCATGACTGTAAGATTAAAATACCACATTATTGCACAAGTTAGAGAAGTAAATAGCCATAAATTACATAATGTATCAGTTGTCTACTGTATTATGGGACACAGAACATCATTAGGTTTCTGAAATGTTTTCATCATTAATCATGTGTTTGAGTGATGTGTGATGTGAATTGCAGCACCTAAAATTAAACAACAACAACAAAAGTCCTGCATTTTACCTGAAACCAGGACACATGCTTTCATTAAAGTCTTGTGGTTGAATCACAGGCTTGTACACAGTTTTGTTTTTAACTGGTCTGGATTGAAGATTTGACCTTAAATCAGAATGAAGAGGGTAAAGAATCAGACACACTGATATTGATGTAATTGTGTCATTAACTGAGTAACAGACCAACAGCATTTACAGTGTGTGAATGTATTAACAATACAATACATAGAGCTTTACACAAGAGCACAATGATAATCATTAATAGACTGAAACTTACTAGATTTGAGCTTAGAATTGTTTGGTTCAAATCCAGATAATCACACTGCTGTATATTAATAATAATTTCATAAAGATCAAATACTATAAGCATAACTTTTATAGAAATTATATACCTGAAATCAGACTGTGTGTCTCCACTCTTAAAATATATTGGCGGATCCATAGAGCAGTTACTCTTCATAGACACACAGCTGGACTCTGGGTTTGAGTTCTTCTGCTGGACTGAACTGGTTTTAAAACTAAGTAAAATAAAAAGCATTCAGACATATAAATGTTGTGCACTTTTACTGGAAACTTCTGTCTCAGGAAAGACCAGGGAGTGTTGTTCCACTTTTGCTTTAAGGTCTGTAACTCAGTGGTGTTATGCACTGTGTCTCAAACTTTGATCATAATTATTTTGAGAAATTAACTTATTGGTTTGCAAATGTTAAGTATGACTCAAAAATTTATAATTGAAAAATTGAAATAATTTGAACAAATAAATAATTGATAATTGAAAACAACTATAGAATTATAGAATGATACAACACAGATGAACATCAACCACGATCACATGACTCTTTTCAAAGGCACAATGGAGGACAAAGGCTCATCCGACTTAAAGCCTGGAACACACCAAGCCTTGCATCGCCTGCGTCGGGAGAAAAAAGCTGCACTTGAACACACCGAGAGTACTACAGCCGACTATCAGCTAGAATACGCTTTCTGCGCCTGCATGTAAATGAGAAAAATGTCTATTTCTGCAGATATATATTCATCTATATTCATCATTTAAAATGGGAAACCGACGCTGCAGGCTGCAGATACACAAACCATAAATTAAGCAGTGCGTGCTTACCGTTTTGAATATAAATCCAGCTAAAAACTTACTTTATTCCACTCCGCTCATGTTAATATTGAATTATTCGTCAAGGAACACTCAGGTAAGATGACGTAACATTAGAACAGCCTTCTATCTGTACCATTTTGACTTGTTTGCTGGCTTTTTTTGCTATTATTGTCGTGCACTGACTCGTTCACTAAGCTGAACAGCCAATCAGAGTTCCTTCTTTCACAGACGACCCGAAGCCGATTCAACATGTCGAATCGGCCAGAAAAAAGCCAACGAGGACCAATTTCAGCCGACGGCGCGGAACACACTGAGAAAACTTAGTCAGCCGACCCACAAAAACTGCCTGACGGCTGACCGTCGGCTTGTTGTGTTCCAGGCTTAAGAGACCAATGTTTAGCTGACCTTTAAAGATAAACCACTACTGTACTCTTGTAATGGTACTCTTGCTGTGAAACATCACTGTTCTGACCAGACACTGTGAAGCTTTCAACAAATCTGAACCAGCGGTTAGAAAAATCCACTCAATTTTACACCTACTCCATTATATAAAGGTGGAAAACACTTGATATCATTGCTAGTAATAGACTGACTGACCGATAAATGTGCTTCTAATTAAAAAATGTCATACTGTAAGCACACTTTTATAGAAATAATATACCTGAGGTTGAGACTTTTGTCTCCACTCTTAAACATTATTGGCGGATCCATAGAGCAGTTACTCTTCATAGACACACAGCTGGACTCTGGGATTGAGCTCTTCTGCTGGACTGAACTGGAACAGAGAACCGGGGAGGGGGGTTAACTTTTTCTGTTATGTAATAAAATATTTAACAGTGTTTGTTGAAAGTACCTGCATCCTTTAGAAAAATCTCCATCTCTGGATCCTTGTGAATCAGCCATGATGAAGCTGCAGGAGAATCTGATGAGTTTGATCTCCTCCACTGACTCTGAATGAAGAAACATTCACACACTAAATTAAATGATTAAATAGCCTTTATAATTTAGCTAAACATATCTTGAGTGTGGGAAAAAAAGTGACTGCATTAACTCCAGCTCAGTCATATATGTTTACACATATGCTGTTAAACTTGTGAAGAATCACAGACATCACCAAATACAAAAGAAACACTGTGAAAGAAACGCTTTATTAAAGATTTCATATCAAACAATCTCTTAAAATGTTCTCCAGAGATTCATACGCCACACATGATCACTCACCTTGATCAAACTTTTACAAGATACAGGATCTCAAATCCTCCAGCTTTAACATCATAAAGATACATGGACATTTCTGCGTAAACGTTTCTATTAAACACTTTGATGCTCTGTTTTTCCGTATCATATATTATTTTACCTGCTTAAAGCTACACTGTCATTTTTTAAGTTGATTCTTAACAAAAAACACTTTGTTCTTTCAAAATGATATGTGCTCATTAACGTGTAATTACTACTACCAACAAATCAAGTATTCTCGTAAGTGTAGAATCTGCTATTTAGAATACATACGAGCGAGTCGCTCGAATGGCAGAAGCCATGTTGCGCCTCCATCTTGAAAATACATTAGCCAAAGTGGGACATACCTGGAAATTCAAGCTTCGCCTTTCGTGTTTTTACACTCTTGATGTAAAGTTGTCTTGGAGATCACTCATGACAACGACAGATTTGAAATAATACGGCCACCGTAGGAGTTAAAACGCCCTCGGAATGGGAGGAGCTAGAAAGTAATATTCAGTTGGTAGTCATAAACAAGTTCACCGTTATATGGGAGAAAATCCTACACAGTGTAGCTTTAAAATGTCGACAGGTGAACTCTAACTTTCTCTTTAGTTGCGTAGTAGACTGTCAATGGAGGTACACTTAACATGTAACTTTTTTTGTTAAAAATTCATAAAATTGATATAATGAGCGGGTACATCATGAATCCATCTTCCAACCTGTGTTCTTGTCTTATCCTGAGTCACTACGGTTCGCCTATAATAATTATTTATATTCTGACTATTTTAAACCGCTGCAGAGTAGCACAGTACCTGTGTGATTTGCATGCTTTACCACAGCTGAAGTGAAATAAATGCAAATCTTTGCCAAATGCATAGATGTTTCAGAGACATTTTCATTCAATACTTAATGTACTGCTTCATACAGCATCTTTTTGTACAAGAATCAAGTTCAACATAAGCCTATAGCAACTAGTTTTATTTTGATAAACCTGACAAAATATAACGTGACTGTATGAATGTTAAAAAAATTGTTAGCTTTAGTGGAACTAAAGGTGGTGAAATAAACACGAAACACACGTGATCATAGTCATGCGTTGAATTTGGCTAGTCGTGGAACAGCTGTGTTGTCATCAGAGCTCCTGCAGCCCAGTGCAGCCGCTCTTGAGAAGCTGCGCTGGCTGAGTTCTCCGGCTACTCTCAAATCGCTCTCGTGGTACTTTGATGGCATACGTCACAGTCACATGGCGTCGGCGCAGTATCAAGTCGGACAAAATTTCTAACCGGCATGCACTGTTATAAGTCAGCCGCCGATCGGTCTGCGCAGAGCTGCATGAAGTCGAACAAGCCTATAAACAGAGAGAAGTAGATCCGGCTACAATGTTCTTTCGCAAGACGCAGCAGTTTGTTTATTAACCGCTAGAGCGCCAAAAGTTACTTAGTTAAATACCTTTAAAAAGATATTCATTTGTGTTCCAAAGATAAACGAATGTCTTACGGATTTGGTTTATGTGGGTGAGTGATTAACAACAGAAATGTCATTGGGTGAACTAACACTTTAAACCAGTTATCTTTCCTGAAGCAGTTGAAGATGCTCTCCTGTGTAATGACATCATGGAGTAGATGACGACACTGGAAGAACGTTTGATCAGAAGTTTGAGAAAATCTTGCAAGCTAAAGTTTTTTGTTTAAAAGTTTTTTTTGTTTTTTTGCTCTTTTTGTTTGTTTGTTTATATTTTTTCTATCATATATTTTATTTTGCTTATTCCGTTTTAGATCCGCTGTATTGCACTCACACTGTCATGTGTAAATGGATTTATAATGTCCATATTACTAAATTTATGTCCATTATTATTTTTTTATTCATATTTTATCTCTTATATTTTGTTTTCTCAAAATTACAACATTAAAGGTCCCATTCCATGGATTATTTTATTATTTTATAATGTTTCCTGGGGTGCCCTTATAATGTTAGTATGTTTTTTAGATCAAAAATTGTTATAATTTAGAAATAAAAGGCATATTTCCTAGCCTGATACCATCCCCTGATCTGAACGCTCTGTTTGAAGGGGCGTGTCTGCTGTGAGACTTCAGTGTAAACGCCCACTGCTGTGATTGGCTAACATGCTTGCATATGAAATATCGGGCATTATCGGGCATGTGGAACTATCTGGAAAACTTTTACTATTACAGCTATTATACGTTTTTACTATTACAGCTATCGGGATTAACGAATCGTGAGAAGTTTTTTAAGTATTTAGATCTATTTCAATCACATAAAAGGTTGCAGTGAGCATTGAGCAGATGACAGTCTGTTGATCGCGTGAATGAAGATCTTATCATTGCAATGCAGTTTCTGCACTCACTAATGATTTCACCAATGCAAACATGAGGCATATAAATACAGTTAGAGCTTCGTTGTGCAGTGTAACAGCGTCATTGATTTCATAACGAGTTTTGGCAAGTGTCCAGATAAACTCGCGCTGTGTGTGTGATTGACAGCTTGGACGATTGGAAAGGGATTGTTCTTTGATCGCTTTCTGTATATTAATCACAGTTTAAGTAAGATTATTTTCATCCTACTAAGAGAAACGATGTTAAGTTGATCGCTACTTCCATATTAAATCACTACTTACCGCTTGCTGGAATATAGTTGAAATTGCGCCCTTCGTCAGTATGAAACGCTGAGAGAAGCCTGCTTGATATTATCCCAGGTTAGAAAAACAGTCCGTGGTGAAATGGACAGAGCAAACTAACAACTTCGAATTAAACTTTTGCGGTATCCGATTATAGATAAACATCAACCGTCTGTTGACATTTCGCCATCAATACGCCTGTGTTCCTGTGGGCGGAGGTTAGTCAAAAAACGGTTTTAATGACGTCATTAAAGAAGGAAGTAGAGGGGTGTAGTCCAAACTGGGCGTTCGATGTAGTCAACTTCTGTTAAATAAAATATCTCGCTTGGCATTGAACTTTGAGCTTTATAATTTTACAGATATTATTTATACTCTAACAACAACATTACACACTAACTAAAGTTTGAAACATGGGATCACGAAGAACGGGACCTTTAAACGTGCAGTTAACAAATGATAGACACTCTCGGAGAATGATGTTAAGTCTATGTTAAATATATAATGTAATAATCTATAAGCCAAGTCATGTTTAATATCACTCATTCACTTCACCTTGAAAGCAAATATGATCCATGTGTCCCAGTGCACTGAAATATTTCATGAAAGTACTTACTGTCTTGACGTTTGTTCTCCGTTAATATATCATGTTTTCTCCTTCACGGCACAGCCTGAAAAACACCTTCAGTCGAACTGAACTTTGTGTTCAGAAAAGAGCATTTAGTCTAACAGGTTTTTCTGGATTCGGCAGGGTTACAGTCCTAACCTGAGCGTTTCTTCATTATTTCTGTTTTTTTCTCTTTGGTGCGTTCATTCAATCTTTTTATTTGTTCATCCTTGCCTTCGATTTGTTCAGTTTTGTCTCTCATTTATCTTTCTGCAAACACAGAGTTCCTGATAAATCATAAAGAGGACTTTGTTTGATCACATCTGTATGATATGAAATAATTTTGTTATCATCCAATCATGTTTATAATTACATTTAGTCATTTAGCAAATTATTTTTTTCAAAGCAATCTACAAATGGGGAACAATGCAAGTGGCAATCCTGAAAGAATCAAATAAATTTAAAACCACACTGTAAAAACATTGTCAACTTTTTAGCAGTTTTAATTTATTTTTTACACTAACTTCACTAACTACGATAACTTTATTACAAGAGATACAGATCTCTTCTGTTATCTCACATCACACTCTTTTAGTCACGTTTAGCTCTGTTTTATTGTTTTTCTATGCTATTATGAGTCACTATTCATTGCAGGAGGAGGATCACAGATGATGTTGTGAATTCTATAGAATTTCTGAGATATTACAAAGTTGTTCAAATAATTCTGCAAATTAATAATTGAATAATGCACACAATATTATGACTGGATAAGGGAAAGTGTGTAAACAGGACAGATGCAGTGAGTTTACATCAACACAGATCCGATACGATCATCACAGATCATAATTCTAATATTGAAAAGATGAAACCTGACGAATGCTTTCATAAACGTGGCTTTTGATGAGAGCAACACCATATGAGAACATGAGTAAAAAGTAAACAGAAAATACAAAATTAACTGTATTCATTAAATTATAGTATTTCACTGCAGCAAGTAGGCTATACTTGAGTCATAGTTATTATAATTAACTAAGGCTTCATAGTAGGCGGCGATGTCACTTTGTAAAGAAACACTACGCGCCTGTAGACTGAACGCGTAACACGCATGACGTCACCATTTACACAAATTTAGATTTTTATAGTTTACATGCAGATGATAATGGTATCGCTTTCAAAAACTTGCACTTTGAAACCTGTTTTCATCTATTTTGCTTTTTCATTTTGTTTTACCACATGAATGATGTGCTGGTCACACATTCTGAAATAGTTGCTGTTAAACGTGAAGAAGGTCTCAGACATGAATGATGTGCTGGTCTCTTTCTGTTTGTATGTGAGGATTGATGAAGCAGAACACAGATGAGAAGAGCATCTCTCCATCACACCTGCACTGAACTCTCAGCTGCTACTGATGCCACACTAAACCCTGGGACAGTGTGAACGGCACAATCAGTTCTGATGGAGGGAAACAGCAGCTGGACATCACAGACCTTCATCTGTGCTTCAGACGTCTATCAGTGCTCCGACACACACCACACACTCACACATATGCTGATGAACATCAGGCATGTTGTTATTTGATGGCAGCTGTGCTTTATGTGCGGGACCACATACATCACATTTACACATTTATATTCATTTTCATGCTGATTTAAGAGCTGAACGAGGAGTTGAAAAGTTCAAAGAAGAATTGAGAAGTAAGATCAGATGTAGACACACACTGAGTGTAGGACTTGATGAAAAGCTGCCAGTGTCTTCTTCTGCAGTTTGGCTGGTGTCGCAGCATCATCTCCTTCGCCTCCTCCAGTGCAGTGCATGATGGGAATGCAGGAGGAGCTTGTGATGTGCTCTGACATTCATCCAGCATCTGAGCCACGGCTCAAGGTCGGGACAGCTGGTCCTCATCTGATGCAGAAAAGGGAAATGATTATCGAAGAGGCATTATTTAAACGATTTAACACTACACTTCCCTATAACATCATTTATATTTTTGTAAAACAGAACACAAAATATTTTTCCAATTACTATAGTTATGATCACATACTTGTATATGTTATATTATTGCTCAATATGTGAATGCGTTGACCAGGCTACACATGACACGAGTTGTGTCTCATTGGCAGAAATTAATTTAGATGAGATTAGACAGAACTGTATTGATCCACACTTGTATGTCACCGACTTCTGAAGCTTTGTTTGGTCACGTGCTTTTCTGCTCTGTGGTGATTTGTTAGATATAGTGGAGAAAACAAGTGTGACCACCAGATGTCACTAATGCGCATTGTGTTAAAAGCTTCGAGTAATGAACCTTTTTTCAGCACAATTTGATGAAAGCCTCAAATGATTCAGAAAGCCTCGGTTTCCCATCACTAGAATATAGGCACATGTGTGCAATACTTTAAAAGTATTTTGTGTTGATAAATTACAATGTTATGACATATTCAACATAATGAGAAACTACATTTAGACCACACTAGGGCTGTCTCTTTTTATCCCACAATTCTGAGTTCAATAAAGGCTAATTCACACGGCCCAAACAAACTGACATAATCTGACTCGATCACGCCATGACAACTTCAATGCCAACAGATAATGTTTTATTAACAAAGTTCAGGAGAAGCTCGTTCAGATAAGTAACCTAATTAACACAGGAGGAGCGCATTCAGTTAATCAACTCAATTAACCATAAGAGGTTTACATACAGCAGGCTTACCTCTGATCCATGACAGTTTTACAGCATCTCTCCTCACTTATAACTAATGCCATTCATACAATGTCTTATTCAGCGACTAAAGCGCTAACCAGTTTATGCTGACACTTGTAATTGAGTAAATGTTGAGAAATTATCACAAGTTACTGTTGAATTGAATAGACGCACATTTTAAAACATTAACATGTTTAATATAAATGCTCTTTATTTATCAAATGGCGTCAAGCAGAACAAGACGATTCATTTTTAGTCAATGCCTTTAAAGCGCACAAACTCACACAAGTTGATGTTTGTTGAGGCAGTGTGAATACGACAGCATTTTCCCATTTAAACACAGTCAAACTGAATAATGAAGAAAACACAGGATTGATCTGACCTGAGATCAGCTGAGAGAGTCGCGACTGCTGCTCCTTCACTGGAACTGACAGACGATCAGACACTCGTGAACCACTGCATGAACACAAGCTCTAGTGTCTTAAACTGCCCTATCATGCTGTTTTACACCAGTCATATCAAGATATTTTCAAAACATCATTATTTTGTGTATTTGGTGTAATAGAATATGTTACCATGCTTTAATGTTCAAAACACTATTTATTCACATACTGTACATTATTGTAGCTCCTGTTGTTCCTATTGTAGTCGATTTCTACAAAGCCCCTCCTTCTGGACAGTGTGTGAAAATGTGTTTTCTCCCCTTTAATTGTTGTCATGTCATAATGAGTCTACATAATTTCCGGTGTTGTCTCCTCCTCTTCCTCTTGGTATTGTTAATGCACTGAAGAGGTGAGGAATTTTCTGGCAGAGTATTATTATTTCCTGATAATCTTATTTAATCTTTATTGTTATTATTGCTTTTATGCCAAAATCTTCACTGCAATTTATGTGTATTGTGTTATTTTGCTTATCTGTGTGGTTATGTTTTTCATTTTACCCTATTTAAGTTATATTTTTGTCTTTGGCCTATATATGTGGAGGTGAAAGCACATGGTGATTTAATGTACATCACATTTGTTTTATAGAAGCATTATAAGGGTGATTCACTCAGAGGCTGCTTTTATTTGTTTTGTATATCAGATTAACTGCCGCCTGTTGTCCCGTGTCTGTCTCTACAACGCTACACAACGCAGACAAGTCTACTAACTGGTGTCACTGGCTGCACATCACACAGGGCATCGCGACCCACCGGTTACACATGTACAAAATATGCCTTTATCCACATAAAATGTATATAGCCTATCATGTTTTTATCATACTTCTACATTCAAAAAGCTGAAGCAAATAGTAGCAGCCCTCAATACAGGACATAACGCTTATAACATGAAAAACGCTTCACGTGGCTTAATGTACTAAGACAGTCATGTCAAAAGATCAAATTCTGTTCACACCTTATTAATAAAGCATATGTAGCATACAGAATAGCAGATGAGCCCAGATTACGAACGCATTGCGTTTAATTACACGTTAAGCGTTTTCCTCAAAACCCTTATTATAATTTTCTTATTATAAAGAAAACGCTTAACATGGCTTAATGTACTAAGACAGTATTATTAAAAGATACAATTCTGGAATTAATTAAGGTATTAAGTAAGGAATTTTTATGATATAAATAAATCAATCATTTTTGATAGACCCCCAGAATCTGTCTCTTAAGTGTTGAATTTGTTTGTGTGTATATATGTGAGTGAGTGTGTGTGTGTGTGTGTGTGTGTGTGTGTGTGTGTGTGTGTGTGTGTGAGTGAGAGAGATTGTGAATGTGTGTGTGTGAATGAGTGAGGGTGAATGTGTTTGTGTGTGTGAATGTGATTGTGTGAGTGTGTGTGTGTGAATTTGATTGTTTGAGTGTGTGTTTGCGCATGTGTGAGTGAGTGCCTGTGTGATAGGATGTGTGTGAGTGTGTGTGTGAGATAGTGAGTATGTGTGTGTGATTGCGAGAGAAAGTGTGTGTGTGTGTGTGTGTGTGAATGTGATTGTGTGAGAGTGTGTGTTTGCGCGTGTGTGAGTGCCTGTGTGAGAGAGTGTGTGTGTGTGTGTGTGTGTGTGTGTGTATGAGAGAGAGAGAGAGAGAGAGAGAGAGAGAGAGAGAATGTGTGTGTGTGTGTGTGTGTGTCTGTGAGAGAAAGAGAGAGAGAATGTGTGTGTGAGAGAGAGCCCAAAGCTCCTAACACAGAATTGATCTGACCTGAGATCAGCTGAAGAGAGTCCTGACTGCTGCACCTTCACTGGAACTACGGTGAACATTTTAGGTCTCATACAATTAGGCATAGGACGAAACAGCCTCAGACTAAAACATGCATTTATGTCTAATGCCTTTTTGTCTCAGGCTGTTTCATCCAGTGAAAAGAGGTGAACTTGGCATGCAAATTTTGCAAATGGAGCTTGAGTAAAGTAGTTTTTGCCACGATTGTTTCACGATGCTCATCTTTCATCTGGAACAGCCCAAAATCATTCAGTGTGTACTGGACATTAGTTCGAATAAATCTTTTTGTAGGAGACTTTGAGCTTTTTAAGTTTGTAGATCTTATACATGCACACACAGCTACAGAACACACTAAAGAAAAAGAAAACATGATAACGCATCATATGACCCCTTTAATACATTAATACACATGTAATGCAACTATTATTAAAAACATGATTTATAAACTCAAGCTTCCATTGTTTTCTAAAAGTGAGCTTGAACTGTTTTTTTCCCTCATAATTACGAAAAATAAATATTTCATAAGTCTTTGTCTCCCTCTGCTGGTTCAACACAAACACATTCAGGCTCTATATTTTCTCTGTAACAGAGAATTTATACTGTGTGTTTATACAAATAAAATGGTTAATCTATGAATGAGAAACTGTAATTTGCTGCTGTGAAATAAAAGGTGCTTCACTGCCGCCTCATCAGGTCTGTCAGAGGATCGTTGAAATCTAAATGAAGTCTTAATTTATAACAGTGAAGTCACTGTATCTTCAGTCTCTGTTGATTCTGTTGACTGTGAGTCTCTGTAGTGGATCCTTATTCACCATCAGATGATCATCAGAAGATCAGACTGTCATTTAAACCTAAAATAAAACACACAAACAGTCACACATGCAGTATGAGATATTACGTCTGTCACATCTTTTCATAAGAAAACTAACTAGATAATCTATATTAATTCATCCTCAAACATGATAATATAGCTTCTATCTGATGCTCAAACTCACTTAACAAAATCAAAAGCAAATGAAAGGTCACTTTCACACAACGGACAGCTGATACAGAACCAGCAGAAATGATCATTACACTCACTACACATTTAATATCAGTTAATAACACACAACCCAAATCTCAGATTATCACACACATAAGGCGTCTTTACACAGAAAAAGCCATGACATGATACAGATTTCTATAAGTTGTACTCTATCTTTTTTTTTTTTTTTTTTATATTTTATTTACACATTTTCAGTTACACAAACAGTGTAAATATAGACAGAAAAATACAAATAAAGACACAAACTCAAATATAAATGAAATAAGTGGAATACCCATTCCCTCTCTCAGAAAGAAACAAAATAGTATAGATAATATAAAAGTAAAATCAACTACAGAAATAAACAAAGAAATAAATGAAAAATAAATAAGTATAAAGTCTGCTTAGAAGTAATACAAAGCTCTGTTAGTAAAGGAGCAATCAGCACCAGTAAGAACATGCTTGTTATCTCAACAAAGTGAAATACATGTACATGGCGAGAAGCACCGATAATGCATACACGTCTAAATACCCACAGGCAGTGGTTAAATTGGGCCGGGGCTCTCCGGGGCTCAGCCCCGGCACATAAGCCTGCTCGTTTGCAGTCAGTTGCCTATAGGAAATTATGTCACATAAAATTTGATAAAAGTGATGCTTTTGAAAACATATTTCTGATTATAAATGAAAGATTTTGAAATGGCATGTCTATTTTGTCTCGGCGGAGCTGAGATGAGAACAATCGGAACACGGTCGTAACGTACTCTTGTTCAGCTGCTTAATCTCGTTGTCAGTCGACCATGATCGCGCACCGCTCGCGCATGCCATGCGCATCTAGGTAGGCTACTACTCAGAACTCCGACATGGATAAATGTACGCAGCAATAATGAATGTTCCTGGGAGATCCGTAGTTGCGCGGGATGTGGAAGCGCGCAAAAGTTCCAGAACCTTCTACTGCCTTAAAAAAAAAAAAAAAAAAAAACCCGAGCTACTGACCGCCGCTGCAGCAACAGATCAGTTTTGTTCAGCCAAGTTCAGCACAACGTTGGTTGTACAAAAAGTGCCCTGGCCTTGAATAACAAGGTAAGGAAAAAATGTTTGGCACATTGTATGGGTCACTATATCATAACAAGGTAATACAATGTGTAATCAAGCGTTTTATATTTAATATGAGGGAAATAGGCTACACATGCCGTGGACGTGACACAAAAAATCTTTAACTTTTAGGTGGCAAAATATTTTTTTTGTAATTCTGTGAATTACACTGCAAACCAAAGTACTACCCACCGGATGAAGAAGGGTTGGCTCTCCACAGAACATAACATATTCATTTTATTTTATTTTTCATGTTCGCATTTATGAGGAAAAAACCATGTCACGGACGGGACCGCTCTGAATGTGGCACTAAAAGACTGTTTGAAACTTTCACTGAGACCTCAAACAGAAAGCACAAAGCCTTTCTTTAAAATTAATTTCGTTTTGTATTAATTGTATCTTAATTTTAATCAATGTTTCATTTCAAAAATAAGAAGTAAATATAGTAGGCTATATAGACAATAGATAGCCTAATCACGACACGGACGCGCCGGCGAGTGAACTGGACTCTCGTCTCATAAATGAACCGAAACTCAGCGTATAAGGGAGCCTACTTGCCTGACAGACCTGATAAATATATCTATAGAAAGCTTGGAAGGTCTTCTTTTCAAAACGAAAGAAAACAGACCGCTGCTTGTGTAGCCTAATCCGTATGAAATGTGCATTTCTCTCTGGCGAGTTTACTACTGCGAAGATTGCATCGTCAACTTCATCTATGCAGGGCACTGACACAGAAAACACTTGTTTATTAATAAACAATTAAAATGTCTCCTTGCTATATTTTACATATTCATAATCATTACTTTTGATGGTTCTTTGTGACAGCTTTTAGGTGCTTTATTGGCAGCGCCACCCTTAGGCTACATGAACGCGTCACCACCGCATCAGCACCGAAAACAGGACATTTTTTTTTCAATCCCTGTTTTGGCAGGGGGGAAACTGATCAGAAAATGTAACGAAACGTTGTAGAAATGTAGTGGAGTAGAAAGTATAATAATTGCTGCAAAATGTAACGAAGTAAAAGTCAAACGTATGCACTATTGATTCTACTTAAGTAAAGCCTACAGAAACGAAGTATTTGTACTTCGTTACATTCCACCACTGCTGATTAACAGTAATGTAAATGCTAAATGTCCTAATACCTGTTGATACTACAACAATGCAAATATGCTCTTAACCTTGCAGTTTTTCACATATCATGTAAGACTCAATTTCTCCATTTCTTTGCACAAAACTCTCCAGAAAATACCATTTAATAGTTTATTTTTCAAAAAAAAATCCCGGGGGGGCATACCCCCGGACCCCCCTAGGGAGAGCCCCCCCACATAATAAATCCCAATTTAACCCCTGCCCACAGGGTTATAGTCTCGACAAGTACAACATAAAAGGCTGCCACATTTTATCAAAGGTCGCAGAGGTCAAACAAACGCTATGTCGAACCCTCTCTAGATGCAATAGATGAGTGATTTCTAACAACCAGGTCTTAAAAGATGGCACATTTTCATTTTTCCATAAAGTTAAAATATTTCTTTTTGCAATGACCATACTATATTGTACCGTTTTTTGTTGAAGATGGGTTAGAGTAGTAAGGTGTCGGGCCCCGCCCAATATAGCAGTGTAAGGGTCTGGGGTGATGTCACAACCATGAATCGTGGAGAGGCAATTGAAAATATCAGACCAGAATTTGTTTAATTTTGGGCAGGACCAGAAGAGATGACCAAGAGTGCCCTCTTCTGCTTTACATTTTGGACAGATTGGGGAAACAGAGGGATAAAAAGAGTGTAGTTTAGTGCAGGAATAATGGAGTCTATGGATTACTTTGAATTGGATGAGTTGATGTCGAGAGTTTATCGAGCAGCAGTGGATGGCGGAAAGGCAAGTATCCCAGTCATCAACACTGATTGTAATACCAAGATCTTTCTCTCAGGCTTCCTTTAGGTGTCGAGTAGGAGCAGGCTCATAAGCTGTAAAAATGTTGATAAAACAAGAGACAAGTCTCCTCGAGTCAGGGGCCTGATTTAGTAGAGCGTACAAATCTGTGGAGACAGGGAGTGACTCAAAGTTTATGTTTTTGCGTGTGTAATCCCTAATTTGGAGGAAACGGAAGAAATGTGAAGGTGGGAGTGCATATTTTTCCTTCAGTTGCGTGAAGGTAGCGAAAGCTTTTTCAATGTAAAGGTCTGGTAAGTGGCAAGACCTTTGTTCTTTCAGATCACAAAAGTGTTATCACTTAAAGAGGGGGGGAAAGTGGGGTTGTGGCAAATAGGGGTGTAAGCTGAAAAATCGGGTAGATTGTATGTTTTTTTTATTTGTTGCCAAATTCTTAGGGAGCTGGCAACTATGAACCTATAACCAGGGATAGCTGTCGGAAGTTTGTTTGTTGAAAAGAGAAGAGTGGGAAGAGAGCCTTCGGGAAGGTCCTGTTCAATTGCAAGCCATGCAGGGGTAGAATCTGTAACATTACCTGGGTGTGCATTTTGCCAATATGTCAAGTAGGGCTGTTTTCGACTAAGGATTTTCATAGTCGAATCTGATTCGTTAGATTTTGCCATAGTCGACTGATAGTCGAACCTTTTTTATATAACGATATCCAACGATATTGCGATATTGCGAGCCATCAATCCAGGCTAACGTCAATTATTACCATTCCATGATATTAATAATTTCACTAATAAGCAAGCTTCATTACAAGTGACAAAAAGGTCACTTAATATTTTATTCCAAAATTTATTCCAAAATTAGAACATATTTCTGTAAGAATTCGGTGAACGTTCTACGCAATCCAACGTGGCGGCGCTCTTAACAGATGTTTGTTTATTAGGTTACAATTCCTCAAAATAAGTAAAAAAAAATAATTATTCTCTCTCTCTCTCTCTCTCTCTCTCTCTCTCTCTCTCTCTCTCTCTCATATGCAGTGGACGCGTTCATAAACGGCACCTAAAAGCTGTCACTAAGAACCAGAACCAGCAAAAGTAATGATTATGAATATGTAAAATATTTCAATGAAACATTTTAATTGTTTATTAATAAACAAGTGTTTTCTGTTTCGGCTGCAAAGATGAAGTTGACGATAGGCTAGCCTACTAACTCGTGATCTTCGCAGTGAACGCGCCGGAGAAAAATGCACATTTCGGATTACATAGTTTTATTTTATTTTCAATGGTTCTGTTTAAAAGTAGAGATTTCTGTAGATAATATATATATATTTCTAATTTTTTTTTTAGGTGTGTGAGGCGAGTAGGCTACCTTATACGCTGAGTTTCGGTTCATGGATGATAGCTTAAGCTCCAGGCAGGCGCTTGCGCCTCCGTATAGCATATCTCTGTTATATTTTTATTTATTACTGTAAATCCAGGAAATTGGATAATGAAACACTGATTAAAATTAAGATACAATTAATACAAAACGAAATTCGTTTTAAAGAAAGGCTTTGTGCTTTCTGTTTGAGGTCTCTGTGAAAGTTTTAAAGCAGTCTTTTAGTGCCGCTTTCAGTGCGGTCGCGTGCGTAATGGAGAACTGTCACGTAACATTGTTGTTTCCTCATAAATGCATAACACTTCCCTACTATTCGACTATGAGGTTCATAGTCGAATCAGACCTCTCCGAATCGAATCGTCGAATCCTCGACTATTAGAAGTCAGCCCTAATGTCAAGGCTCTACAATTTGCGGCCCAGTAGTAGTGCTGGAAATTAGGCAGGCTAAGGCCTCCTGTCGATTTGGGTTTGGTGATGTGTTTTTTAGAAATGCGGTGTACCTTAAATCCCCAAATGAAAGAAAAGATTATGGAGTTCAAAAGCTTGAAAAATGTTTTCGGTATGAATATAGGTAAAGACTGGAAAAGATAGAGGAACCTGGGGAGAGCCATCATTTTAATTGCGTTCACGCGCCCTATCATAGATAAGGGTAACAGCCTCCAGGTTTCAATATTAGATTTAAGTTTTTCTAACATATTTAAATAGTTCAATTTATAAATTTGTTTGGGGTCTTTGGGGATAACCAATCCTAAATATTTTATTTTGTCTGTGACAATATGGAAGGGCAAGCTGTTAACAAAATTTGGGCTCAAGTTATTTTTAAGAGATAAGAATTCGCTTTTGTCCCAATTTATAGTGTAGCCAGACAGTTCGCCAAATTTATTAATAAGTTCGAGTAAAGGAGGAACCGATTCTTAGGGATGGGAGAGGAACAGGACTACATCGTCCGCGTAAAGCGAAATACGGTGGTCCACTTTGCCTAGGACTAAAGGAGCAATGGAGGGGTGATTCCTTATATTGGTGGCGAGACGTTCCATTGCCAGTGCAAAAAGTAGTGGGCTTAGCGGGCAGCCTTGACGACAGGAACGTTGCAATGAAAAAATGGGTGATTTGTCACAGTTGGTGACAACCGAGGCTGTCGGGTGGGCGTATAGCATTTCAACCCAGGAGGCAAAATTATCACCCAGACCAAACTCCTTTATCACCGCCAGGATGTACTTCCATTCGACCTGGTCGAAAGCTTTTTTAGCATCAAGGGCTAGAACAGAGATTTTGGAGCTTCTGTCATATCTGGCATACATTATATTCATCAGCCGTCTAACATTGAAAAAAGAAAATCTCCCTGGAATAAATCCAGTTTGGTCATGGTGGATTATGGTTGTTATACACTTATTTAGTCTGTTGGCAAGCACTTTAGTGAACACCTTAAGGTCAGAGTTAAGGAGGGCAATAGGGCGATATGAAGCGGGGTCTAACTCATCCTTATCTTTTTTCAATATCAAGGAGATGTTGACTGAATACAAGGTGTCAGGGAGCAGGCCGGTAGTGGTGGAGTGGTTGAACATCCGTAACATGAGAGGAGTTATTTTGTCTGAGTATGCTTTGTAAAACTCTATGTTAAAGCCGTCTGGGCCAGCCGCTTTTCCGTTCGGGAAGGAGCGTATTGCCCCCTCAACTTCCTCTGGAGTTATATTTGCGTTTAGGTCTGCTTGTGCTGAGGTGTTCAATTTAGGTAGATGGAGGGTATGAAGGAAGTCAGAGATTTGCGTGGCATCTGCAGTGGTTTTCGATGTGTAAAGGTCTTCATAAAATTGGCAGAAACATTTATTAATCTCTTTTGGATCTGTGGTGATAGTACCTGTTTTTGTCTTGATTTTATGGATTGTTCGTTTAGCCTGTATGCTTCTAAGCTGACGGGCTAATAATTTATCTGACTTGTCGGCCAGTTCAAAATGTTTTTGTTTGACCTTTAACTGCATAGTACTCACTTGGTTAGAAAGAATAGTGTTATATTTGAATTTAAGTTTCATAATCTCATTCAGTTTAGAAGGTGAGGCAGATCGTTGAAAGTCGCTTTCAAGGACTGACAACTGAGCTGTGATTTCTGACATTTCCTTCTGTCTGTCTTTTTTCAGTTAAGCCTCGTAGGCTATGATGTGGCCCCGCATAACAGCCTTAAAAGCTTCCCATAGAGTGGAATCTGTAACGTCGAATGTGTCATTATGGGATAGATAGTCTGTTATGAGGTTGGCTGTTTGTTGGCGAAAATGCATATCATTGAGTAGTAGCGGGTTGAATCGCCAGTCAAATGTGGGTTTTGTCCTGCCTAAGTCTATCTTTAGTTCTATAGGGCAGTGATCGGAGATTAAAATGTTGTGGTATTTGGTGTAGATAATATCAGAAGTCAGTTTAGCATCTGTTAGAAAATAATCAATTCTTGTGTATGATTTGTGTACATGTCAAAAAGAGAGTAATCTCTAGCAGCGGGGTGTTGAAGCCTCCAGATATCAACAAGGTTCATAGATCTAATTAGGTTATTTATGGTAATGGTGGACTTGGAAGGAGCAATCGAGCGTGTAGAAAACCTATCAGTAAAACAATCCAGTATATTATTGAAGTCTCCTCCTGCAATTAAGTGAGTGGTGGAAGAGTCCGGGATGAGATTAAAAACTTTTCTAAAGAAGCCAGGGTCGTCAAAATTGGGCGCGTAGATATTAAGAAATGTTACATGCCGTGACAAAATATGACCCGTTACAATGATATAGCGACCGTTTGGATCAGAAATGGTTGAAATGTGTTGAAATGGGACATTTCGGCGAAATAATATAGCTACTCCTCTTGCTTTAGAAGAAAATGTTGACTGATAAATTTGTGACACCCAACTGCATTTTAGCCTCCATTGATCTGAAACAAAAAAGCTTGTTGAATTGCACTACTTGGAAAAAATATGCATTGCATTAACCCTGCTTGCATTTTAAAGCATTGTATTTTCAGGGCTTGCATTTTTATGGGCTGAAATTCAACATGGTTGTATATTTAAGCTGTGGATATTTCAATTCAAAATATTTCACACACTTTTTCATTATTAAAAATTCAATAATCCATATTCACCTTTCAGATTTTACATCCGAAATGTTCATTCTGTTTAAAAATACAGCCTATAATATTTGACTGGCAATTTTAGGTCCATTTTATTTCGCTTTACAAATTCGCTCCCACAAATTCAGTGGTTTAAATTTCGACAGAAATTCAACATTTGACATCCGGGAATGGCAGGAATATCAGTAGATTGCCGATTGATGATCTCCATAGCTGTTACTCTGTCTCACCAGCAGGGGGTGCCCGTGGCTGTTGATGAAGAAAACTACTCGGTTACTATCGTAACCTCGTTTCCCTGAGAGTAGGGAATGAGTATTGCGTAGCTGTACGCAGTGGGGAAATTCCTTTTCCTCAATTTACTGAAGCCTAAAATGTAAAACGAATTTTGCAGCTGCACAGATAGCACAGTGAGTGTCTTGCTCACTCATTGGCTGTGCTGCGGCAACCTGCCAAGAGGGCGCGGCCTTAGCCTATATTAGTCCCCAAAAACGCCATTTTAGCAGGTTTAAACGACTGAAGCGACAACTTGCCAGGTTACTATAGTGCGGCCGGCTACGCAATACTCGTTCCCTACTCTCAGGGAAACGAGGTTACGATAGTAACCAAGTAGTTCCCTTTCAAGAACGGTCACTTTGTATTGACGAGGTCATGCCTCTAGTCGAATGAGCTTTGATACCTATAGGGCAAACCTGACCCACTGAGGTATATGCCATAGATATGGCATCCACTATCAGTCTAGACAGTCTTTGCTTAGTTACTGGATAACCCTTAGATTGGCCACCAAAGCAGACAAAGAGCTGTTCTGATTGTCTAAAAGATGCAGAATGCTCCAGATAGATTCTCAGTGCTCTGACAGGGCAGAGTAGATTAGCCTCCCTATCCTCAGCAGAAGGGGGAAGGGCTAATAATGTGATAACCTGTGCTCTAAATGGCGTTGAGAGCACTTTGGGTACATAGCCATGTCTGGGTTTGAGGAATACCCTGGAGTCATCCAATCCAAACTCCAAACAGGAAGGGCTCACGGAGAGGGCCTGCACATCCCCCACTCGATTGATAGATGCCAGTGCCAGCAGGAGAGCAGTCTTTAGTGAGAGAGGTTTAAGATCAACCGACTGGAGCGGTTCAAAAGGTGGACTCTTCAGGGCCCCAAGGACCGTGGAGAGGTCCCAAGACGGCACAGACTGAGGTCTGGAGGGGTTCATCCTCCTGGCTCCTTTTAGAAACTGTACCACCAGGTCGTTTCTTCCTAGTGATTGGCCAGCCACTGGAGCATGATGAGCTGCAATGGCTGCCACATACACTTTGAGCGTGGACGGGGAACGGCCCACGTCCAACAGCTCTTGTAGGAAGGAGAGTATCACAGATACCTCACATGACCCTGGATCAAAGAGTTTTTCCGAGCACCAGCTGGAAAACACTGACCACTTCAGAGCATAAAGGCGCCTGGTAGACGGGGCCCTAGCCCCAGCGATAGTGTTCAAGACCTTCTCAGGAAGGTCCCTGGGTACCCGTTGAGGAGCCAGACATGGAGGGCCCATAAGTCGGGTCGCAGATGCCATATCGTCCCGTTGGCCTGTGTGAGGAGGTCTTTCCTCAGCGAAACAGGCCAGGGGACTCTGTCCGATAACTGAACCAGATCTGGAAACCATGGCCTGGATTCCCAGGGGGGGGCCACTAGGAGGACTGGGCATCCGCTCTCCCTGACCCGTTTGATGACCTGGGGGATGATTGAAAAGGGGGGAAACGCATAAAGGGGGCAACTGGGCCAGAGATGGGCCAGTGCGTCCCTGTTCTTCGAGAAGAACACTACACGGTGGGTGTTGGTTCTTGAGGCGAAAAGGTCGACTTCGGCCTCGCCGAACACACTTCATATCAGACTGACGGTCTGTGAGTTCAGAGACCACTCTTCTAGGGGAGTGTTGCCCCGTGAGAGCATATCCAGACCCAGATTCTGAATGCCAGGGATATGCTCTGCCCTCAGAGAGCTCAGATTTGTCTGTACCCACAAGAGGAGGTCTCTCGCCATGGCGTACAGGCAGGGCCGTTTGAAGGAATTTGGGGGCCCCAAGCAAAATGGACATGGAGGCCCCCCCCCAAAAAAAACACATCATAATATGTAACCATATTCCGTCCGTTCGAAAAAAAAGTTGCACTAACTGTTTGTTACAAGCAGCATTTGCCGTCAGGCAGGTAGCTAACATAAACATATTTTTTCTAGCTTACTTGCTGCAAAATTACACTATTTGTACAAGACAAGTGGAGCTAATTTGTCCAGTGTAATTTATCACTTACCACTATCTTTAGGGGTGGAACAAAATTCACAGTTCGGTTCAATACGATACTCATGTGTTACGGTTTGGTATGTTTTCGATACAGCAAAAAAAAGAAATGCCAATTTCCTTGATTTATTTATTTTTCTTCTTTTTTTTAATTAAAACTAGCATCATAAAATATGATTTCTTTTTACTTTGAGCAATTCTGGAGCTATAATTGACTCTTCTTAGAAGCATATAAAACAAAACAGCTCCTTGGAAAAAATTAAATGTAATTGTATTTATGTATTGTAGTAGTTATAAACAAATGTTTATTTTAGTTAAGATTAACATTTGCATTGTATTCATAATGTCAAAATAAAACCGACGTAATGTTACTTGAAGGCATTATAGTCTACTATTCCTGCCAAACTATGTGAATGTTTCTCACTAGATCTCGCAGCGATGTTATTACTTTAGTGGCGAATTCAAATGCTTTCTTTACTGGATCTCTTATTAGCGCTGTGCAGTGTCGCATGATCATGATTGGCTCGCGCTGCACTGGTCCAAACTGATAAACAACGGTCCTTCAACCACACAATAACGAGCAGTTTCGTTCCGCTTACATTACGTTTGCCATTTGATGTTGGGCAATGTTGTGGTCGCGCCGGCGTCTCTACATTATGAGCGCGCTTGCCACACGCCTACATTTGAAATAACGAAATTTTGGTCGGCAGGAAAAATGATCCAAGTCCAACGAACCGTTCGGTTTGAAAACGCGTACCGAACACCGAACCGAAAGCCTCGTACCGAACGGTTCAATACGAATACGTGTATCGTTACACCCCTACTTACCACTATCTTGTTTTTTCTTATCCTCCTATTCCTTTCTCTTCATTCTTTTCTGGCTTCCTGAAGCATAATTCCGCTTCATGATGACTGCCGAGGAGTTTTTGTATTTTGCCGGCAGCAGAGATCGCGTGATTGCCTGGCTGCTGTCAGCGACTACTGAGGGGGGCCCCCTTGAGGGGGATCCCGATAACAGTGTCATTGCACTTTACTGCATTGACTATCAAAGGGGCGCTCACACAGTTTGTCGTTGCATTTTATTCTTAACCAGTCGTTGTCTTGGGGCCCCAGGCCAGCTCGGGGCCCCAAGCAATTGCTTGGTTTGCCTGTCTTGTCGCGACGGGCCTGCGTACAGGTTGCCCGACCTGATGCCGCCCTGACGATTTATGTAGGCCACCACTGACGTGTTGTCCGTGCGGACTAAGACATGGTGACCTTTGAGGTTTGACAGAAATGCTTTGAGGGTTTGACAGAAATGCTTTGAGGGTTTGACAGAAATGCTTTGAGGGCCAAACAAACTGCTTTCATTTCCAGAAAACTGATATGTAACTCTGCTCCATGCTTGACCGGAGGCCGGAGGCAGGCTTGTCCTCGTGCAGCGCTCCCCAACCTAGGCTGAATGCGTCTGTAAAAACCACTTTCCTCCTGGAAACTACCCCCATGGTCACACCCTTGTGGTACCAGTCCTGAGCCCGCCAGGGAATCAGGGTCCGTAAACAACCGTGATTCACAATGATGCGCAGGTTGTCTTACTTCCATGCATGGGTTGGCACGCGGCAATAGAAATAGAATCGCCAATAGTAATAGAATCGCTAATAACTAGGGCACAATCAACAGAATTCTCAGTGGGTGTTTCACTGAGAGGGGAGAATCTGTTTGATGTTGTAATCGGAACGGAAGAGCGGTGTTTTGTCCGGCGACTAGAGAGTCTCACCGTCACCCAATTGCCCTGCTGCGAGGGCTCTACTTCAGCTGGAGAATAAATAAATAAATAAAAAAACGAACAGAAGGCGCGGGCGCGCTAGAGAATAAATAATAAATAAAGAGCGCACGGATGGTAGCCTACGCTAACAGGCTAGTGAAATTCAAGCGTGTTGTGCTAGCAATAAAGATTTAGATTGAAGCTAGCGATGTCAGGTAAATGTGTGATGTTGATTAAGTTATATTTAGCAGTATAAATAACAAGGAATGATTGTAAATAATGATTAAAACAGAAAGATCCGAAGCTTACAGACGCAAACCAATGCAACGCGCAAAGCAGCAGGGCAGACAGGAGCAATCGAGCCAAGGGCAAAAAAAAAAACTTTAAGTAAGCGTTCAATCAAAATAATTTTCTTTCTTGTTCTCCAACATATAAAACACAAATCTTGTGGCATTTTACAGAAACACTAGTTTATTAGTTAAACTACACATTTACTTTATGTGAATCTAACAAAACATTTGCTCACTGTGACACAGAACAATGCTTTCTAATATGCTTCACTAGATTACATGATTGGGTGAAGCTCTTATGACACTGAATACAGTCGTACGGCTTCTCTCCAGTATGAACTCGCTCGTGTGATTTCAGAGATCCAGACCGAGTGAAACTCTTGTCACAATATGAGCACTTGTAAGGTTTTTCTCCAGTATGAATTCTTTGGTGCTCTTTCAGATGACTAGATGTAGTAAAACTCTTCCCACAGTCAAAGCACACATAATCTCTCACTTCATCATGTGTTTTCTGGTGCTGTTTAAAACTGTCCCGCCTTGAAAAACTCTTTCCACAGAGAGAACACACATAAGGCCTCTCATCTGAATGAACTTTTAGGTGATCTTTTAGTTTTGATAATGAAATAAAATCTTTACCACACTGATCACAGTTAAATGTTTTTTCTCCAGAGTGAATGTGCAGATGAACACTGAGAGTTGATGCTTGAGAAAAACTCTTTCCACACTGAGTGCATGTATACGGTTTCTCTCCAGTGTGAATTCTCATGTGTTTCTTTAGGTTTCCTTTCCGTGTGAAACTCTTTCCACACTGAGTGCAGGTGTGCGTCTTTTTGGCTTTTGTTCTCTGAATTGTAAAGTTACGATGTTCCTCCTCCACTTCATTCAGTTCTTGTCTTTGCTCTTTCACTCTCACCTGGTCTAAAATACACAGAAATACAGTTAGAATCAGTTCAAGTGAACCCTGATTTAATAGCAGAAATCTACAGAGATCAGATCTTTCACTTTTTGTTCTGTCATTCACTTGTTAATATAGTAAAACTATGTTTGACAACTGCTATATACAAGGTTATGATCATTCAGATGCATTTCTCCATCATTTATCATCCATATACTGCTTATTAATTCACATCTACCAAAGCAGTCAACAATGAAGAATCAAGAATGGACACCAACCTATTTGTTCCTCAGTATCTTCATGTTTTATTCTGGATGGTTCTGGATCTCTCATGTCTTCAATCTCCTCTTTAATAAACTCCATCTTTAACAGTCACACAGATTTCAGCTGCTACTCCTGGAGTTTGTCCTTCTCTTGTTGGATGATGGGAATATTCCCAGTATTTATTGGTGAATTGTTGTGGGAGGGGCTTCACTGCAGGTGTGAACTGTGATCACTGTGTTTTTATCCAATCTGCATTTAAAAAGTACAGAGTCATCATGTTAAACTGCTGCTGAAAAGCCTCTGTCTCCAAAAGTTCCCTGTTTTCAGCTCATTCATTATGGTGATGTCTGAGATCTTCTGTAAATTGGCACATTAAGCTCATTTTATTGGTGTCAACAGGCTGAAACAAACTACAGCATCATCACCTTTAACTTCAGTTCTTGTCTTTGCTCTTTCACTTCCATCTGGTCTGAAACATATTAAAACATTAAGGTGTTAGAATGAGTTCAAGGAGGATAAATATGAATTTTCAAGTGAACCCTGATTTAAAGGGGCTATATGCATCTTTTTCCCCAAAATAAACGTAACAATAGCCTTTTTATTTGACAATGTATGACTCAAACATCTCCTGATGAGCATACTGACACATTGTCAGCTCACAGTGGGTGCACCTATAAGCCTGTATCCTATTTTTCCTATTTTCTGTCGGGTCGGATTTTTCGCGCGCTGTCTGCGGATGTGACGTCAAGCGCGTTCATGTTAAACGTTTCAGATCACTCTGCCACCACCGCTAGTCAGCAAACAAACTTAGTTTCTCAAACAATATATGTATTTGACTGTTCTTACCTCTGTAAACATAATGTTGACTTCTTTGCAGTGGATGACTTGTGAAGTGTGCACGTACGAGAGCGAGCAGAAAGGAAGAGCAGTTCTGTTTTTTGGCCACAGGTGTCAGTCGCGAGTTTAAATTTCAGAAAAAAGCATATAGCCCCTTTAATAACAGAAAACAAGTGAGATTTGTTTATCAAATATTATATTTTTGATGTACCAAACGTTAATTTTGTAATCCTCTTGTTAATAGTCAAAATGTGAATGACAACTGCTGTTATTGGCATCAAATAATATAGCCTATTAAGCATTTTAACTATTAAAAAAAATATATATCATAAAATCAGCCATCATTATTTTTAACGTTGAAAATTATGTTTTGTGTAAAAGGTAACTATAGAATTAAACATGATAATCTGGTTAGTCAGATAATAGGCTAAATGTTTTGTCTTTGAACTTTCATACAAATCAAAATTACACACCAGTGAATGTTGTCGAAAAATGTCTTGTAAATATATAGCAGATTTCACCCAGCAACACAAATGAACCACATCTGCAGTTTATTGACAGAGGACAGACATAAACACACACACGTCTTCAGATTAACTGTCTTTCAGCTGAAGGATGCATGAGAAAAGACTTGTTAATTACCGTCCTCCCTAACAGTAACTGCAATTCATCTAATACACAGGTCACACATATGGCTATAAACATACATTAACATCAAAATGAAAGCTAAACCCATTTAAACGACATTTCCACAGACTCAATCCACCAAAATTATATGTGGAGATTCTTTATTAAACGCGCGTTAATAAAAGTCATAAAATACATCAAACTGTTGACAGAAAAACTCATACATAACCTTATTCCGGTTTTATGGCACTTCCATAATATAAAGTCCAATCTTCACTTAATTGTAACGAGGCTTCAGCAAAGTGAGGATCCATTTGCAGCTTTATTGTAATCTTGGTCGTACAATCAGGGTCAATCACCAGCAAACACAACAGTAGAGACAAAGCAACTCGTAATCCGAAAACAGGCATAAGGTCAGGCAGCAAACTTACATAAATCAGTCCACAATAGAGAACAGTCAGCAAAGGCAGCAAAGAATCACGAAGAGAATAAACAGTCCAAGAGTAATCCACGGGAAGACAAAAACACAGACAGAAACGCTCAGAGATGTTCACCAGGGCAAAACGAAACCTCTCTTGTTGCTATGTTACGGCGGTTGGCATCCAGCTTATCGGTGCATTACCGCCACCTTCTGCTCCGGAGTGTGAATCAGAAAATAGGTTTACAGACTAAATCACACACACACACACACACACACACTCTCTCTCTCTCTCACACACACACATTTAACTATTTATTTAAGTCCACTTAAAATAAATGATTTACAGGGACATAAATACTATAGATGCAGTAAAATGCATGTACATATTCATCGACCAGTGGCATCCAGCAGATCTTTACAATATTTAGCATCACTCAGTTGTAGCACCGTCTCCGCCAGATATGACGGCTGCCTATAATAGCAGACAGAGCACAGTACTTTGCTAGCCGTTTAGCCCTCTTTTTCAGTAGCACCTCAATGCAGTACACAAGATCCAGGGGGCGGAGTTGGATCTTATATAAGGGGTGGAGATTGGTAGGTTTAGGGGTGGGTTTAGGGATCAGGGGGTGGAGATGGGTAGGTTTAGGTATAAGGTGGGAGGAGTTGGATCTGGATCCGACTCCTCCCCCCGGATTTCGTGTTCTGCAGTGAGGACCATCTCCTCTTTTTGGGCATCCCTAGTTGTTGAAGCCCTCTTACAACCAGCCTATGTGTGTGTCCTAAGCTGCCAAATATGAACACAAGTAGTCGGCTCTGATAACCTAACACTGAGATGATGTTTAGGAGTGGTTGATATTTAATAATGTTAGTCATAAAGGCTTCTTCCATACTAGAATCAAAGGTACATGCAACCTGCACAACGAACACCTCGCTGGTGTATTAGCAAACACACGAGAAAAGGTTTCAGAGCTATTACAATTCCGAAACATGGATGGTTTTACACAAGAATGTTTGTACATTTTTACTGAAGATGAGAAATGGATCGATATGTCCTTCACTATAAGATCCACTATTCTGTCATGGCGTGCGATGTACATTCTTTTATAGGCATGGCAGCCATTTACACACACACACACACTCATCCCAGTCCTTCTGCACAATAAGAACAATAATAATCTCTTCAGTGCAAAAGAGACTCAAAATACTCTGTTGATTTTGTTCTTGCATATAAGTGTTATACATCATTCGATTAAGTGTTTTTGTGTGTGTGTGTGTGTATACTCACAATAAAAACAAAGCGTTGTGCTTTTTACCAAATAAAGAAAAATAAATGATGCGAGTTCTGCCTTCTCTCTGTCAGCGAAGTCCATTCTGAAACGCGTCCAAAAATGACCTGTAATGTTTGAAACACTCCATTTTCAAAAGATTGTTGGAATTTAAGGCCTTTTATATCCATCAGGATATTATTAATTATGATCATCACAGATCCCGAGCATCATGAGCAGTAACACCATCTCTACACCCAGCGATGGGCAGTATTTCAGATACATGTATTTAAAATACGTATTTGAAATACAAAATACTATTTTGTATTTTAAAGCCTTCTGAAAAAATCAAATGTAATTTGTATTTAAATACATTTAAGATGAGTATTTTTGTATTTTCAAAATACATAAAATACTTTTTGCCAGTCAACCTCTTTATCAGGGTATTGATTTTGTGCATCAATTCAGACATTCACTAGCTCAACATTGGATCAGCGATTTTTTCTCTTTTTTTCTTTTTTTTATAAGGTGAGAAAGTCATGATCAATTCTACTTGTTGATTAAAGTTAAAATAGTGCATTATTCACTTCAGTCAACATGAAAGAATAAAAGAAAGAATAGTTGATTTTTATCAACTAGCTTGTCAAATGTGTTTAAAGCATTACTGCATGTTAGGGCTGGGTGATATGACACTACATATCATAGTGATGATATAAAGTTTGAATTGATGGAACTTTTTCTAAATCGTTTGCATAGATGGGCCTATTTGTGGGGTAAGCAAATTTATCCATGCAGCTTTTAGTAATCAGGGATTATTGGAACGTTGGAGTGGAAAAAGAAGCACTGATGAATGATACACCACAAAAATCTTCAGCTTTTAGTTTTTTTTTTTAGATAATGAATCTAAATTAATTCTAATTTTAAATTTTAGATACACTTTCTAATTTTAATAAACTTACAGAAACAAGTCAACTTTACATAAAATAAACATAAAATTACTTAAAAAGCATTGGACTACCTGCAAAACAATATATATATATATAAAAAATAAATAAAAACTCAAACTCAGTTTATGCTGTGGAATCAAAACTGATATTGAGAATTGTGAAACCATGATATTGTTACTGTGAAGTAAAATTGAGATTTTGGTCATATCGCCCATCCATATTCTTTGCTAGATAGCAGAAAAGGTTCCCACAGTTTTACAGTATGACTTGTTTAATAGTGTTCACCACAAGTAATTGTCACCACCACGTCATCTCCTTGTCATGGATTGTCTGTACCTGTTCTCATTTGTCCCTAATTAGTTTATCTTCTACACCTGTCTAGTTAGTTTCCTTCTGTGTATTTATACTCCCTGTTCTGTTCAGTCCTTTGTCGGTTCTCGTTTATGGTTATGCTTCACGTGGTTGTGTCTGTTCTGTCTGCGTTTGTTAAATAAACCTTATTACCTTCATCATCATCTGTTACCTTCAACAACCACCTAATCTTTCCCTTTAGATCAGAAATTACATTTCCACTAGTAACAATGCTAATTCTATCCACAATTAAATTTTCACTAGTTAAAATGCTAATTCTTGATATCAACCATTTATTTTCTAATATCATGAATGTGATTGTTACTAGTAAGAAAGCCATTTTAGATATCTGAAATAATATTGATATCAGACATTATCAGATATCAAAAATGAAAAATTTTACTAGTGACAATTGAATTCTTGATATCAAAATTATTATTATTGCTGTTGTCATTATTAGAATTATTATTATTGTTATTATTGTGCAGAAGGACTGGATGTCAACCACCGTAAAATAGCAACAAGTCAAAGAAGAAGTTCCTCATTGAGAGGTTTCGTTTTGCCCTGGTGAACATCTCTGAGCATTTCTGCCTGTGTTTTTGTCTTCCCGTGGATTACTCTTGGACTGTTTATTCTCTTCGTGATTCTTTGCTGCCTGCCCTGTTTTCTATTGTGGACTGATTTATGCAAGTTTGCTGCCTGACCTTATGCCTGTTTTCGAATTACTTTGCTCACTTTGCTGAAGCCCCGTTACAATTAAGTGAACAAAAATCTCCACATATCATTTTGGTCGATTGAGTCTGTGGAAATGTCTTTTAAATGGGTTTAACTTTCATTTTGATGTTAATGTATGTGTATAGCAATATCTGTGACCTGTGTATTAGTGTCACGATCCACACTCAAGGAAACACAGGAAGATCCAATAGTGCAGTATGTAATTTAATAGGGAATTCCATAATTCATAAACAGTCCAGGCAGGGGTCAAAATCCATAAAGAACAAAACAAGAACAGGCAAGACAGAGTGGAAAACAGACCTCAAAGTGGTGTGACGAATAACAAGGACTCCGTAACAACACTAAAACAGACAGGGTATAAATACACACAGAACTAACAATCATGATGGGGAACAGCTGGATACAATGAACAGTGGTGAGTGCAGACAAGGATTGTGGGAAATGCAGTTCCTAATGAGAATGACACCGTGGGGGAAGGGGACCTCTAGTGGACACCAGGGAACATAACACAACACTGTGACAATTAGATGAATTGCAGTTCTGTTAAGGCGGGCATACACTGTGCGATTTTCGTCCGATTTTGAGCCGAATTCTGACTCGTGCGACTCTTTGTCGGGTCGGGCCGATTTTCAGCTTTGTCGTGCGTCGTTTGTTGTGCAGTGTTCGTGCAGTGTACAGGGGGAAACGAGAGGCGAGTACCTCTCACGACCGGCAATCGGATGGTCGGATGAATTTCTGGCATGTTAGAAATTTTGGTCGCTCCTCGTGACTATATCGCACAGTTGAAGCAGAGCTACGAACCGATTGCCCTGAACTCAGTGTTTTTCCCTCACTGCGCCTGCGCGAAAACAGAAGTTTAACCATTTCATCTGCAGCAAAAAAAAAAAAAAAAACGAAAAGAGGTTGCTCTTTAAGTTCTGTAGTTCAAACTAGCTACAAAATACTGTTGCTTACCTCAAGTTTGTGTTGCAAAATGGATTAACCATTTCCCACTTCTTCCAAGCCACCTGCGATGTACACTTTGCCTCTTTTATTTAATTTGTTAAACAATGTTTTTAAAATAAAGCTGTTTTTAATTTTCATTGGTTCATTATTGCAGTGTTTGGACATATTATAGACGGTTAATAATTAATTATATGCCTATAATTCATTGTAATCGACCTAAATGTTTTAGACAATTTTCAATGAGTAAGCTTCTGTGTATTTTATTATCCTCACAGCGCGTTGGTTTTGCGGTGATACGCTATGAATTGCGTGGCAATTTAACAGCCTATCACTTTAATAATAAAAGTAGCCCAGGCCTTCCCTAATAATAATAATAATATACAATAATACTAATAATAATTTAATACATAAATTGGAAATGCTAAATACATGATATCGTCTATAGGCGCAACCCGGCACGAGGGTTTATCGCGCTGATTCGCCCATATTTCACACGCATAGTGTGAGCAGTGAAGTCGCAGCTCGACGTTCGGACCGTACAGTGTGAGCACAGAAATCCTGAGCTTTGGCTTTATATCGCATGCGATCTACTCGTTCAGTGTGAGTAGGTACCTTGCTGAAATCGCACAGACATCGCACAGTGTATGCCCGCCTTTAGGGAGGATGGTAATTAACACGTCTTTTCTCATGCATCCTTCAGCTGAAAGACAGTGAATCTGAAGACGTGTGTGTGTTTATGTCTGTCCTCTGTCAATAAACTGCAGATGTGGTTCATTTGTGTTGCTGGGTGAAATCTGCTGTATATTTACAAGTCATTTTTTACAACATTCACTGGTGTGTAATTTTGATTTGTATAATGAAAGTTCAAAGACAAAATATTTAGCCTATTATCTGAATCACCAGATTCTCTTGTTTAATTCTATAGTTACCTTTTACACGAAACATCATTTTCAACGTTAAAAATAATGATGGCTGATTTTATAAAAAATAAATATAATAATTAGTTAAAATGCTTAATAGGCTATATTATTTGATGCCAATCATAAGAGGTGTAAAATATTAGCAAATAATCTAGGAATATACAGTGAGGAAAATAAGTATTTGAACACCCTGCTATTTTGCAAGTTCTCCCACTTGGAAATCATGGAGGGGTCTGAAATTGTCATCGTAGGTGCATGTCCACTGTGAGAGACATAATCTAAAAAATAAAAATCCAGAAATCACAATATATGATTTTTTAACTATTTATTTGTATGATGCAGCTGCAAATAAGTATTTGAACACCTGTCTATCAGCTAGAATTCTGACCCTCAAAGACCTGTTAGTCTGCCTTTAAAATGTCCACCTCCACTCCATTTATTATCCTAAATTAGATGCACCTGTTTGAGGTCGTTAGCTGCATAAAGACACCTGTCCACCCCATACAATCAGTAAGAATCCAACTACTAACATGGCCAAGATCAAAGAGCTGTCCAAAGACACTAGAGACAAAATTGTACACCTCCACAAGGCTGGAAAGGGCTACAGGGAAATTGCCAAGCAGCTTGGTGAAAAAAGGTCCACTGTTGGAGCAATCATTAGAAAATGGAAGAAGCTAAACATGACTGTCAATCTCCCTCGGACTGGGGCTCCATGCAAGATCTCACCTCGTGGGGTCTCAATGATCCTAAGAAAGGTGAGAAATCAGCCCAGAACTACACGGGAGGAGCTGGTCAATGACCTGAAAAGAGCCGGGACCACCGTTTCCAAGGTTAATGTTGGTAATACACTAAGACGTCATGGTTTGAAATCATGCATGGCACGGAAGGTTCCCCTGCTTAAACCAGCACATGTCAAGGCCCGTCTTAAGTTTGCCAATGACCATTTGGATGATCCAGAGGAGTCATGGGAGAAAGTCATGTGGTCAGATGAGACCAAAATAGAACTTTTTGGTCATAATTCCACTAAACGTGTTTGGAGGAAGAAGAATGATGAGTACCATCCCAAGAACACCATCCCTACTGTGAAGCATGGGGATGGTAGCATCATGCTTTGGGGGTGTTTTTCTGCACATGGGACAGGGCGACTGCACTGTATTAAGGAGAGGATGACCGGGGCCATGTTTTGCGAGATTTTGGGGAACAACCTCCTTCCCTCAGTTAGAGCATTGAAGATGGGTCGAGGCTGGGTCTTCTAACATGACAATGACCCGAAGCACACAGCCAGGATAACCAAGGAGTGGCTCTGTAAGAAGCATATCAAGGTTCTGGCATGGCCTAGCCAGTCTCCAGACCTAAACCCAATAGAGAATCTTTGGATGGAGCTCAAACTCTGTGTTTCTCAGGGACAGCCCAGAAACCTGACTGATCTAGAGAAGATCTGTGTGGAGGAGTGGGCCAAAATCCCTCCTGCAGTGTGTGCAAACCTGGTGAAAAACTACAGGAAACGTTTGACCTCTGTAATTGCAAACAAAGGCTACTGTAACAAATATTAACATTGATTTTCTCAGGTGTTCAAATACTTATTTGCAGCTGTATCATACAAATAAATAGTTAAAAAATCATACATTGTGATTTCTGGATATTTTTTTTTTAGATTATGTCTCTCACAGTGGACTTGCACCTACGATGACAATTTCAGACCCCTCCATGATTTCTAAGTGGGAGAACTTGCAAAATAGCAGGGTGTTCAAATACTTATTTTCCTCACTGTAAATGCACTTATATCATAATCTTGTACAGCAGTTGTCATTCACATTTTGACTATTAACATGAGGATTACAAAACTAACCTTTGGTACATCAAATCAAATCAAATCAAGTATATTTGAATAGCGCTTTTCACAATACAGATTGTATCAAAGCAGCTTCACAGTATTAAAATAAAATAATACAACAAAGTTTGTTTCTAGTGGAATTTATTGATTGATAGAATAAAATTAAATATCCCCAAAATATCCCCAACTGAGCAAGCCAAAGGCAACAGTGGCAAGGAACCGAAAAACTCCATCAAGTGACCTAATGGTGTCCTAAAACTCCATCAGGTGACCTAATGGAGAAAAAAAAAAACCGTGGGAGAACCCAGGCTCAGTCGGGGGCCAGTTCTCCTCTGGCATTTATGAACTAGAGGCCGGATTGTAGTTTGAAACTGTGAGATTAACAATATTATATGAATGCCTGGCTGAAAAGATGCGTCTTTAATCTAGTTTTAAACTGGGAGAGTGAGTCCGAGCAACGAACAGTATCAGGAAGGCTATTCCAGAGTTTTGGAGCCAAATGTGAAAATGCTCTCCCTCCTTTGGTGGATCTGGATATCCTAGGTATGACCAAAAGCCTTGAATTTATTGATCTTAAAGAGCGCGATGGATTATAGGGTGATAGAAGATCCGTTAAATAGACTGGAGCTAAGCCGTTTAGGGCTTTATAAGTCAGTAGCAATACCTTATAATTAATACGGAACTTTATAGGTAGCCAATGAAGTGATGATAAAATCGGTGTTATATGATCATATTTTCTTGATCTAGTAAGAACTCTAGCGGCTGCATTTTGGACTAACTGTAGCTTGTTTATTGAGGATGCAGGACAACCGGCTAATAAAGCATTACAGTAATCTAGTCTCGAGGTCATGAATGCATGAACTAACTTTTCTGCATCAGAAACTGATAGCATATTACGTAGCTTAGCAATGTTTCTAAGGTGGAAAAAGGCTGTTTTTGTAACATACGAAATATGATTTTCAAAAGACAGGTTACAATCGAGTATAACACCCAGGTCTTTTACTGTAGAGGATAAAGTAACAGGACATCCTACGATGTCAAAGTTGTATTGTGAGAGGTTCTGTGGGCGGTTTTTTGAACCGATAAGTATTACCTCTGTCTTGTCTGGATTTAATAAAAGAAAATTACGCGTCATCCAATCTTTTATATCTTTAACACACTCTGTCAATTTGGATAATCTAGCGTTTTCATCCGGCCGTGATGAAATATATATTTGAGTGTCATCAGCATAACAATGGAAACTAATTCCATGTTTCCTTATAATATTTCCAAGTGGTATCATATATATTGAGAATAACAGAGGGCCTAACACAGATCCCTGCGGCACTCCATAGTTTACTGGAATTATGATCGATTTTTCTCCATTTAAATAGACAAAATGGTAGCGGTCTGATAAGTATGATCTAAACCAGCTTAATGCTTGTCCTTGAACACCAGTATAATTTTGTAGTCGATCTAAGAGTATTGTATGATCTATAGTATCGAACGCAGCACTTAGATCAAGTAAAACTAGTATTGAGATGCAGCCTTGGTCAGAAGCTAAGAGTAAATCATTTGTGATTTTAACGAGCGCAGTTTCAGTGCTATGATGCGGTCTGAATCCTGACTGAAACTTTTCATAGATATAATTTTCTTGCAAGAAAGAGCCCAGTTGAGTGGACACAACTTTTTCTAGTATTTTAGACATAAAAGGTAGATTTGAAATGGGTCTATAATTTGCTAGATTATTATGATCTAATTGTGGTTTCTTAATGAGAGGTTTTATAACTGCCAGTTTAAATGTTCTTGGAACATGACCTAAAGATAAAGACGAGTTATCAAAATATACAAAAATACATCAAAAATATAATAAATTGATAAGCAGATCTCACATGTTTTCTGTTATTAAATCAGGGTTCACTTGGAAATTCACATGTTTCAGCCTGTTGACACCAATAAAACGATTTAATGTGCCAATTTACAGAAGATCTCAGACATCACTAGTAGCCTAACCTTGTTGTTTTCAACTGCGCTCTCTTACCGGTAGGCGTTTCGGGAGTGGCCTCCTAGGGCAGCGAAGCAAGTGCATTCTGGGAGTTGTTGTCTTTCATCCACATAAGCCAAAAATACATTTTCTGGCTTTTCTCAGTCTAGAAAGCTCCAAATTCAAACATTTCTTCACATTTCTTCTACATAAATGACCTATTTTAAATACACATTCATCTTTCCAGAGGTGAGGTATCCCTTTAAATTTAAGGCAGCTAGTTTTTTTAACAGTGTAGTTTGAGACTGGTGTTTAAAAGCCTTACATTTATTCTGTTTATTCATCAGTATTAATCATATTCCTATTATTCATATATATATATATATATATATATATATATATATATATATATATATATATACACTCACCTAAAGGATTATTAGGAACACCTGTTCAATTTCTCATTAATGCAATTATCTAATCAACCAATCACATGGCAGTTGCTTCAATGCATTTAGGGGTGTGGTCCTGGTCAAGACAATCTCCTGAACTCCAAACTGTATGTCAGAATGGGAAAGAAAGGTGATTTAAGCAATTTTGAACGTGGCATGGTTGTTGGTGCCAGACGGGCCGGTCTGAGTATTTCACAATCTGCTCAGTTACTGGGATTTTCACGCACAACCATTTCTAGGGTTTACAAAGAATGGTGTGAAAAGGGAAAAACATCCAGTATGCGGCAGTCCTGTGGGCGAAAATGCCTTGTTGATGCTAGAGGTCAGAGGAGAATGGGCCGACTGATTCAAGCTGATAGAAGAGCAACTTTGACTGAAATAACCACTCGTTACAACCGAGGTATGCAGCAAAGCATTTGTGAAGCCACAACACGCACAACCTTGAGGCGGATGGGCTACAACAGCAGAAGACCCCACCGGGTACCACTCATCTCCACTACAAATAGGAAAAAGAGGCTACAATTTGCACGAGCTCACCAAAATTGGACAGTTGAAGACTGGAAAAATGTTGCCTGGTCTGATGAGTCTCGATTTCTGTTGAGACATTCAGATGGTAGAGTCAGAATTTGGCGTAAACAGAATGAGAACATGGATCCATCATGCCTTGTTACCACTGTGCAGGCTGGTGGTGGTGGTGTAATGGTGTGGGGGATGTTTTCTTGGCACACTTTAGGCCCCTTAGTGCCAATTGGGCATCGTTTAAATGCCACGGCCTACCTGAGCATTGATTCTGACCATGTCCATCCCTTTATGACCACCATGTACCCATCCTCTGATGGCTACTTCCAGCAGGATAATGCACCATGTCAAAAAGCTCGAATCATTTCAAATTGGTTTCTTGAACATGACAATGAGTTCACTGTACTAAAATGGCCCCCACAGTCACCAGATCTCAACCCAATAGAGCATCTTTGGGATGTGGTGGAACGGGAGCTTCGTGCCCTGGATGTGCATCCCACAAATCTCCATCAACTGCAAGATGCTATCCTATCAATATGGGCCAACATTTCTAAAGAATGCTTTCAGCACCTTGTTGAATCAATGCCACATAGAATTAAGGCAGTTCTGAAGGCGAAATGGGGTCAAACACAGTATTAGCATGGTGTTCCTAATAATCCTTTAGGTGAGTGTATATACATCTGTTTATATTACATAACAGGCTTTATGTAACTAAAACAAAAGTAAAAAAAAACTGATCAACTTAAGGGAATTGTTTCATATATTAACAAATAACTGATTGTTGTTGTTTTTCTAAATTTGTTTCTAGTCTCTTTTAATTTTTGGTATTTCTTTGAGTAAGCGTTCAATCAAAATAATTTTCAATAATTTTCTTTCTTGTTCTCTAACATATAAAACACAAATCTTGTGGCATTTCACAGCAACACTAGTTTATTAGTTAACTAACTACACATTTACTTCATGCAAATCTAACAAAACATTTGCTCACTGTGACACAGAACAATGCTTTCTAATATGCTTTACTAGATTACATGATTGGGTGAAACTCTTCCCACACTGAGTACAGTTGTACGGCTTCTCTCCAGTATGAACTCGCTCGTGTGATTTCAGGTTTCCAGACTGAGTGACACTCTTGTCACAATATGAGCACTTGTAAGGTTTTTCTCCAGTATGAATTCTTTGGTGCCGTTTCAGACATTCAGATGTAGTAAAGCTCTTCCCACATTCAAAGCACATATAATCTCTCACTTCATAATGTGTTTTCTGGTGCAGTTTAAAACTGTCCAGCCGTGAATAACTCTTTCCACAGAGAGAACACACATAAGGCCTCTCATCTGAATGAACTTTCAGGTGTAGTTTTAGATTTGATGATGAAATAAAATCTTTACCACACTGATCACAGTTAAATGGTTTTTCTCCAGAGTGAATGTGCAGATGATCTCTGAGAGTTGATGCTTGAGAAAAACTCTTCTCACACTGAGTGCATGTATACGGTTTCTCTCCAGTGTGAATTCTCATGTGTGTGTTAAGGTGTCCTTTCCGTGAGAAACTCTTTCCACACTGAGTGCAGGAGTGCGTCTTTTTGGCTTTTGTTCTCTGAATTGTAAAGTTACGATGTTCCTCCTCCACTTCATTCAGTTCTTGTCTTTGCTCTTTCACTCTCACCTGGTCTAAAATACACATCAAGTTAGAATCAGTTCAAGTGAACCCTTATTTAATAGCAGAAAGCAACAGAGATCAGATCTTTCACTTTTGTTCTGTCATTCATTGTTAATATAGTAGAAATATGTTTGACAACTGCTATATACAAGGTTATGATCATTTGGATGCATTTCTCCATCATTTATCATCCATATACTGCTTATTAATTCACATCTACCAAAGCAGTCAACAATGAAGAATCAAGAATGGACACCAACCTATTTGTTCCTCAGTATCTTCAAGTTTTATTCTGGATGGTTCTGGATCTCTCATGTCTTCAATCTCCTCTTTAATAAACTCCATCTTTAACAGTCACACAGATTTCAGCTGCTACTCCTGGAGTTTGTCCTTCTCTTGTAGGATGATGGGAATATTCCCAGTATTTATTGGTGAATTGTTGTGGGAGGGGCTTCACTGCAGGTGTGAACTGTGATCACTGTGTTTTTATCCAATCTGCATTTAAAAAGTACAGAGCCATCATGTTAAACTGCTGCTGAAAAACATCTTTGTCTCCAAAAGTTCCCTGTTTTCAGCTCATTCATTATGGTGATGTCTGAGATCTTCTGTAAATTGGCACATTAAGCTCATTTTATTGATGTCAACAGGCTGAAACAAACTACAGCATCATCACCTTTAACTTCAGTTCTTGTCTTTGCTCTTTCACCTCCATCTGGTCTGAAACATATTAAAACATTAAGTTGTTAGAATGAGTTCTGGAGGATAAATGTGAATTTTCAAGTGAACCCTGATTTAATAACAGAAAACAAGTAAGATCTGCTTATCAAATATTATATTTTTGATGTACCAAAGGTTAGTTTTTTAGTCCTCTTGTTAATAGTCAAAATGTGAACGACAACTGCTGTACAAGATTATGATATATAAGTGCATTTATATTCCTAGATTATTTGCTAATATTTCACAGCTCTTATGATTGGCATGAAATAATATAGCCTATTAAGCATTTTAACTAATTAAAAAGCCATCATTATTTTTAACGTTGAAAATGATGTTTCGTGTGAAAGTTAACTATAGAATTAAACATGAGAATCTGGTGATTCAGATAATAGGCTAAATGTTTTGTCTTTGAACTTTCATTATACAAATCAAAATTACACACCAGTGAATGTTGTTAAAAAATGTCTTGTAAATATATAGCAGATTTCACCCAGGAACACAAATGAACCACATCTGCAGTTTATTGACAGAGGACAGACATAAACACACACACGTCTTCAGATTCTCTGTCTTTCAGCTGAAGGATGCATGAGAAAAGACATGTTAATTACCGTCCTCCCTAACAGTAACTGCAATTCATCTAATACACAGGTCACACATATGGCTATAAAAATACATTAACATCAAAATGAAAGTTAAACCCATTTAAACGACATTTCCACAGACTCAATCCACCAAAATGATATGTGGAGTTTTTTTTTTATACACACATAACCTTATTCCGGTTTATGGTACTTCCATAATATAAACTAAATACTTCACTTAATTGTAAGAGGCTTCAGCAAAGTGAGGATCCATTTGCTTTTCTTATCAGTGCAAAAGAGACTCAAAATACTCTGTTGATTGTTAAGTGCTTTTGTGTGTATACTCACAATAAAAACAAAGTGTTGTGCTTCTCTGCTTTTCACCAAATAAAGAAAAATAAACATGATGCGAGTTCTGCCTTGTTTCTCTGTCAGTGAAGTCCAATCTGAAACATGTCCGAAAATGACCTGTAATGTGTGGTTAAAACGTCTCTGGTTACTCACGTAACCGTAGTTCCCTGAGAAGAGGGAACGAGACATTAGAATCCATAGACAGTATATTATAAACTGGACACAGCGACCCCATAGGTTTCAACAGAGAAAAGTGAAGCAAATTAGAAGCTCTCACTTCCTGATGGCTGAGCGTACTGCACAGACTCAAACTGAGCTTGACGACGTGGATGTGATGTGACGTGAGCCTGTCTGACAGTTGTAAGTCTTCTAGTAGCTGTGCCAATCGAAATCTGAACCATTCCCTTCCGAATCTCGCAGAGACGGAGAGCGTGAGTAGGAGCTGTCCATGAGCTAGGAGCAGGAGCAACGTCATAACTCTCTGCTTCTCCCTTGACTTTATCGGACTTTACAAAACTGCTTCTACGGGGCCATAACGTAAGATACAAGGTAATGGAGCCTTTTATACATTGTCGTGTTTCTTTAGAAATAAACAATGGACAAATGGAGTCTTTAAACGCCTCAGATATAAAGTTATTCGCTGTCAAAGTGACGCCAAAATGAATGAGAGTCAATGGGATGCTAACATTTTTAACATTTAACATTTATTTTGATACACACACAAAAAAAAAAAAAACACTTAACAATCAACAGAGTATTTTGAGTCTCTTTTGCACTGATAAGAAAAAAAGCGAGCTGATCATGTCTTTGTGATCGCCGACCCGCTGAGAATTATTATTATTGTTATTATTGTACAGAGAGATGAGTAGTGTGTGTGTGTGTGTGTGTGTGTGTGTGTGTGTGTGTGTGTGTGTGATTTAGTCTGTAAACCTCTTTTCTGATTCACACTCCGGAGCAGAAGGTGGCGGTAATGCACCGATAAACTGGATGCCAACCGCCGTAACATAGCAACAAGAGAGGTTTCGTTTTGCCCTGGTGAACATCTCTGAGCGTTTCTGCCTGTGTTTTTGTCTTCCCGTGGATTACTCTTGGACTGTTTATTCTCTTCGTGATTCTTTGCTGCCTGCTCTGGACTGTTTTCTATTGTGGACTGATTTATGTAAGTTTGCTGCCTGACCTTATGCCTGTTTTCGCATTACGAGTTGCTTTGTCTCTACTGTTGTGTTTGCTGGTGATTGACCCTGATTGTACGACCAAGATTACAATAAAGCTGCAAATGGATCCTCACTTTGCTGAAGCCTCGTTACAATTAAGTGAAGTATTTATTTTATTTTATGGAAGTGCCATAAACCGGAATAAGGTTATGTATCCGTTTTTCTGTCAACAGTTTGATGTATTTTTTTACTTTTATTAACGCGCGTTTAATAAAGAATCTCCACATATCATTTTGGTGGATTGAGTCTGTGGAAATGTCGTTTAAATGGGTTTAACTTTCATTTTGATGTTAATGTATGTTTATAGCCATATGTGTGACCTGTGTATTAGATGAATTGCAGTTACTGTTAGGGAGGACGGTAATTAACATGTCTTTTCTCATGCATCCTTCAGCTGAAAGACAGTGAATCTGAAGACGTGTGTGTGTTCATTTGTGTTGCTGGGTGAAATCTGCTATATATTTACAAGTCAAACTTTTTTTGACAACATTCACTGGTGTATAATTTGGTTTCTATAATGAAAGTTCAGAGACAAAACATTTAGCCTATTATCTGAATAACCAGATTATCTTGTTTAATTCTATAGTTACATTTTACACAACATAGTTTTCAACGTTAAAAATAATGATGGCTGATTTATGATTTTTTTTAATTAGTTAAAATGCTTTATAGGCTATAGCTGTGTTATTAGATGTGAATCATAAGAGCTGTGAAATATTAGAAAATAATCTAGGAATATAAATGCACTTATATCATAATCCTGTACAGCAGTTGTCGTTCACATTTTGACTATTAACTAGAGGACTAAAAAACTAACCTTTGGTACATCAAAAATATAATATTTGATAAACAGATCTCACTTGTTTTCTGTTATTAAATCAGGGTTCGCTTGAAAATTCACATTTATCCTCCTTGAACTCATTCTAACAACTTAATGTTTTAATATGTTTCAGACCAGATGGAGGTGAAAGAGCAAAGACAAGAACTGAAGTTAAAGGTGATGATGCTGTAGTTTGTTTCAGCCTGTTGACACCAATAAAATGAGCTTAATGTGCCAATTTACAGAAGATCTCAGACATCACCATAATGAATGAGCTGAAAACAGGGAACTTTTGGACACAAAGAGGCTTTTCAGCAGCAGTTTAACATGATGACTCTGTACTTTTTAAATGCAGATTGGATAAAAACACAGTGATCACAGTTCACACCTGCAGTGAAGCCCCTCCCACAACAATTCACCAATAAATACTGGGAATATTCCCATCATCCTACAAGAGAAGGACAAACTCCAGGAGTAGCAGCTGAAATCTGTTTGACTGTTAAAGATGGAGTTTATTAAAGAGGAGATTGAAGACATGAGTGATCCAGAACCATCCAGAATAAAACATGAAGATACTGAGGAACAAATAGGTTGGTGTCCATTCTTGATTCTTCATTGTTGACTGCTTTGTTAGATATGAATTAATAAACAGTATATGGATGATAAATGATAGAGAAATACATCCAAATGATCATAATCTTGTATAGCAGTTGTCAATAGGGCTGCACGATTTGGGGAAAATGTCATATTGCGATAACTGAGGTCAATATTGCGATTGCGATATAATAAACAAATGGTTTCATGAGTCAACTTGCTTGGTTCTCAAGGAAAATAAATGCACACACAGATTAGTGATAATCTGCCTAAAGAAAAAAAAGGTCTTTATCAAGAGCAGTGAGTGTTTTTCTCTGTTCCCTTTGTTCTTTGATTAACTTTAGCGACAGATATAATTAGTGGCTATTGTGTACTGTCCCTTTAAGACCAGCCGCTGCTGTCAGAGACGCGGATCTCACACACGCCTCATTCTCTCACGAGTCACAACTCTTCACGTTCATCATAAGACTACTCTTATGTTATTAAGATACTCGACAAAAAGACATTTTGGCATAATTGTGTGTGTTATTGTTCGTTCAAGTTCGAAAGAGAACTGTATTCTGTCATGCTGTTTTGTGCGCACGCACGATATTAGCGCGAGTCTTTCTGTGTGTCACAGTCAAGCCGCTTGTCCACCAGCGTCCGATCAATTTTTGTTCCGACGCAACGCCTGTGACGTTTTCGCTGCTTGGGGGCGGGGTTTGTGGGCTGGACATTGTACGGACATCAAATTGTGAATGATACACAAATTCTCGCCGCCGAGTTTCCATTGGCTGCTGCCCCGCGTTTTGGATACTTTATTCAAATGAGAGCGTCAAAACGCGGTGCAGCAGCCGATGGAAACTCGGCGGCGAGAATTTGTGTATGGCCGTTGCTATGGTTTCATATTTGAAGTACATTTTTCCCGGCGTGAAAATGGAGGAAAAATTGATTATTGCAGTTCCTGGACGAGACGGTGATATTCTCCACTCTGCTGCCGGCCAAGCAGGATGGGATGGACCCAGAACTTCACAAATGATGTCCGTACAATGTCCAGCCCACAAACCCCGCCCCCAAGCAGCGAAAACGTCACAGGCGTCGCGTCGGAACAAAAATTTATCGGACGCTGGTGGACAAGCGGCTTTACAGGCAGCGCGTTCATTTTGGCATACATGTGTTGTTCGTTCTACCGCGAAAGAGAACTTGATACTGGCGCGCGTCTATCTGTGGGTCGTGTGTGTGTGTGTCAGGAGGACATTCACTGACAGCGCGTTTCTTGTCTTATCGCGCATGAATGGTTTAAAAGCATTTGCATGAATAAGAGCGGGATCATAACACTAGCCAAAGGATGCCAAATTTAACAGATGCTGCGTTAATTGCGTTAACAGCGCTAATTTGTTTGTTTATTTAATATAAAATCGCAGCATTTTGCGTCATATAATCGCGTAGGCTTGACATCGCGATTGCGATGCGATTAATCGTGCAGCACTAGTTGTCAAGCATATTTTTACTATATTAACAAGTGAACGACAGAACAAAAAGTGAAAGATCTCTGTTGCTTTCTGCTATTAAATAAGGGTTCATTGAACTGATTCGAACTGTATTTCTGTGTATTTTAGACCAGGTGAGAGTGAAAGAGCAAAGACAAGAACTTAATGAAGTGGAGGAGGAACATCATAACTTTACAATTCAAAGAACAAAAGCCAAAAAGACGCACACCTGCACTCAGTGTGGAAAGAGTTTCACACAGAAAAGAGACCTTAACAGACACATGAGAATTCACACTGGAGAGAAACCGTATACATGCACTCAGTGTGGAAAGAGTTTTTCTCGTTCATCAACTCTCAGTGTTCATCTGCACATTCACACTGGAGAAAGACCATTTAACTGTGATCAGTGTGGTAAAGATTTTTATACATCATCAAATCTAAAATATCACCTGAAAGTTCATTCAGATGAGAGGCCTTATGTGTGTTCTCTCTGTGGAAAGAGTTTTACACTTCTTGACAGTTTTAAACGGCACAAGAAAACACATGATGAAGTGAGAGATCATGTGTGTTGTGACTGTGGGAAGAGTTTTACTACATTAAGTCATCTGAAACAGCACCAAAGAATTCATACTGGAGAAAAACCTTACAAGTGCTCATATTGTGACAAGAGTTTCACTCTGTCTGGAAACCTGAAAGAACACGAGAGAGTTCATACTGGAAAGAAGCCGTACGACTGTACTCAGTGTGAGAAGAGTTTCACCCGATCACATAATCTAGTGACTCATATTAGAAAGCATTGTTCTGTGTCACAGTGAGCAAATGTTTTGTTAGATTCACATAAAGTAAATGTGTAGTTAGTTAACTAATAAACTAGTGTTTCTGTGAAATGCCACAAGATTTGTGTTTTATATGTTAGAGAACAAGAAAGAAAATTATTGAAAATTATTTTGATTGAATGCTCAAAATTAAAAGAGACTGGAAACAAATGTAGAAAAACAACAACAATCAGTTATTTGTTAATATATGAAACAATTCCCTGAATTTGATCAGTTTTAGTTACATAAAGCCTGTTATTACATAAACAGATGTATATACAATAATGTACATCTGTACAATAACAATGTAAAAGTTGTTTTTGAGTTGTAACTTTCTGACTTGTCATTTAGCTGTCTGTGTAAGGCAGTTCTTTGTCTCTAGTAAAACAACAAAATCGTCATGTGTCCTTTTGCACAAAGCCGGTTTCAGTTGCTAACAGGTAAAGTTCGAGATTAGTTTGAGCAAACTGGCTTTTTAGGGCTCAGGAAAGTGGATTGGTTTTTAGTTGTGTTCTTCATCATGGTAACTTACGCTACACGGCTAAGCTGCTCCAGAGCAGGTTCTGGGTTAGAGATCGCAGACCAAAACTGGACCAATCAGTGCAGTGACATGTATCTGATACAATAAAGCCACTCCCCCTGTATCTCTCACTCCAAATCAAAGCAGTTTATATAGTGTGAAAAATACTTCTGAGACCAAATTGTCCATCTTTTGCTGCTAATTATTTGTATTATATGAATTATAATTACTGATTCATGAAATATATTCATATAGTTATTATAATATATTAAAGGTACAATATGTAAGAATTTTGCATTAAAATATCCCAAAATCTCAAGGCCAGTGTTATATATTTTGTTAAGTTGATTACTTACAATATTTTTTCAACCAAGTAACATCCTTTTTGTCTCTAAACAACCAGCTGGATGTCAACCAATCTGGCTTCAAGAAAGGGCATTCTACTGAGACTGCATTACTGTCGGTCACAGAAGCCCTACGGATCGCAAAAGCTGCTTCCAAATCTTCGGTCCTCATTCTCCTGGATCTGTCTGCTGCCTTCGACACTGTGAATCATCAGATCCTTCTGTCCAGCCTCTCATCACTGGGCATCACAGGAACTTCACTCCACTGGTTTGAGTCGTATCTCACAGGTAGGTCCTTCAAGGTCGCATGGAGAGGCGAGGTATCCAGAGCACATCAACTGACCACAGGGGTTCCCCAGGGTTCAGTTCTTGGTCCCCTCCTCTTCTCCATCTACACCACATCACTGGGACACATCATACAGGCACACGGCTTCTCCTACCACTGCTATGCTGATGACACACAGCTCTTCCTCTCGTTTCAACCAGATGATCCCACAGTAGCTGCACGGGTCTCAAGCTGTCTGGCGGACATCTCGACATGGATGAAGGAGCATCACCTGCAGCTCAACCTGGCAAAGACTGAGCTTCTCATCCTCCCTGCCAATCCGTCTCTACAGCACGACTTCACCATCCAGCTAGATTCATCATCAATCACCCCATCAAGGTCGGTCAGAAATCTTGGAGTAACGTTTGATGACCAGCTGACCTTCACAGATCACATTTCAAAGACAGCTCGATCATGCAGGTTTGCACTGCACAACATCAGGAAGATCAGATCTTTCCTAACTGAGCATGCAACACAACTTCTCGACCAGGCCCTGGTCATTTCTAGGCTTGACTACTGTAATGCTCTTCTGGCCGGACTTCCAGCATGTGCAACCAAACCCCTACAGATGATCCAGAATGCTGCAGCTCGTCTTGTCTTCAACGAGCCCAAGAGGGCCCACGTCACTCCTCTGTTCATCTCTCTGCACTGGCTATCTCTCGCTGCTCGCATCAAGTTCAAGGCATTGACGCTTGCTTACAGATCTATCACAGGCTCAGCTCCCTCCTACTTTCACTCGCTCCTACGAGCCTACATCCGTACCAGAAGCCTACGATCGGTCAATGAGCGACGTCTCGTGGTTCCATCACAGAAAGCCACAAAATCGCTTTCCAGAACATTCTCATTCACAGTTCCATGCTGGTGGAACGCTCTCCCCACCCTCATCGGGAATGCAGAATCCCTGACAACATTCAAAAGACAGCTGAAAACCCATCTTTTCCGTGAGCACTTAACCTCATAAAAAAATAATAATAATTCCTTTCCCTTTGAAACATCACTTATCAGGCTTAGGCTGCATCTCATTTCTCTGTCTTACCCCTTACTCTTACCCCTTCCCCTCGGTTTTGCGCGTTCATGTGAGGGGAAGTGGTGTCCCAATTCTCATTTTGATTAAGGGCTAGGGCCAAGGCGTAGGGCTACATAGCCCTTGAAACGAAGTCTGCGGAGGACCACACTTGAAAGAGAGGGGTAGGAATTTCTCAGAAGTGAGTCGCACAATAAATGTATTTTCAGCAGTTTAATGACACTCGTGTTTTATGATACCTTTAATAAAACGTTCAAGCGGTTTTAATTGTAATGTTTTTGTTTTGAATCGCTAGTTAACCGCTAGCTAGCAGCTATGCGCTATTTGCCGTTTGCTAATGTTTTGCTTATGGTGTCGCCGGCGCCGCCGTTAAATACAATGAAACAATGTCTTTGACTGATGGCACACAAGCGTGCAAAGATAAAGAGAGACCAGGCAATCGATATCACAACCCGAGACGACGGCATCTTCGTTTGTTTATGTCAATGCGTATCGCCTCTGTTGACGTAGCAGCAGCAGCCAGCTAGCGGAAAGGGAAGATGACGCAAACGGTAATCGAGTGGTGTCTCATTTCTTAGAGAAACGTTCTTCCCCCTACCCCCCTTCACTCGGTATCGAAGGGCAAGGGGAAGACGCAGACAAAGGGGTAGGGGTAGGGGTAGGGGAAGGGGAAGGGGAAGGGGTAAGACAGAGAAATGAGATTGGCCCTTATGCTACTCTGAATAATGCCTGAACTTCGTATTCTGAGCACTTCTTGCGTTGTTGTTGTTTTTGCCTCTTCATGATGACTCGCTTAATTTAGTCCTAATTTGTAAGTCGCTTTGGATAAAAGCGTCTGCTAAATGACTAAATGTAAATGTAAATGTACAATATCCCAAATTTTTCCAACTATTTTTAAATCGTGAGAAAATCGCGATTTTAACCAAGGAAACGGGGCGTTAGAGCAGGGGTGAGCTGGGAGTTGCCAGTCAATCGCGTCATATCCGCGTTACCCTCGGTTTCCGCTCGTACTGCGTGGAGTCCTGGACAAATGTGGAAGTTGTAGTTTTAGCGTCTATCAAGCAACAAACGTTAGCTTGTTTCGTGCAGTCGTTATGGAACACATTTATTCTTTACCGATTGCAGCTGGTTCTGTTGACAAAGCATGCTTAATTTTATATTTTCCAAATGTAGCATTCGAGTTATGTTTATGTAAGGAAAGTATGGAGTTATTCTTGAGCCAATAATAATGAACATAGCTTTTCAAGAAACTAATGAAAATATAAATTGAAACTAAATAAATTATCTCTAAAACTGAAAAAGAATAAATCGCAGGCAAATTTTTTGACTTGGTTTTTAATACACTGCATGTTTTGCTAACTATTTCTCATATTTCAATCGCTGATCTGAACTTACAAATGTGCTTCCAGAGTTTTCATTTACGCTTCTGAAGTTTTCGTTTACGCTCCCTGAGTTTTCGTTCGCCGTTCTGACACATTTCTCTCGTGGGGGCGGGGCTAGTAGCAGTGTGTTCTCATTGGTTACTGAGTTTTTGATTGACAGCTTCGTGACCTGAAAGTGAAGACGTCAGTGGTGTGTTTATGTGTGGATATGAGCGTCTGTAATCGCAGCTTTCTATTTCATTTTAGTGATATTAAGTTTATATCTGTATTTGCTGCTACTGTTGAGATGATTTCTTATAGAAGGAATAGTAACGTTACAGACGAATGATATTTATCATTAGTCATCGTCGCTATATCAGGAGGATCTATTATGACTGGATAACGTTAGCCTACTCGTGGTAAGTCTGATTTTTTTTTTTTTTTCAAGGTGGAAACGAGGTGCGGAGCCTAATAGCAATTTGGTCTGATGAGCATATTAGGTCCCAACTGTCAAAAACCCACAAGAATAGCGAAATCTTCGCTTTGTTTAACAAGCAGCTCAGGGAAAGGGGATTTAATAGGTCTGTGGACAGTGCTGGGTTAAGGCAAAGAAACTTCGCCAGCAGTACATACTAGTGCGGGATGCACTTAATAAATCAGGCAGCTCAGGAAAAGAGAAAGACAAGTTCCCCTGGTACGATGACCTCGACAAAATACTTGGGACAAAACCTGACGTTGATCCGGTAGATGTTGTTGAGTCCCATGATAGTTCAACATTGCCATCGTCAGATTCCATTGATGCTACTGATGCTAGCACAGTTGACCGGGCTACCACATCTGACACTGAGATTGACGGTGAGTTTATTTAGTTTTTGCACTTGCCAGTACCAGCCACTTGTTTCAGAAGTTATGGTGTAACTTTAGGCATAGATAGTAGTGTACTTTGCCTTGCCAATATGACAGCCAGTTAGGATACTTCACATTAACCAAAAGCAGCTAAATAAACCTGTTGCTTGTTTTCATGTTATATTCTCTTCGTTATACTCACACACACACACTGCATTGTGTATATAGCAACATGCATTGTAATATGTTTTGATCTGCATTAAAATGACATGAGAAACACAGAGAAATTGTGTATTTCAATAAACAGTGGGAGATTCAAGCAGCGTTGCAGATGTCACAAACACCGTTGCTGATGCAGCAGGACTGTCTGTTGATCCAAGCACAGATAGCAGTGTCAATGAAGAAGACATCAGAGGAGGGAGACTGCCCATTCCTGGAGCCAAGGCTCGAAAAATAAAGAGAAAGTCTTGCCAAGCTGATGATGGAATCGAGGCATGATGGACAACAGAAGGATGCTGAACGAATTGCATAGAGCTGAACAGACTCAGATGGCTCAAGAGGCTTCTAGTTTTGAGAGAATACTTAAGGCACAACAGGAGGCTGAGGAGAGAAGATTCCTGATGATGCAGGCACAGCAACAGGCCACTAACCAGATGTTTCTGCAACTAATGGGCACTCTTGCAAGTGCGTTGAATCCTGATAAGCCTCAAACTCATTCCTCAACAATGCCAGCCTGGACCATGACACCCCCACCAACATCAATCCCTAGTCCTTGGTCCTTGTCCCAGCCATTTCATCCAAACCAGCTGCCTGTGATTCATCCACATCAGCACCGGCAATCAGAGTCTCCATCCACTCAAGATGAACATCCTAGCACTTCATCCATTATACATGACATTAATAGCACACACTACTACAACATGTAGTTTTTCCCCCCCAAAGTAGAAAATACGAGGTGGCTCTGTGCCAGAATACATTGGGTGTTTCAACCAGGTCCAGTACCCTGTCGTGCACATCAGTCTGAGTGCTTAGTGCTTGTGCTCTACAGGGGCTCGATCGAGCTGGGCCAACTTCCACACGGCGGGGGTTTTATATGTTCCCCATACGTAATATCGAGGGACCGACTCGATAAGAGAACGTCTCTGGTTACTCACGTAACTGTAGTTCCCTGAGAGGAGGGAACGAGACATTACGTAGACTGCCGTGTGAATAAGCCTTCAGCCTCATTAGCTCTCGTTCAGTCGAAAGATTCTGAGGTTTTTTGGTGCCCGATGTCACCTATACTGGAGGCTGTCAGCCAATCAGGGGAGGGCGCGGGCGCCATTGGCTATTTGCAAGCAAAAGAGTTATTCAAATCAGACTTCAGCTTTCGAGGAAAATGGATTTCCCCATACGTAATGTCTCGTTCCCTCCTCTCAGGGAACTACGGTTACGTGAGTAACCAACAGAGACGTTTTAACCACACAAGGTCATTTTCGGACGCGTTTCAGATTGGACTTCACTGACAGAGAATTAAGGCAGAACTCGCATCATGTTTATTTTTCTTTATTTGGTGAAAAGCACAACAATTTGTTTTTATTGTGAGTATACACACAAAAAAACGCAACAATCAACAGAGCATTTTGAGTCTCTTTTGCACTGATAAGAAAAAAAGCGAGCTGATCACGCCGTTGTGATCGCAGACCCGCTGAGAATTATTATTATTGTTATTATTGTACAGAAGGACTGGGATGAGTAGTGTGTGTGTGTGTGATTTAGTCTGTAAACCTATTTTCTGATTCACACCCCGGAGCAGAAGGTGGCGGTAATGCAACGATAAGCTGGATGTCAACCGCCGTAAAATAGCAACAAGTAGAAGAAGAAGAAGTTCCTCATTGAGAGGTTTTGTTTTGCCCTGGTGAACATCTCTGAGCGTTTCTGCCTGTGTTTTTGTCTTCCCGTGGATTACTCTTGGACTGTTTATTCTCGTGATTCTTTGCTGCCTGCCCTGGACTGTTCTCTATTGTGGACTGAGGGGCATAGGAATGAGTTTAACATTGGGGGGGACACCAGGGGCGATTCTAGGATTTTCAATTTAGGGGGGCTCAGCCCCCGATGATTGTGCAGGGTTTTTCCTGGCTCAAAACGAGGCGGTGGAGGAAAACCCCCTAATCATGTACGTATTTTAATTCTAAGATAATTACATTTGTATTTTTCTTAGAACATCATATAGCCTACTGTGTTTCCCACAATATTTTTGTAAGTGAAGCTACCTCTAGGGGGGGTTCAGGGGCATGCACCCCCTGAAGAAAATGTTGTAGCCTACATTTTAAAGATAAATTTATTAATCTGGTGCACTTTGAGTCACCTGAATCCACTGTTGAAAATAAATAATCCACCCACCAATCGCCGAACCTATGATATTCTCTGATTTAGATATCTGCATCTGATCATCACATTACAATTATTCAAATTCTCAGTGTTAAGCATGATAATATGGTAACATATCACTGTGTATGATTTAAAAAAAATGTAACACTTTAGTTTAGGATCTAATTCTCACTATTAACTAGTTGCTTATTAACATGCAGGATACTAGGATATCGGTTGTTTATTAGTATAAACGCAGGGTTTTATAATAACTGAGGTCCCAAATTTGAGGCAGTTAGGGGGATTCAGGGGCTCCCCCGAGACACTTTAGATTTTTCTGATCTACATATGTGCATTTTAAGATGTTTTGAAGGCAAAAAAAAAATGGATAACAATAACTTTAAAACCATGTCAGCGGGCAGTAGATTATTTGTCAATACATGCTCTCTCCTCATTTCCATCACTCTTTCTTTTTCTCTCAGTATCCTCATCTTGCCCTGTCTCTTCCCCTCCTAAAGCTGGTCGTTTTTAATTTACTGAAGACTACAAATTATATTATAATATTTATTCTCAATATGTACACATTCATATTAACCTGTGTGCCATATATGATGAAAACGGCTTTGTTAATGTTTTTGTCCCCTCCCCTCACAATGACAGTAACGTACAGCCTTAACTAATTATTACATTAAATTACATGAATCACGTTAAATAGGCCTATTTTCAGTTACAAATGGCGAAATTAGACAAACGTTTATTAGTTTGCCTGATTATTTCTAACATTACCTAAAACAGCTGTCAAATATGAAATGTTTAGTTTAGCTACTTGCATATCTCGCACTTGAGCATAAACTGTGAACATAAAGCCCGCCTACTTTGATTTGATTGGTCATCTCAATTATTCTGACATTGACGGGCAGTGACGGACCAATGAGGCTCAGATGAACACACACACCCTGTCCTCTGTTTCTGACGGGCGCTCGGTGCGAAGCTCGATTTAAAAATCAAATATTTTTCTCCTCCGCTGTATAATTTTTTTGGACTGTCTCAAATATTGGTCTCCCCGGTTCCTACGCCCTTGGATTTATGTAAGTTTGCTGCCTGACCTTATGCCTGTTTTCGCATTACGAGTTGCTTTGTCTCTACTGTTGTGTTTGCTGGTGATTGACCCTGATTGTACGACCAAGATCACAATAAAGCTGCAAATGGATCCTCACTTTGCTGAAGCCTCGTTACAATTAAGTGAAGATTAGAGTTTATATTAAGTGCCATAAAACCGGAATAAGGTTATATATGCGTTTTTCTGCGAACAGTTTGATGTATTTTTGGACTTATTATTATTATATTAACACGCGTTTTAATAAAGAATCTCCACATATAATTTTGGTGGATTGAGTCTGTGGAAATGTCGTTTAAATTGGTTTAACTTTCATTTTGATGTTAATGTATGTTTATAGTAGGGCTGTAACGATTCCTCGATTAAAGTCGAGTACTCGATTTCAAAAAATCCTCGATTGCAATTTACCCGTGTCGAGTAACCGGCAAAATACCGGAAGTGGCGCATTCCACAGACGAGAGTCCATGAACCGCATTATTACACAGTTTTCTAAGGCCACGCGATGTATTTAACTGTTTACAATCATGCTATTGTGAAATTATAAAGGCTAAGATTAAGTTAAATAAATATATGCGCTGTTTTTTTTCTCCCACAGAGAAGCATGACGGTTTAATTATTTACATGCGTGCAGATTGTGTTAAAAGTACCTCAGCTACGTTCACAGTAAACGCTGCTCCACACATACTCAGTCTCTGCATGTGCTGTTTGTTTAAGTTTCCAATAATGTGCATTTGGGAACGCAAAACCCCGGACACGTGTTTCATAGTAACTGTCATCATCATTTATATGCGTGGAGCGTCTCGGGTTTCTCAAACTCCATCTTTGCGTGCTGTGAGTTTGTGTGGCTTATAACGTTAATCTGCACGCAGTCTGCGCCGTTTCACAAGATTCGTAACGCAGCTCATTTATAAATCTTCGCCAACACAGGAGAATACATAAGTATGTTTCTCAATATATTCAGAAATATATTCGCAATCGCATATATTCTCATGTGCGAATTGTTGTTCATCGCGATTTCAAAATAAAAGTTTAACCCTTGCACTGCATGCATGTTTTGACGTGCACATGTTCTTTTCAAGAAATGACGGCAGCTGTTGCATTTCTATCGTACAGAAGTGACCAAATATGAAAGATTAAGTTGACATTTGAATTAAATGTTATGTTTATTAGTTATCATATATTTTTCATGGTGTATTTTAACAGCGTTGTTCAATAAAACCCATATGATTACTTTGATACTTTATTTGAACCAATAATTATTGCTTGTTATTATTTGGGTAACACTACAATAAGGCTCATTAGTTAACATTAATGTATTAATCAACATGAACTAACAATGAACAATAGCTACATTTGTAACTAACATTTGTTCATACAAATACAGCTGTTCATTGTTTGTTCATGTTAGTTCACTACATTAATGTTAACAAATACAACCTTTAATTTTAATAATGTATTAGTAAATGTTGAAATTAACATGAACTAAGATTAATAAATGCTGTAGAAATAAATATTGTTCATTCTTAGTAACTAATGAACCATATTGTAAAGTGTCTTTAAGTATTTTTAAAGGCTGTTGTTCACTTGGATCTATTTTTATTACCACAATTTTTTATCCGATTACTCGATTAATCGATGGAATAATCCGTAGAATACTCGATTACTAAAATAATCGATAGCTACAGCCCTAGTTTATAGCCATATGTGGACCTGTGTATTAGATGAATTGCAGTTACTGTTAGGGAGGACGGTAATTAACATGTCTTTTCTCATGCATCCTTCAGCTGAAAGACAGTGAATCTGAAGACGTGTGTGTGTTTATGTCTGTCCTCTGTCAATAAACTGCAGATGTGGTTCATTTGTGTTGCTGGGTGAAATCTGCTATATATTTACAAGACATTTTTTGACAACATTCACTGGTGTGTAATTTTGAATTGTATGAAAGTTCAAAGACAAAACATTTAGCCTATTATCTGAATCACCATATTCTCTTGTTTAATTCTATAGTTACCTTTTACACAAAACATCATTTTCAACGTTAAAAATAATGATGGCTGATTTATGATTTTTTTTTTTTATTAGTTAAAATGCTTTATAGGCTATATTATCGGATGCCAATCATAAGAGCTGTGAAATATTAGCAAATAATCTAGGAATATAAATGCACTTATATATCATAATCTCATACAGCAGTTGTCATTCACATTTTGACTATTAACAAGAGGATTACAAAACTAACCTTTGGTACATCAAACAATTGATTGTTTATCAACAATTGATTGTTTATCGACAAATGTTTATCAATATTTGATAAACAGATCTCACATGTTTTCTGTTATTAAATCAGGGTTCACTTGAAAATTCACATTTATCCTCCTTGAACTCATTCTATCAACTTAATGTTTTAATATGTTTCAGACCAGATGGAGGTGAAAGAGCAAAGACAAGACCTGAAGTTAAAGGTGATGATGCTGTAGTTTGTTTCAGCCTGTTGACACCAATAAAATGAGCTTAATGTGCCAATTTACAGAAGATCTCAGACATCACCATAATGAATGAGCTGAAAACAGGGAACTTTTGGAGACAAAGAGGCTTTTCAGCAGCAGTTTAACATGATGACTCTGTACTTTTTAAATGCAGATTGGATAAAAACACAGTGATCACAGTTCACACCTGCAGTGAAGCCCCTCCCACAACAATTCACCAATAAATACTGGGAATATTCCCATCATCCTACAAGAGAAGGACAAACTCCAGGAGTAGCAGCTGAAATCTGTGTGACTGTTAAAGATGGAGTTTATTAAAGAGGAGATTGAAGACATGAGTGATCCAGAACCATCCAGAATAAAACATGAAGATACTGAGGAACAAATAGGTTGGTGTCCATTCTTGATTCTTCATTGTTGACCGCTTTGGTAGATGTGAATTTATTAAGCAGTATATGGATGATAAATGATAGAGAAATACATCCAAATGATCATAACCTTGTATATAGCAGTTGTCAAGCATATTTTTACTATATTAACAATGAACGACAGAACAAAAAGTGAAAGATCTGATCTAGGGCTGCACTATAATGGTTAAACTGATAATCACGATTATTTTGCTAAAAATTATAATCACGATAATTAATCATGATTATTCTCATTTGAGAAACTACAGAGAAAGAGAAGAGACAGTTAACGGTTTATATATATAATATAAAAAACAGGGTTTGAAATTAACTTTCACCCACCGGCCATTTTGGTTACAAAATGTAAGTTACAAAATTTAAGTTAATGTTACCGGCCATTCAGAACTTCTACTTGAGGAGATTCCCCCCTTCCATGTAAAGCGCTTTGAGTGCCGAGAAAAGCGCTATATAAATGTAATGAATTATTATTATTATTATTATTATTATTATTATTCTACAAGCCAAAAAAAGAAATTTCACAGCTTATTTATATAAGACTATATTCAAATTTGGATTTCATACATTCATTTCTCATTCAAACAAAATCCTGTCATCCAGATATCTCCAACCCTTCCTCATTCATTCTCATATTTATTTATTTTTACCCAAAATGTGTTTTAGGTGGACGGATCAATACAGTACAAAGAACATGTAGGATGTTGTAAAATATCAATGTCTTTTCTGTTAACCAAATGCTTTTTAATCTACGCTATCGCTTCAATGGAAGTGAACAAGCGCACCGCTATTTGTTGTGTAGTGACGTGTGTGTTCAAGTAAGCCAGAAATGTGCAGATTCTGCTCAATACACTGTATTTAATAGATCATGATGACTCATGAGTAGTTGTGCAAAATCCATGCAGATTTGGCTAACATGAATTTCCCCAGCAAAGTGAGTAAACATAATAACATGGCAAATTGGCCAGTAATTTGACAGCGTTACCCGCCAAAGTTAATTTTTAGGCGCATTTGGCAGGTTGGCGGGTGTTAATTTCAAACCATCAGACTTCATTTAACCAACTATGACTATGACAACTTCCTCAGACAGCAAGTCAATACAAATGGCATGATTTTACGTTAGATGAGCGCTTTGTGATGCGTCTTCACATTAGATCTTCTAAGCGACACATTTCGGTTGCAATTTCGGGTGAAATAGTCTGCTTGTTGATACACACTGAAAACGGTCAGTGGCTGTCGTTTTCAACTGATTCACATCATGAAAACTGTTTAAAAAAAAACTTAAACTTAAAAAAATAGAACAGTGAAACTCATTTAGAATCAGATTTAGTCACACAAACAGCACAAGTGGCTTGAGAAGAAACAGACTGGCTGTGTAACAATTTCATGCAAACAGAATATCGCTGTGGAGATCAGTGCTTTTTCCGCAGTGTAGAGCGAGCGTGCGCAGGGTTGCCAGATTGCACCGATTAAGTAAAACACTGGGCATAAAATGTAAGAGAAAAGCTCTATTTGGGTGATTTGGGAGATTTAAGCTATTTAGATCTGGCAACCACAAACATCAATGCAAGTGGGGACTTGTTAACAATACAAGATAATGCAAATGTCTAATAAAAAAAAGCGTTCCCTTACGAGAACAGTTCTCTCGTACTGCGTTGCAAAAGCTATGGGAAAACTCCATTTCTCTAGAATATTGATTGACTTTATTTTAAAAGGCATTGCAGCTGCACAGCGAGAGCATCATAGCTCGTCTGAGCGAGCTGATTGGCTGTGCTGCGGCAACTGCACGAACCTATGGCGAGTCAGCAGAGGCGTGCGGTCCAATCGGAGCACTTGGCGCCTTGCCAGCCTCGAGCACGCCAAAATAGGCGTGGCTGAAGGGTATAAATTCAGAGAAAACTCGCCATGTGACAGATTTAATCTCCTTCAGCTCGAGCTCTGAGACTCACCTCGTTCGCTGACTTCTCTGGATAGAAAGCCTTCTCGTCGTTGAACAGCCCTTCAGTGGAACAGTTTCAGCGCCTGGCATTTCCTCGCCCAGCTGATTGCGTTTCCCTGTGGCATCTGACGAATATATCCTTCAAACACATTAGTGTGTTCGCCGTTGTGTCACACTTTTTCTAAAAGAGCAAATTTGAGGCGTTGTTGCAAATGCCTCGAATCGGCGGAGACCGTCACATGCTCCGCGCTTCCTGTCTGGACTGTTACCAAGCGGAAGCTGCACTCGCTAGGGCGGCTGCCCTGAGTGTAACTAGATGGATCTCCACACCCTGCGGGCTCGACCAGCTGATTTCATCAAGTACGACCCTGCTTCCTGCTCTCTCTCCATTTGCTTGAGCCGCGCAAACTGAACCGCATGCAAAGGATGCCAGAGTGGATGGATACGAGCAATGTTCAATGCCCGCGGCTAGCTCTCTTTACGTCAAGAAAGATACCCTGCCCTCGCGTCACACAGAGCCCTCTTGAGCTCTCTGCATGACCTAGAACGGACACTGAGTGAGTTTTCAAATCTGCGTCACTCACCGGCGAAAGGAGGAAAGAGAGTGTTTTAGTCCCGTCGAGGCCGGACCAACCTCCATTTCTCACACATTTCCCAGTCCCCTCTTTAGCTCGGGTGGCTGGAAATGCCAATATTGCAGCAAACAAGCCTGTTATAAAGCATGCACACCTGCAAACAAACACCGACACAAAACATGACACTCTCTTCTATGCTCACTTTAACTGTAAGCTTATGTAATTTCCCTCTGTGGCTCATTGGTGAAATCTGAAGCTTTCGCGCCAGAGAACCGGAGTCCACAGTTCGAATCCCAGCTCTGGCGGCAGGTGAAAATTATGCTGCTCTCTTCTCTGAGCTCGTGGCCAGCTTTCTTACGTACAGAAAGCAAATCCGCCCCTCACGCCCTCCCGTTCACTTGGCGGGGCTCGAGTATTTATGAGCCCACGCCGGCCCCGTCCCACGTCACTCACATTTTACAGAGACAGACTTATTCTCCTGTGTTTATTTACACCCCTTCTGTGGCTCGGCTGTGCTGAATCTTTTCACAAAAGCGAACAAGCTCGTCCCGCCCCCGCGTGACTCATTCTTTTTGGCAGCGTCCGAAGATGGGGTTGGTCGGCCTCAACTTGACCCCGCCCCCCTTGAAATCCCAGCAATATACGCTACATTCCCCAGTCCCCTTTTCTCAGGTGGCTGGAAATGTTGATGTTGCAGTCAATGGGCCTGTTACAAAACACGCTCGCCTGCAAACAGACACCGGTTTTACGGTGTAGAACAGCTAGACCATAACGGTTTTACGGTGATGCAAATAAAGCACAAAAGGAAGCTCTTTTCTGTCCGTCTCATATGTAGGTTACGTGCCCACTAAAAAGTGTGCACCCCTATGTACAAGCACTGTTCCCACAGTTTCAATCTTCCCCTAGCTCACACTGGAAGTTTAATAACGTAGCGCGTGTGCCTACTGTGATGTATGCACCCCTACACAACCACTGTTTCCACAGTCTTAAACTTTTCCCTAGCTCACGCTGGAAGTTTAATAACATAGGCCATGTGCCTACTGTGATGTATGCACCCCTACACTCAAACACTGTTTCAACAGTCTCACAAGACGGCCGGGTCCCTAAAACGTGGATGTGGCTCTTTCCCCCCTGAGACAGCGGGGAATGCGCATTCTGAATTACCTCGACGACTGGCTCATACTGACTCATTCAGAAGCGGAGTCTCTTACTCACAAAGCCTGGCTCCTCGGCCATCTTGAACGCCTTGGGCTCAGAGTGAACTTTGCCAAGAGTATGCTGTCCCCCAGCCAACGGATCACGTTCCTGGGAACAGTTCTCAACTCCGTACATATGAGAGCATGCCCCTCACCAGACCGGGCTCTCTCAATCCAGCGTCTCGCTGCCTCGTTCAAAGTGGGCTTTTTCGCGCCCCTCAGAACGTTACAAAGGGCTCTGGGCCTTATGGCCTCTGCATCGTCAGTATTCCATCTAGGCATACTGTGTATAAGCCCCCTTCAGCTGTGGCTAAAGCCTCAAGTTCCAGCCCATGCGTGGCGCTCGGGCCTCTTACGCATCAGGGTAAACCAGCGCTGTACCAAAGCCCTGGCCCCCTAGAAAGACACCAGCTGGTATCAGCAGGGTGTGATTATGGGTCTGGTTTCGGAAAGGAAGGTTCTCAACAGACGCTTCCAACCTTGATTGGGGAACCCTGTACGAGGGCAGGCCTGCCTCCGGCCTCTGGTCGAGCTCGGAGTATCGCCTACACATCAACTGCCTTGAACTGAGAGCAGTTTTTCTAGCTCTAAAAACCTTCCTCCCACATCTGGCAGGACACCACGTCTTGGTCCGAACAGACAACATGGCGGTGGTGTCCTACATAAATCGCCAGGGCGGTCTCAGGTCTCGCAACCTGTTCACCTTGGTCAAACAGCTCCTGTTATGGGCTCAGCTAACCTGCGCTCACTGAGGGCAGCTCATATGCCGGGCACGATGAACATAGGGGTAGACATGCTATCTCGGGGCTACGTTCCCCCAGAGGAATAGTCTCTCCACCCCCAGATGGTTCTCTTGTTGTGGGAAGTCTTCGGCGAGGCAGAGGTCGACCTCTTCGCCTCAGAAGACAACTCTCACTGCCCAATCTTCTTTTCCAAGAGCAGGGAAGTGCTGGCCCACGAATAGCCCAGCCTTCCCTCCGGTCTCGATGCTCCCTCAGGTCATCGAACGGATCAGGAGCACCAAGTGCAGTCCTACTTGTAGCCCCCTCTGGTGAACCCAGATTTGGTTCCCAGAGCGACTTGTGGGCCCTCCATGCATGGCCCCTCACGGGTACCCCAGGACCTCCCAGAAGGTGTCCTAAATACCATAATGGAGGCTAGAGCTCCGTCCACTAGGCGCCTCTACCACCTCAAATGGTCAGTGTTCTCCAGCTGGTGTCTAGCTCTGTACCTCAACCCGTACATCTGTGAAGTACCGATGGTACATTTCTTCAAGAGCTGTTGGACGCAGGGCGCTCCCCCTCCACACTCTTTCACTTACCGGTGGCTGGCTCCTCTTTGGGAAAAAGCGACCTGATTGTTCGCTTGAGCCTGATTGAGCCAGGAGACTTTACCCACCTTGGCCACCTTCGGTGCCGGCCTGAGACCTATCCCGGGGTCTTAAGGGACCTCCCTTTGAGCCATTCATGTCGGCTGATCTGAAATCCCTCTCTCATAAAACCGCTCTGCTGTTAGCACTAGCGTCAGTTAAAAGAGTTAGGGGCTTGCAAGCACTCTCCACGAGCGCTTCCTGTCTTGAGTTCAGGCCCAATGACTCCAAAGTCATCCTTAAACCAAGACACGTATATGAACCAAAGGTGCTCTCAACTCCGTTCAGAGCCCAGGTTATTTCCCTATCGGCTCTTCCCGTATCGGAAGAAGATAGTGACGCTCACGCTCTGCCCCTTCAGAGCCCTGAGAATAAATCTGGAGCGTTTTGCCTCTTTCAGACAGTCAGAACAGCTTTTTATCTGTTTCAGGGGCCGCACCAAAGGGCTACTGGTCACGAAACTCACACTGTCGAGATGGATAGTGGATCCAGTGGAGTCCCCATTGAAGACATTTGTGCGGCGGACGGCTGGTCTGCTCCGTCCACATTTGCAAGATTCTATAACCTAGAGGTTCCCACCTTGCAGGCACGAGTTCTCTCCATCTAGTGCCCTGGCTCTTCTGACCCAGACCTATGCATGACCTAGGCCCCCCTGCGGTGGCCTCTGTACTCTCTATGTGTGGTATATTCTAGGGCCCTGGATCTTTCGACCCAGACCTATGTATGGCTTAGTATGACCGTTCTCATAAGGGAACGTACTTGGTTACTTACGTAACCTCGGTTCCCTTAGAGATAAGTGCAGTTGCCGCAGCACAGCCAATCAGCTCGCTCAGACGAGCTATGATGCTCTCGCTGTGCAGCTGCAATGCGTTTTACAATAAAGGCTTCAATATTCTCGAGAAAAGGAGTTTTCCCATAGAGTTTCCAACGCAGTATCTCTAAGGGAACCGAGGTTACGTAAGTATCCAAGTACGTTTTCAGGATAAAAAACGAGCGGGCAAATATTGCGACAATTTTTTAAAATTAATCGCAAGAGGCAGATATTGTTATTGCGATTAAAATACGATTAATCGTGCAGCCCTAGATCTCTGTTGCTTTCTGCTATTGAATAAGGGTTCATTGAACTGATTCTAACTGTATTTCTGTGTATTTTAGACCAGGTGAGAGTGAAAGAGCAAAGACAAGAACTGAATGAAGTGGAGGAGGAACATCATAACTTTCCAATTCAAAGAACAAAAGCCAGAAAGACGCACACCTGCACTCAGTGTGGAAAGAGTTTCTCACAGAAAAGAGACCTTAAGACACACATGAGAATTCACACTGGAGAGAAACCGTATACATGCACTCAGTGTGGAAAGAGTTTTTCTCGTTCATCAACTCTCAGTGTTCATCTGTACATTCACTCTGGAGAAAAACCATTTAACTGTGACCAGTGTGGTAAAGATTTTTATACGTCATCAAATCTAAAACAACACCTGAAACTTCATTCAGATGAGAGGCCTTATGTGTGTTCTCTCTGTGGAAAGAGTTTTACACTTCTTGACAGTTTTAAACGGCACCAGAAAACACATGATGAAGTGAGAGATCATGTGTGTTGTGACTGTGGAAAGAGTTATACTACATCTAGTCAACTGAGACAGCACCAAAGAATTCATACTGGAGAAAAACCTTACAAGTGCTCATATTGTGACAAGAGTTTCACTCTGTCTGGAAACCTGAAATCACACGAGCGAGTTCATACTGGAGAAAAGCCATACGACTGCACTCAGTGTGGGAAGAGTTTCACCCAATCACATACTCTAGTGACTCATATTAGAAAGCATTGTTCTGTCTCACAGTAAGCAAATGTTTTGTTAGATTCACATAAAGTAAATGTGTAGTTAGTTAACTAATAAACTAGTGTTTCTGTAAAATGCCACAAGATACTTAAAGTCTGCATGAACCGGAAGTTGCAAACCACTTTTCTCCAGTGTTGTGACGTATTTCCCAGTGAAAAGGAATATTGAACAGAGGGCAGGGTTTTACTCTAGCGCTCCTCCTCTCCATCTCTCGCTCATAGCAGTGGGCTCATCAGCGGTTTGAGGCGAGTGCTTAAGTGTTTCCCAACCCAAGCCGTTATACCTACGTCATCAGAGAAGGAACGCCATTCCAGACCGGAAGTAACTTTTCAGACTTTGATTAAAGATTACAACGGCAAACAATTTTTTTCTGAGTATTAGCTTGCACAGATTAATTTTTCACCACAAGACTAGTAATATGCACTAACAAAGTAAATAGGGTCAATTTTGATTTCAGTTGGACTTTAAGGCACAACAGGAGGCTGAGGAGAGAAGATTCCTGATAAGGTTTCTCACTTAATAAAATTTATTTATGCTATAACATATGCCTGTAATCTGGACAGATATTTTATAACTGTTTAATGACAATCAAGCAGATACATGGGTAGGTTTAACAAACCTTCTTCAACGTCAAATTTAAGGACTTTCCAGACCCAGTTCCCTCAAATTCAAGGACCCAACACGGCATAGTGAGAATGTTTATGATGAGAACTTGTAGGCTTTACAGATGCTCACAGAAAACAATTTTAAAGAGAGAAAGGGCACAACATTACCTGATGGATCGTTGGTAGTTTTTTTGGATGATGAGCATGTCAGTATTTAGCAACATTAATGCACGCCTCCTCCTGAAGTGACTTGCGATGCGCCTTCATCGCGTGCAGTGCATTAACACATTATTTTCGAGCCGCATCCTCGCGTCATTCTCAAATATTATTGTTTGTCTAAAGTGGTGTAGACAAAGTATATAGTAAAATAAGACAAGGGATACAATCAGCCCACGCAGTCGTCTCTCCATAGTAAACCGTGGCGTGTTGTCTGCCGGATTTTCCACCTCTTTGTTTACTTCCGGGAGTTCTGTTGGAATTTTCCCGCGTGTTAATTCTGACCAATCGAAGTGCAGTAATGGAAATGCGTTCAAGACACATCTGGCCAATGAGTGATGTGGATGCTGTCACGTGACTGCATTTTGGTTAGTTTTATCAACTCATGAACTGATTCGGACCAGAGCGATCGGTGTGGTGTGAAAAGGATCCAAAACGCCTGAAAAATGCTACAAAGTATCATTTTTCACCATTGGTCCGGCCCAAATGAGACAAACTGCAGATGTGAAAGTACCCTTAGAGCTCAAACATGACAATCTGGGGCTCAGGTCAGGAAGCAGACAGACTGGCTAAACATCACAGAAGTCAGATCCCAGCAAGCAATTTTGCGTTTAAAAGACGTCTAATAGCCGTTCAGACGTCTAGGCTAAAACCAGGCAAAATTTGGGCTGTCAGTGAAAAATTTGCACAAGAATATACTATAATCATCGACACATAGAACATGTCAAAGAAATGAAACAAACACCTTGTAATCACTGTTGACTTTGCTTGATGGAATATCATACACCTCTCAAGTTATTTTGGCAAAAACGACATGTAACCAAACTCAAGGTTATTTTGGCTAGAAGTGGCTCCCAAATTCATTTAAGGGTAAAATTGTAATTGATGTTCAACAAATAAAAAACATATATAATTCAGATAAACAAATGATAAAGCTTGGGTTGCTGAATATTCAGTCCCTTTCTTCAAAAGCACTTATTGTAAATGATATGATGAGAGATCATAATCTAGATGTGCTGTGTTTGACAGAAGCCTGGCAGAAACCAGACGATTACATTATTGAATGAGTCATTACAACTGTGGCATACATTTTATTTTTGTAACACAAAAGATTTTATGTGATAATTATTTTTATTTTTTTGCTGAGGAATCTGTACACTGACAATTTTACCTCATCTAACTTTTCTAAAAGTTTGAAAAGTTTTATAAAATTATATTATATTATAAAATGAAACAAATCTGTTAAACTGATATATCAAATGTGTTAATTATTATAACTTATGTAAAATAGTTTTGATTTTGTCAGATTGAATAAAATATGCTGTAAATATTCCTGACATCCTACAAGAGAAGCACAAGCAGGAGAAGCTCCAGATGTAACAACAATTGTAATCTTTCTGACATACTATGGTAAATAAATGTTACTAATACATATGGACTTTGTTAAAGTGGAGAATGAGGACGTCAGTTATCCAGAAACATGCAAAACGAAACAAGATCCTGAGGAACAAAGAGGTTGGTGTCCATTCTTGATTCTTCATTATTATTGACTACTGAGGAACATTCTTCAACATATTATATTATATCATTATCAAAGATTACATATAGGCCTACTGTTACTTTTTGCTTTTGTACTTGATTTAATTGAGATGATTTAATGTTCATTTTTAGACTTGTTGGAAGTAAAAGTGGAAAGGGAAGAACTAAATGAAGAAAGAAACCACTTCACTTTCACTTGCTCTCAGTGTGAAAAGAGTTTCGTGCAAAAAAGGGAAGCTTACGAATCATAAGAATTCACAGAGGAAAGAAACCGTATCATGACAGATTAAAAAATTGCGCATTGTCCCTCAAAAAATCCAATGATAAAAATGAATAGCCAAAACAGACCAGAATATTTGCCTCAGCATGTCCAGTATTTTATAAAGTTGTAATGATAAAATTAAGTTGTGTCTAGATGTACATGTATAAAGAAAGACCTGCTGCTCACATTATTTAATAGAATTTGCTGTGTTGTACAATGGAAAATAGGTTTTCAAATAAACGTATTAAATGGAAACATAGGCCTATGTTAATAATTGTACATGGTCCCTAATAAATAAATTAAACAAACAAAAATAAATAAATAGATACAAAAATAATGGTTTGATTTTTCTGATTTAGAGGAAACTAGGCTATCTCCATAAATAGTTTAATCGCATGGTTCAAACTGTGTTTGTTTTCTTACTGTCTGTGTTTTAACACATCACTGGATATCCTGTGGATTTGCCTTTGTTATTTGGCCTTAATATATTTATTTTAAACTATAATACTTTGTAGACTAAACTACAAAAGGGTCTTTTGGTCTTTGAGGTTTCTGTTTACGGAGTCATTCAGCGCTCCCTGGAGGAAGAATCGGTGTTTGCTTTTCAGTGCGACACCCGCATGCGCCGTACGGTAGAAGTTTACCACAGTTCTGAACACGTTTGCGGCAGCAACATGGCAGTGGACAGCGTAAGGATCTTTTGTAAATAAATGCAAAATTCATACCTGTCCGTTTAATATTTAGTGTTTAGGTATTATAATAATGAGTAATTATTATTACAAGCTCATGCCTTCATTTTTACTGCACTACAGTGCCGAGAATATCGTGTCTTATTTTAAGTTAAAGTCTATTTTAAATACATACATGAAGGATTTACTTCATTGATCACTTTGGTCATCAATGTATGTTCTACTTTTCTAATTAAGTAGATTATAAAATAACATTCTTTTTTATTTTATTTTAACATTTAACCCTAATTTTAACACGATTCATGTTATTCCTATTTTACATTAAATAACACTATGGCATTTTAAATATGTCTTTGTCTGCAGATTAAATAAAGATGCTGTCAGCACTGCATTATTTTAGTTTTATTCATTTTCATTAATTATATTGTTCTTAGAAGAGCATTTTATTCACCAGTCTGTTAAATTTGTTGTAGACAAACATTAAGATCGGTTGTTATTTATACATTCATTTCTATATTATGCTGTAATTTCTTTTCTTTCTTTTTTTTTCTTTTTACATTACTTGGTCACAGTTTCTTCAAATTTTGGAGGAATCTCAGAATGAGTTAGAATGAAGAAAGATTATAGTTTTTGTGGGATTGTTTTTTTAAATCAGTAATTTATGTTTCTCCTCTTAGGTCTTTATGTTTCAGAGTGATCACAGCCCTTCCTAAACAATTCAGCAATACATGCTGGGAATATTCTCATCATCAAGGCTGGAAGTGCATCTAAACAAGCAGGAGAAACTCCAGGTGTATCTGTGTGCCGTACTATAGTAAAGATGGAGTTTATTAAAGAGGAGATTGAAGACATGAGAGATCCAGAACCATCCAGAATAAAACATGAAGATACTGAGGAACAAATAGGTTGGTGTCAATTCTTGATTCTTCATTGTTGACAACTGAGAAACATTAACAAAAGTCACTTTGTCTTAATTATTCACTGTTGACTGCTATTAAAGACATTTCTCCCTATCCACCTTATTTTTCAGTGTGGAAGTAAGCTATTTTCTGTGAATTGACTTGAAGAATAACAAAGTGCATTAAACGGTAATGCTATTTGCGCCACTGTTTAAAATTATGACAATACATAAAATAAGAAACACCAGTTTACAATATCAAGCAGCAAAACAAGCTGTTTTGTACTGCTAAATATAACTGGAAGCGAATGACTGCGGGAGATGCGTTACAATTAGATGGATCCTGGATATATAGAACCTTTTTGGCATAAAAGGTTCTTTAAAATTGAGTCAAGAACACTAGAGTTCTATATAGAACCCCATTGAACCTTTTTTAAAAACTGTTGAATGCTTGAATTTGATTGGTTGACGAACATTCTAAGGTGTGCAATTAAAGTCCCCGTGAACCGGAAGTTGCAAACGACTTTTCTCCAGTGTTGTGACGTGTTTCCCAGTGAAACGGAATATTGAACAGAGGGCAGGGTTTTACTCTAGCGCTCCTCCTCTCCATCTCTTGCTCATAGCAGACTAACGGTTTGAGGGGAGTGGTTAAGCGTTTCCCAACCCAAGTCCTCAAACCTACGTCATCAGGGAAGGTCCTCCAACGCAGAGGGGAGGGGCATTTTCAGATTTTGATTAAAGATTACGAAGCCAAAAATTTTTTTGGTGTGGATTGACTTGCATGGATGAATTGTTCACCACAAAACGATCAATTTAGGCAAACAAAGTAAGTATGGTCAATTTTGATTTCATGGGGACTTTAAGTAATGAAGTTGTTCCAGCAGGTCTTGACCGCATTACAGCTCCATATCACTTCGCCAAATGATTTCAGTTACTTCAAAGGTCCTTACAGCTGACAACAACAAAAGAACCAAAACCCACAGTGACACCGACCAAACAAAAAAATATAGTAAACAATAGGATAAAAACTACTAATTATTTCCATGTTTGGAAATACGGTAGGGGTGGAACGGTACACAGAAGTCACGGTTCGGTTCATACCTTGGTTCAGACATCACGGCTCGGTACGAGTTCGGTACAATGGAGGGAAAAGCAAAACAAAAATGCTGAAGGCTTGTGCATGTCTCAGGCTGTACCACCAAAGGAAAATAAATTACTTAAGCCTTGTATTTTTTAAGTTTTATTAATAAAGTAAAGACATAGAACCAGTTTATTTGTAGTGCACTGACAATAGTTTTATATAATTAGTTTATTAATTAAATTACCAAAAAGACCTTGAGATATGTTTGGTAATTGTACCTGAATGAATTGAAAATTAATTTGCTACATTTCAGATTAATATATTTGTTTTCCTTAAAATTTTAATTAACAGTAACTTAAACACTTCGCAGTTTGATTGATGTCCTGTATAAACAAAATGACGGAGTATGTTTTTATGTTTACTCTGTTCGATTGCGCCCGCGCCTCACACACACACACACACACACGCACACAAATATAAGTAAACACTTTGCGACTTTTCGATCACGCCCGCGCCTCTCTCTCTCTCTCTCTCTCTCTCTCTCTCTCTCTCTCACATACACACACACACAACAAATTCCAGCATTGCAATCTAACAGTAGTTCCGCATTACAGTAATTAATTTGCACGTGAGTTTTATTTATTTTTATACCGTGTATACTCCGTGTAAATTTATGCACCGAACCGTGACGCCCGTACCGTGCCGTTTCGATTCAATACGAATACATGTACCGTTCCACCCCTAATGTACGGACAGCACATACTCTCTCTCTCACGCTCAAACGCACACACATACAGTACGGACACACACTCGCACAGAAACGTGTTTTCAGCGCTGCTCTGATAACTTTATCTGTAAAATAGTTTAGCAACTTAAAAGCTACATGACGTCTCTCACTAGCGAGGAAATAACGCCGCTGTTCTTGAAGCTGATAAACCTACAGTTTCACTATTAGTAGAGACGCTGATGCCGAACACTGTTGAGAGACTCGGATAATTCACACACACTTAATCTCACTCTCTCTCTCTCTAATAACAGCATTAATAACTGCATGGGTCTGCTATCAGTGGCTCAAGCCTCCGTTACGAGCTCTTGAATGACGAAGAAATTAGTCCCACACACAAGAGCGATTTAAGGTCAAAAACCTGACAAATGTCTTGAAATACAACATCTGACTAAGTCTTGAGATGTAGTAACCGTAGTATAAGAGTAATAACTGACTCCGGGCCGTTGAATTATTAGAAAATAATGCACACCCGAGGCGGTAATGCGGCCACAGAGCCCATCGTCAATATAGCAGTTCAGTACCAGATATGTATATTCATCACATTGAAGATTACATACAGATATGTGACCCTGGACCATAAAACCAGTCACATGGGTAAATTTTTGTAAAAAGAGATTTATACACCATATGAATAAATAAGCTTTCCATTGATGTGTGGTTTGTTAGGATAGGACAATATTGGTCGAGATACAACTATTGTAAATCTGGAATCTGAGGGTGCAAAAAAATCAAAACATTGAGAAAATCTCCTTTAAAGTTGTTCATTTATGTTGGCGATTGTGCTGCATTCACACACACAAATACATGTTTTATATATTTACGGTAGGAAATTCACAATATATCTTCATGGAACATGATCTTTACTTAATATCCTAATGATTTTTGGATAATTTTGGATAAAAAAAGAAAAATGGATCATTTTGACCCATACAGTGTGGTGTTGGCTATAGCCACAGATATACCCGTGTGACTCGTGACCGGTTTTGTGGCCCAGGATCACATATTTGACTTCTGTTGCTTTGTGCTATTAACTTTTCCCCCTTTTGTTTCTCTTTTGATTTGATTTTAATGATTTAAAATTTGAATTTTTAGACCTGAAGGAAGTGAATGAAAAAAATCAACTGAATGACGTGGAGAAGAAACACCAAAATCCACATTCTGGAAAAATGGTTGAGCAGAATTGCGTTCAGGACAGAAGCGAAGCCAAAAACTCCATCACATGCCCTCAATGTGGAAAGAGTTTCACTCGAAGAGGAACTCTTATTACTCACATCAGAATTCACACCGGAGAGCGACCGTACACATGCCATCAGTGTGGAAAGAGCTTCACATACAATAACAACTTTAAGGACCACTTAAGTGTTCACACTTCAGCGAAACCGTACATCTGTCCTCAGTGTGGAAAGAGATTCAAACATAGCAATAACCTGAGGGATCACCACGCAAGACTTCACGTCGGAGAGAGACCTTTCACTTGCCCGCAGTGCGGCAGGAGTTTCATACAAAAAGCCGATTTAAGAAGGCACATACGAATTCACACTGGAGAAAAGCCGTACACATGCCATGAGTGTGGAAAGAGTTTCAGTCAGCCGAATCAACGCAACATTCACCTGCGCTCTCACACTATTACAGTAATGAAACACCCGGACACTCAGAAAGAGAAGCCTCACGTGTGTTCTCTCTGTGGGAAGAGTTTTTCCCGGCTGAGCCATTTAAACGAGCACAAGAAAACACACACCGGTGTGAGAGATCATGAGTGTTTGGAGTGCGGGAAGAGCTTCATTAGAGTCGGACACTTGAATGCACACTTGAGGATTCACACCGGAGAAAAACCTTACAAGTGCTCCCACTGTGAGAAGCGTTTCAGCCGAGCGGGATGCCGGAGAGCACACGAGCGAGTTCACACCGGAGAGAAGCCGTTTCACTGCACTCAGTGCGAGAAGAGCTTCAGCCGATCGGGGGGGTTGTTTAAACATAAAAAACGCTGTCCAAAGTTGTCACCGTGAGCAGAACTCATTCAGATCAGAAGTCAAACTTTCGATTCAGAAAAGCCAAATGTGGAGTCAAGGTGTCGTGTTGTTCATCACAGGTAATTTATGCGATGTAATCTTATTAAAGCGTAACTCTTGCCAAAATGCAACCCAGGGTCTTTTTGTGAATCTACCCGAGGCAAACTTTCGTTTAAAAGCATAATTAGGATGGAAACGCCAGGTTTAAGTTTGACCGTATTTTCGTTTTCGGTCAGATTGCCTTGTGAATGGGAGTGAATGGGAGTGAATGGGGCACTTTTATGATAGCATCACAATCGCTATTTTTAAACACTAATGCGGCTCGACACAACATGAAACTGTGCTCTCAGTATCACCAGAGGCTCTACACATGAACTCCAGCATTGACAACAGTGTTTGTGTTCACAGAGTTTACTAAAAAGAAAGATTTTGAACATCTCACTGTCTCTGTGTCCGCCGGCATTTTGACAGTCAGAAATAGTCGATCTCCGAATGCGAATGAACCGACTCTGAATTTTAATATTGCTTCTTATATGAGGATCCTTTTTCAAATACAAGGTCAATATTGATTTTCACTAACGAGAAACAACAGATTATCCGTGAATTTATATGGAGCTTTCCATCTTTACTCTCCTCCCTGTTATGTCGCATTCGGAGATCGACTATTTCTGACTGTCAAAATGTCGGCGGACACAGAGACAGTGAATTGATCAAAATCTTTCTTTTTAGTAAACTCTGTGAACACAAACACTGTTGTCAATGCTGGAGTTCATGTGTAGATCCTCTGGTGATACTGAGAGCACAGTTTCATGTTGTGTCGAGCCGCATTAGTGTTACAAAAATAGAGATTTTTGATGCTATCATAGAAGTGCCCCATTCACTCCCATTCACTCCCATTCACAAGGCATTTTAACCTAAAATGAAAATACGATCAAACATAAAAGTGACGTTTCCATCCTAATTATGCTTTTAAACGAAAGTTTGCCGCGGGTAGATTCACAAAAAGAGCATTTTGGTGAGAGTTACGCTTTAAAGTTATGGTTCACCCAAAAATGAAAATTCTGTCATCACTTTGTTTCTGTTTCCTTTGTCACTGAATGTGCTGTGAAAACGCTTGCGAGTAAATGATGACAGAATTTAATTTTTGGGTGAACTATCCCTTTAATTCAGAGATCTTATGTGTTGCTAGTTTGATTTTCTTTCTTTAAGGGATGTAATAATAATAATAGTAATATGAAAGGAGCTGTTTATAACTGCTATTTTCCATATTATAAAAGTGCATGGTGACCTTTTATTGAACATTTAACAACATTGAATTTCCTACCTAGACAAACAGATATATTTTTTTGGGTTTGGGAATGACATATTTGATGTGTTATTCATACATTCTTTCCCATACTTATGTTTTTGTTTTTTATTTTACATTTATTGGTTTCAGTTTCTTCATTATGATATACAAGGAGGGTCTTATAGTGAGTTATAATAATGACAAAACACAGAAACATTTCGTTTTTGCGGGATTTGTTATTCTTTCTTTGACGATTTCTTCTAGATCTTAATGTGTCAAGCAAAAATGTGCTTATCATTGATTTAAAATTCTGCTTGTTTATTGTTTTTTCTCAATCAAAATAAAAGTTGTATATTTGCATAGAAGCGATTTTGGCATCTTAATTTGAATAAATGTGCAAATAGACATATGTGACCCTGGACCACACAACCAGTCACATGGGTCAATTTTTGGAAATTGAGATTTTACATCACATGAAAGCTGAATAAATAAGCTTTCCATTGATGTGTGGTTTGTTATGATTGGACAATATTTGGTCGAGATACAACTATTGTAAATCTGGAATCTGAGGGTGCAAAAAAATCAAAACATTGAGAAAATCTCCTTTAAAGTTGTTCATTTATGTTGGAGATTGTGCTGCATTCACTCACAAAAATACATGTTTTAGGTAGGAAATTTACTAAATATCTTCATGGAACATGATCTTTACTTAATATCCTAATGATTTTTTTTAATAATTTTGTTATTTTGAAAATATTATTGATAATTTTGACCCATACAATGTATTGTTGGCTATTGCCACAAATATACCTGTGCGACTTGTGACTGGTTTTGTGGTCCAGGGTCACATATATATAATATAAATAAATATAATTATATATATATATAACACATCATGTAAACAAGAACTTTCAAGTTAGATGCGATTAAATATATACACTCCTAAACAAAATCTTAAGACCGGGGGAAACATTGCAAGTATTCGCATTTCGCGCTGGTGGATCATAACCGGGTTGTAAGTACTGCTTCAAAATGGCAAAAGAAGAAACAGGAGCAAGAGACAAAAAATATAGAGTAGGCAATTTATTAAAAACTGCATTTAAACTCAAACAGGCTGTTCATCAGCTGATCAAAAGTTTAAAGGGATACTCCACTTTTTTTGGAAATAGGCTCATTTTACAACTCCCCCAGAGTTAAACAGTTGAGTCTTACCGTTTTCGAATCCATTCAGCCGAACTCCGGGTCTGGCGGTACCACTTTTAGCATAGCTTAGCATAGATCATTGAATCGGACAGGACCATTAGCATCTCTCTCAAAAAAATGACCAAAGAGTTTCGATATTTTTCCTATTTAAAACTTGACTCTTCTGTAGTTACATCGTGTACTAAGACTGACGGAAAATGTCTATATTATACTCTCATTCCTGCGTAATAATCAAGAAACTTTGCTGCCGTACCATGGGTCCAGCAGGCGTAATGATATGACGCAGCGCCTGAAAATAGTCCCCAGCTCGGTAACTTCCAACGTGACCGGGACTAAGTTTGTCTAACCTATTAGACCGCTGCCTGAAAATAAGTTTCTTGATTATTACGCAGGAATGAGAGTATAGCCATATCAGCCTAGAAAATCGCAACTTTACATTTTCCGTCAGTCTTAGTACACGATATAACTACAGAAGAGTCAAGTTTTAAATAGGAAAAATATCGAAACTCTTTGGTCATTTTTTTGAGAGAGATGCTAATGGTCTTGTCCGATTCAATGATCTATGCTAAGCTATGCTAAAAGTGGTACTGAATGGATTAGAAAACGGTAAAACTCAACTGTTTAACTCTGGGGGAGTTATAAAATGAGCCTATTTCCAAAAAAAGTGGAGTATCCCTTTAAGACCATAGCCCAAAAATAAACCCACAACAGAACTAAAAGTGTAAAAAAAGGACTCCGTAGTGAGTAGCCCCACAGTTCTTGTTGATCACTTCAAACACTCGTTCCGGCATGCTTGATACGACTGTTTGCAAAAAGTATTCTCGTCGCTTGATAAACTGAAGGTTGAGCCACTGTAGTGACTATTTGAAACATTGTCTTTACTAACTTTCTGGGCCGGCAAGTTTCGATCCCATAGAAGCCTATGGAGGAGTGATCCAGCTCTCAGATATCATCAAAAATATCTTAATTTGTGTTCTGAAGATGAACGAAAGTCTTACAGGGTTGCAACAACATGAGGGAGAGGAATTACTGACAGAATTTACATTTATGGGTGAACTAACCCTTTAAATCATATGTTACATGTGTCTTACATGCAATGTCTGTGAATGTATTGGCAGTGGAAAGTCTCCGCACTTGTTCTGCAGCAGCGTAGCCAAAGCCAGATAAATGAACATTGCCATATCCATTCCCATACCAATCTCTTTTACGCTGCTTGGGAGAAACATACTCAGTTCATCCACTCGGACATGAAAACACCTTCTCACTGTGATGATTTCTTGCAATGCTTTTTAATATGAGTGATAAGATTTGTCAGCTGAGAGAAACTCCTCCCACAGTTCGGGCAGTGGTACGGCTTCTCTCCGGTGTGAACTCGCTCGTGGACCTTCAGCGAGCCGGACTGAGTGAACCTCTTGTCGCAGTGCGAGCACTTGTAAGGCTTTTCCCCCGTGTGAATCCTCTGGTGCTCCTTCAGCCGTTTAGCCGTGGTAAAAGTCTTGCCGCACTCAAAGCACACGTGATCTCTCTCACCCGTATGTCTTTTCTGGTGCTCTTTAAAGTTGCCCGGCCATATAAAGCTCTTTCCGCACAACGAGCACACGTACGGCCTCTCGTTCATGTGAACCTTCAGGTGGTTTTTCAGGATGGATGAGGAAGTAAAACCTTCTCCACAATGAACGCAGCTAAAAGGCTTCAACCCAGAATGAGAGTGCAGATGATTACTGAGGCTGTGCGCCCACTTGAACGTCTTTCCGCAGTGATGGCACTTGAACGGTTTCTCTCCAGTGTGCACCCTAATGTGATCCCTAAGGCCTTTCTTGCACGTTAAGCCCTTTCCGCATTGAGGGCAGATGAACAGCTTCTCCCTGGAGTGGATCCTTACGTGAACCTTGAGGTTGTTTTTAAACGTGAAACTCTTCCCACACTGGTGGCACATGTACGGTTTCTCTCCGGTGTGAGTTCGCACGTGATACTTCAGGCTCTCTTTACGCGTGAAACTTTTCCCGCAGTGGTGGCAGCTGAACGGTTTCTCTCCCGTGTGAATTCGTAAATGCTCCTTAAGGCTGTCTCTTCGCGTGAAGCCGTTTCCGCACTGAGGACACGTGAAGGAGTTTTTGGCTTCAGTTCTTTGAGTTTCGTTCTTCTCAGGCTTTGAACACGTTTCTTCAGCTATTAAAGATTCCTGATATGGATGTTTCTCCTCCACCTCATTCAGTTCTTCACTTTCTTCTTCTTTTATGTCTGTCAAGACACAAAAAAAACATAATACATACCAAATCAGTTCAATAAACAAATGCATCATGTATGTGATGTGCTAAAATTAGATTGTCACTCTCATTCAACTCCATATAATCAAGATTAAAATCATTTACATATTTTTTGTCATTTTTTTTTGCGAACAAAGAATGTTCTCAGAACTTTATCTAATGTTCAGACAAGGTTCTCTCAAAGTTGAGAACAAACGTTCTTCCAGTAATGTTAATATAACATTTGTTCATAGTTATTTAAGTCCCTTTGCACGTTTTGATGTAAACGGGCACTAAGTTTTAACTCCTGCCGGTTCTAAAACTCGAACCCTAAACCTTTGGGTCACAAGTCTGACTATCTAACCATTAGGCCACAACTTAGAATCAGAGATAAACTTAAAGGAACACTCCACCGTTTTTTGAAATAGGGCTTATTCACTTTCTTTCCTACATTTAGATAGGTGGGCAAATGCATTTTTGTCTCAGTGCATGCATTGTTTTAGTTTGACAAGGTCGGCGCTAGCTTAGCTTAGCATAATGAATGGAATCCTTTGTTGCCAGCTAGCATGTCCTGAGTAAAAGTGATATAAAAAAACAAAAAAACACGTAATTACTTCTTGTGGCCTGCGTATTCACAACAAGTACAAATAGTGATGCAGATTAACACTAGGCGATTTCCTAGGCGGATATTGACTTGGGACTATATTAGGGGGAAGCACAGGCGAAGCACTGCTACTTGGGCGCAGAGATATCACGCCCATGTAGCAGTGCTTCGCCTGTGCTTCCCCCTGATATAGTCCTTAATATATAAGTCAATATCTGCCTAGGAAATCGCCTAGTGTTAATCTGCATCGCTATTTGTACTCGTTGTGAATACGCAGGCCACAAGAAGTAATTAGGTGGGTTTTTTTATTTTTTATATCACTTTTACTCAGGACATGCTAGCTGGCAACAAAGGATTCCATTCATTATGCTAAGCTAAGCTAGCGCCGACCCTGTCAAACTAAAACAATGCATGCACTGAGACAAAAATGCATTTGCCCGACTATCAAAATGTAGGAAAGAAGGTGAATAAGCCCTATTTCAAAAAAACGGTGGAGTGTTCCTTTAAATTCACAGCATTAACTTCTGCTCACATATTTAAAGGCTGCTATTGGATCATTGTACCGTGATAAGAAGCACAAGTTGAATTTGCTCAGTGAGTTTACTCTGGCGTCGAGTAATGATGCTCATTAAATATGCCCCTCGATCTGAGCTGCACCAATCACATCGGGTTATCTGATATAGGCGGGCCAGAGGCGAGATGACGACAGCGCTGTGATGTTGAAGTCATTAGTAAACATTGCAAGATGGCTATGGATGAACACCAGTTGTTTGAAACGGCTTTGGTCGCTACAATGAACGAGTTAGACTTGGCTTTTTATCTAAAAGAGGCACAGAAGACGGCGCTCGAATCGTTGATTTGCAAGAAGGCCATTTTGCTGTTTTGCCGACCGGATACGGCAAGAGTCTAATCTACCAGTTAGCTCCACTGGTAGCTAAGCGTATGAGGCTTATTGTTGTGATTGGTCGTAGTGTTATCCAGTTGCATGCAGTGAGATTTTCAAATGCACACTTGGTGCCGCCCCTCGAGCTGGACGATTTTCATTAGTCGACGCCAGAGATTTTAGTAGGGGTGGGCGATACTGCAAATTTCGGTATCGATCCGATACCAAGTAAATACAGGGCCAGTATCGCCGATATCGATACCGATACCAATACTTTTTCATTTTAAAAGCATGCACTTGAACTTGTATGCACTTTCCTGTGCTAGAGCAGTGTGTCGTGATTTATGAGGTGAATGCATCATTAATATGCTAAATCTGAATACGTTTTCATGACTACTAAATATTTTGTGATTTGTGCTCTCAACTCGCCTGTAATAAACTCAAAACTAACATAGTATTTTGTTTCCCCACACTATGTAAGTCATCAACTGTTTTGCTACCCATATCCTTAAAAATATCTTCTTTTGTGTTCAGCAGAAGAAAGAAACTCATACAGGTTTGGAACAACTTGAGGGTGAGTAAGATGATAATTCTTGGATGAACTATCCCTTTAAAGAACTGAAATTTCATAGTTTTGCAAAACATTCTTAGTCATATTTTTGTTAGCTGGGTATTTACCTATGATTGCTTAAATTCAGCCACCAAATTCTGAAGCTTTGGCACATTAATGTTCCTCCGCCATCAATAATGAATAATCAAGAATGGACACCAACCTGTTTGTTCCTCAGTATCTTCACGTTTTATTCTGGATGGTTCTGGATCACTCATGTCTTCAAGCTCCTCTTCGACAAACTCTGTCTTTACTATGGTATACATAGTACATATATTTCACTTGTTACACCTGCTTGTTTGTTCCTCTCTTGTAGGATGACAGTTGATGTATGATCTTGTCTGCCAAAATCAAAAATAATACAAGTTAATACACGTCTGTCTTATTTTACAATTTTATTTCACAGTTATTGTATTCTTGTCTTACTTTCATTATTTATCTTTGCATTTAAGAGCATACTTTGGCTTGAATCCGAATAATTAATAATATATGATGTCTATATTACTCTTTGATTTTAACACAACATATTCAAAATCCCAGTGATACTATTGCTAGTCATAATTTATGCTGATTATATTCCAGTGATAACAGCTTATGTATTTTACCTACATAAATCATAATAATAAATGCATGAATTAATCTCATGACATTAACCCCAAAAGGCTTAATTTACACGCATATAATTAATTACGCTGATACTGACAAATGTTACAGATGTTGTATGAAAACAGATTAAGACACACAGATAACTGTTATTTTAAAGTGTTTATTTGTTTTACCTTTTGTAGTCTTTGTTCTCTCTCTCGTCTCGCGTCCCGATTTTGTGCATTTAATGCCTTTTGCGATTTAAACTGGCATCACGATTTCATAATGCTAATGCTCTCCACTGTCGTGAACACCTTCCGTACTACGCTTTTTTTTTATTATTATTATTATTAATGCGTTGTAACAATGCATGGAATTTTTGTTCGTATCTCACATAGTTCGAAAACATTGTTTTTAAATGATTATAATATGGTTGAAATGTCTAAAAACGTCCTTGAATTTGAATGCACCTTGCTTAGGGTTTGAGAATACAGCGGCAGCGCCCCCTGGAGGAAAACAAGCGAGCAGCATCTGTCGCATTACGGTAGATGTTTACGACAGTAGGATTCGCGCTTTGCGGCAGCATCATGGCAGCGTTCGGTGTGAGTTTTGAGAGCTCAAGCAGCATTAAATCTAGAAAAGAGTCCAAAAGAGAAGAAAGACAGCACGTTTTGCAACAGGTAAAACAAATAAACACTTTAAACTAACCTCTAATAACTGATTCAGTCGGATTAAGACTTGAAGACTTACAAGAATTAGAAGCGACAGATCTGTTTACATTCATCTCTCATTCATCATTCATACTTTCATCAATCTACCAGTTTATTCTGAATGTGTCATTTTTGTTTTGTGTCCTTTTTGTTTTGTATCCAGATGTCTTATAGCTAGTTTCATAAATGATCCTTCAACATCTTAGCTGATTTATGTATCATTTTTTGCCGATTTTTGTCAATATTTTGCTTCATTTATAACGAACGATGCCGTGAGCATCTTTCTTTATTTCTTTATTTATAAAGCACATTTTTTTACAACAGCTATTACAAATAACTTAAATATAATACTAATGATACATAGAACAAATAATACAACAATAGCATACATACAAATAAACACACACGCACGTACACACAAACATTCGTATGATTTTAATAGATTTCATTTAGTAAGCACACTTAGTAATTTCAGATTTAACATTAAAGCAAGTGTCATTAATTTTAAAAAAGATGGCCAAGCCCACAAAATAATTCATAATGACCTTATAGTATTGTCTTTGGTTATCAAACGTTAAACTTGAGAAGAAATGACGTTATACATCATGAAATACACATCGACTTCATACACTATTAAACACCACTGTAAAGTTTTGATATAATTTAATCATACCAAATTAAATATTCTCAGAATTGAATTGAAATCAGTATGTTTCACACAGTATTCAAAGCATAATCTAAAAAAATAAATATTTTTTTCTTCCATTGACAAAGATGTCAGTATGTTTTGTGGAATTGGGACATAAATGTTAATTGGCCAAGCAGTCACAATCATCATCATCTCAAAATAGCATGATGATGAATAATTAAAGGCTCACACACACTACAGGATAATGAGCCGATTTTGGAGCCAATTCTCCCCTTCTGACACTCCTGGGTAAAGGTAAAGATTTTCCTGTGGTATGGTGTGTGTTAAGAGTGACTGAATCTGCTCAGAAGAACGTCAGGGCCGCACCGATCTCAAATCATAAATACTTAATATGTTGCATACATAGTTATGATCAGAGATCAGTTTTTTTTTTTATTATGCCTTAAACAACATATACAGAACAATACAGCAGACACTATAAAGCCAGGGAAATAAAAAAAAAAAAAAAAAAAAAAAAGGCAAGACCTTTACATTACTCAAGTATTTTGAAGACAGAACATAAACGGACAGTTTTAATAGCCTTTCTATTAGTGCTACTTTGAATAGTACAAAAGTAATTTTCCAATTCTTTAAAAAACACTGTAAAACAGGGTTTTCTGTTAGAAAATTTACACTTATGGATGTGAAACTTAACTAAAAGAATAAACAGATTAATAACAAAGGCTTCGTTATTCACATTATCCTGAGTAAAATATCCAAAAAACTAAATAAAAAAGCAAAATAAAATTAGAGAGCACCTTTTCTGTGATAAACACAGAGACGTCATACCACAGCTTTTTAACAAAACTACAGTGCCAAAAGACGTGAGATACAGTTTCCAATTGCAAAGAGCAAAAAGAACAAAAAAACATCAATATCCTTCTTAAATTTACTAAGAAAATGTTTAATGTTTAGTTAAATGTTTAAAATATTTTACCTTGTTTGTTACAAAAAACTTATGAGGCAATAACCAAACACTTTCCCACTTAGAGTTTCTAACAAATTTAGCCCAATAAGCCATATAGCAAGGCTTGGTAGTAACCTCCTTTAAAAACAGATTGCGAATAGATTTGTTATTTTTAGTCTGTGAAAAACAAATTTTACCACACATTGTATCAGTTAGATTGACTATGGGCACGTCAACCAATACCACATCTCTAAATAAGGAAGTAATACCAGAGTTAATCGCAGAGAAAACAAGAGAGAATTCCTTGGGAGTCACAGGAAAATTAAAGTGTTCAAGAAACTCATCATAAGTCATGAGATACCCTTGAGTGTTAAACAACTGAGATACTAAAACAATACCCTTATCAAACCAGCTTTTAAAAAAAATACTTTTGTGCTTATACAGAATACAACGATTGTTCCAAATAAAATATCAGAGATCAGTTGTGTTGCGGGGGAAACCCGAGGCCATTCCTCTTGCCCGTCATCCGCCATGTTTGTTCTTCTCAAAAGTCAAGTTTGACTGTGAAAGATTCTGGGAGATTTCCCGTGTTCAGAGTCGTGACTGTATTCAGTAGTAGGTGATATGTTCCTATACAAAACTGTTAATGTCACCCTGTAGTCAATCATTTTATCCCTTAAAACTCATCTTTGATCACCAAAATGACATATTTAAATGTTTATTTCTTGAAAAAAAAGTTCATGCCTTAAAATATCTTGAATGTAACTCGACACCCTTGCCTCATTTAGTATGCGCGGTTCTATGAATATGCAAATGAGCCCCGCCTCCACTCACTCACTCAGCTCAGAGATCCACTGGTTGACGATCACACGTTGATCTGATTGGTTACAAGGTAGTTTGTGACGTCAGAAACACCAGCGATTTCAAAGCGTGTTTTTGAGACTGTCTTTGGTTCACTGCAGTTTTAAGGAGAAAACACTCAGCAATGCTGTCGACTTATGAATTTACACATGGCTTGTCTTAAAGCATATTAAAAACACCACATATACACATAAACAACATTAAAAACTGGATTTACACCACAGGGGGATTTTAAATCTTTTTTTTTTTGTAGTTGTTGTTTGTTTTTTCATGTTTGTGGTCTCTCACATTGGCCCTCATTTATCAAAAGTGCGTACACCAAATTTCCAGCGTACACCTGGCGTACACCCAAAACCACGTTGACTTTGAGATTTATCAATATGGACGTTGGCGTACGGCACGCTCAAATCCTACGCCAGCTCAGGAGGTGGTGTACGCACGTTTTGAGTGCGGGAATGCGCAAAAAAACAATTCCTAACACCACAAAACGCACTGACAAACTAAAAGATATAATATAATATGACCCACTGTAAAAAAAACAACAACATAGTAATTATAAACTTCAGTGTTTATTTTTGTGCAACATGGACTTCAATGTTTAATTTGTGTGACTTTACCAAAGCATTTGAATTGTAGGCATATGTATTCCTTCAGTTGCGAGCCTGTGCGCTTTACCTGACGTTTCAAGCCTTGTTTATACTTTCGCCTGGCTCCGCAGCGCGAGTCTCCGCAGACTGCGCGCGCACCTCCCCAAATGGACGAGGCGTTTATACTCGACGCGCTCGCCGTTGTACTATTCTTTGAAACGATGGTTAGGCCAGGGTTAGGCCCGGCAGGTGTGCACGGACTGGGTTAAGTAATGAAAGGCTTTCAATGACCAAAAAAATAATTCAGACTGACAAAATAATAAAAATGCCATTCTTCTTCTTTTAAATAATAATAATAATAATACAAATAGGCCTAATAATAACGACATTCTTCTTCTAAATAACAATAAGCGTCATTAATAATAAAAATCTAAAAATCAATTTTGTTTCTTTCTTCCCTGGTTTCGCTTTCTCTTTCTCAAAGAAGTTTCTCTTTAATTTGCCGTCTTCCGTGTGTCCATGGCGTAAAATGAGGGCGTGGGGGAAGCGGAGACTTGAATATATAGGGGCGTGTTATTCTAATGACGATCGATTTCAGCCGCGGCATTTATCAAGGGCAGGTATTGCGTACACCAGAATTTCAAAGGTACGCACAGCTTCATAAATCAGGCGATGAGAGGAGTGTAAGCATAATCTTACGCCAATATATACGCCCGTTTCTACGCAAGATTGATAAATGAGGGCCATTGTGAAAATCTGATCGGATTTCAAAATTTTTATGTAGTTTTGGCCAGTTTTTAATCCGCCTAGTTGATATCAGTCAGTCGCTAGTTAGTTCTGAGCTGAACCGGCATTAAACTACCTTTAGGGGGCGATACCAGTCCATAGTGCGTTTACAGTCTGATGAACACAGTCATCATAAGTGTGAATTTGGATGATAACATAGTTAATCAATAATAAACATAATAACATATTTGCAAATTATGTTTAGTATACAATAAGAGCTATTATGAGAAGATAACTATTTCTGTAAGCTTCTTTCTTAACATAAAGAATTATCTGGATAATGTCCAGGTTGATGTTTTCCCTCCTGATGTCTAATGATGATTAGCAGGAGAATATAAACACCACTGATCATCAGAGTTTAACAGGACGGTAAACTCTGTCCTCGCCTGATAACAGACACAGACAGCGGGTCTATTTAGGTCTATTTGATTTATTTCCTGGCCTTTGAACATTTATTTAAAGTTGCTGTAATTCAACATCATTTCCTTATTTTCTGATTTCCTCTTTTCCTCTTTGGTGTTTTTTTATTATTATTATTATTTATTTTTTTGCTTGTGTTATGTTAACTAACTCTAAAACTTCATATACTAAAAATCATTGGTAACACTTTACAGTAAGGTCCTATTTATTAATGTAACATGGACTAACAATGATGAATACATATGTTACAGTATGTATTAATCTTTCTTAAAGTTAGTTGATAAAACTACAACTGTACAACTTTTGATTTTACTGCCAGTAAATGTTATATATAAAATAATATTAATGACGATTAATACATGCTTTAGAAGTCGTTTTCATTGTAAGTTCATGTTAACTAATCTTAACAAATGATACCTAATTGTAAAGTGTTATCAAATCATTGTCAGTAATTGAATTAAAGCCGAAATATAAATTTTAGATGAAATCTTAAATGAAAATCAGAAACATTGTCTTGGCAACTAACTGTTACGAAGTACTAAAATGATTAAAACTAATGGAAAAATGAATAGCTAAATAGAAATATTAACAAATACCAATAAAAAAAATGACAAACTATAAATAAAATAAAATATAAAAATAAAAGTTAACTTAAATATGATATAACTATATAAACAACACTAAAGTTTCACTGGAGATATTTGACTGTCAGTCTGAAATGTTAGCATATGACACAATATGCATATATACTGCTTACTTATAAAATATATGATGTGCAAAAGTATGCGTTATATACTGTACATGCCTTGTTACATTGCATACAAAAAATGTTTCAAACTCTTAAATAATAAAAATAAAATATATTTTTCCACAGTGATGCCATAGAAGAATCATTTTTGGTTCCCCAAAGAACCTTTCAGTGATCATCAGTTTTTAAAATAACCTTTTTTTTTTTCTTAGTGGGAAGAACATTTAAAAAAAAAAAAAAAACGTATTTGGAACTTTTTCATTCTATAAAGAACCTTTTGTGGAATGTAAAAGTTCCATGGATGTTGAAGGTTCTTTATGGAACCATTGATGGCACACAAAAGCGTTATTTTTAAGAGTGTTCAGGTGACCTTACTAAAGCCCTATTCGGATGGGATTAGCTTCACAAGGGTAGATGGAGTGATGTAACTTTACCACAGGACGTCTGTAATATTAATGGCCAATTCGCACGGGATCAGAGATCTCAGTAAACCAGCAGAAGTGGGAGAGTAACTCGCTTTACACACCGCCGTCACACTCATGTGTGTATTACACTCCTTCCTGATATCACGTGCACAAACACACATAACCTATATTTATGTATATAAAACAGTTATGTCCGGTGGAACGATGTATTAATTAACTTCAGACTGGATTGTGTTGGTAATAGACACTTATCTAACGCTAAAAGATGTTTCGCCTCTAACAAGTGCTGTCGATCTTCTCTCTGATCTGAATGGTGTGTGTGAAACACTTGAGTTTTGCCACAGACTCGTCCCAGCGTCTAGAACGCAGCTGATGCTTTTTCAAGCGTCTCCATACTTGAAAAAATGCGGAAAACTATTTTTAACAGGAAATATTTCTGTACATATTTACAGCGGGTCTATCCGCACGGGATCAGGATCACCTGAGGTCTTTAGTTGTATGTTTAATCCAGCAAGGTCATCTCAGAAAAAAAATATACTTATGTTGCACTTTTTGGCATACTGAAAATATGATCAAAACTAGGTCATTTGGGATATCTGTGCAAATTGCAGAAGTATTATCATGCTACTCCAGACGTAGCCATGGATGTGTGCAGATCTCAGTACACGCTCTGTGTCTGTGTTATCTGGAGATACACCGGCCATAAATCAGAACTGGACTGTTTTATTTTGGCCGATCTCTGTTCCGGACTTGCACACAAACTGCTTTGCAAATCAATTCCCAAAATGTCATTTGTGTGGAAATATTAGGAAGTCTGTAAACAGGATGTTAACAGAGACCAGGAGAACGGAGAAAATACTGTATGTGATGCTCAAACTATCGGAAGGAAAATATAAATATTGAATTGGGGGTGGGGGGGTTTATATGAATGTATCTCTGATGGGAACTGACTGTCTTCAGAAAAGTTTTGATGGCATTTTTAAGGCTCGTTGACGCTAAGGACAATAACGATAAAGATATAGTTCTAAAAATCATTTTCAATATTAAAGAATAGCAGAGTTCACTCCACAGCTATAACAATAACGGCACAGAGAAACAATATCGTTGGAGTCACTTTCAGATCGATTTTATCCAGCTGATGAACGATAAAAACATTAACAACCAATCATTTAAAGCATGTGCTTATAATAATCTGGGCCCGGTTCCCCAAAACGTTCTTATTAAGGGTGTCACGATTCTCCAAATCCTCGATTCGATTACATTTTCGATTCTAAAGTCACGGTTCGATTCGATTCTCGATTTAAAAAAAAATAAATTTGAAAGCACAAGCTATGCCATTTTTAGACTTTTATGCAATATAATAATATCTGACCTTTGTTCGCAATGTACTACACACTACATTGTCAAATTTAAAACGTTTATTAACAACATAATGTAACAATAACTTATATCTTAAGTCAATTGGAAACTTAAACAATATAACCTATTACCTACTATAGTCCCGGGGCTCCCTGGACTCATCAGAGCAGTCACAGGCGAATACAGAGCACGGTGCACAGAGCACGGTGTTTTAAATTGGGTTCCCACAGCGTTTGCATCGCAGTACGAGAGAATTTTCTCGTGAGGGAACGTACTTGGTTACTTGCGTAACCTCGGTTCCCTTAGAGATAAGGGAACGAGTACTGCGTTGTCTTGCCGTGCTATTTCGCTCATATCAGGTACTTCGCTTGAGTCGATTTAAACCTAAAGTCCTTTGGCGAGTTTTCTCTGAATGTATACATTTCAGCCGCGTCCAAATTGGCACGCTCGAGGTTGGCAGGGCGCCAAGCACTCCCGTTGGACCGCACGCCACTGCTAACTCGCCATAGGTTCGTGCAGTTGCCGCAGCACAGCCAGCTCCCTCAGACGAGCTATGATGCTCTCGCTGTGCAGCTGCAATGCGTTTTAAAATAAAGGCTTCAATATTCTCGAGAAAAGGAGTTTTACCTATTACAGGCAAGCCGAGCTGACGTGGCATATGGGGCGTGGCAGCATCGACGATTCCATTTTTTGATTCGATGATCGAGATTGAGCATTAATTTCGATCGATTTCGATTTAAAATCGAAATCGTGACACCCTTAGTTCTTATCGCTAAGTAGTTCTTAACCTATTCCTTAACCTCTCTCTTAACGTTATGGCACGATTCCCGACACTTTCGTACGCTAAGTATATCTTCTGTAAGTCATACTTTCGTAAGGTTGGTCTGGACCACTCTTAGCTTTACCTTATCATTGTTGCAGGTCTATACGAATATAATTCTGAAGTTTTAATACACCCAGACAGTGTTCAATTAGGCGAATTCAAGTGTTTTCATGCAAAGAATAAAATTGTCATTACACTGATTGTTGTTAGATTTTTAATTATATTATTATACAATATTATTAATTTAATTAAAAAGCGCTTTTAAAGGCCAGTGAAAGCATAGGCTACTGTCAGTTAAGTCCTATTCGGACGCTAATATTGTTTCTCATGGGCTTGTATGGTATTTTAAACATTTATAGGGGTGAGTCTGTGAGCCGTCCGAATCCATAATATCAGTGTTTTTCTCACCCAACCCGCGTAAAAATCCCTGTCCATATTAGTACCTCCTGTTTTTGACAAACAGTTCGTGTGGTAATTTAATTGCCGTCTGAATCCACATCTCTGAGTTTACAAGAAGAGATTCAAAATCCACTGTTTAAACCCTTTTTGATCACCGCCGAGCACCGAGATGTAGGCCTACACTTTTATTACTGAAATGCTGGAAAGTATTTCCAAGAACAATATTTCATCGCAGCTCCACCTCAGCGAACAAAAATGGGAAAGAGAAGAAAGCACATAAAATTTTGAAATGGTTATTATGGCAGCAATATATGATACAATTTAAAAATATGTAGGGTAGGCTATTATAGGCTATTATAGTTTGGATTATTTTTTATGGTATCCCATGAGTCCTAATAAATGCAATTTCAACTATTTCTGAAGTGCTTCATTTATAAAGAACACTGCTTTCTCACATAAACAGCCCCTGCACGAGAGAATAATTGATTCTCGAGCCATCGATATCAACCAATTCAGCACCATTGCCACGGACAGCGCCGGGTCACGTCGCACGTAAGAAGGTATATCTTAAGCAGCTTCCTAAGGTATGGTTCGGGGAACACACTTAGGAACATAAACAACTTTGGTAAGATATATCTTTCGAGTCTTCTTAGCGCGCTAAGAGTGAGCGTTATCGAGGAACCAGGCCCAGAACGATATCGTCCATCCGCTGCTGTGGACACTTAATATAGTTATCTTTATAGTTAATGTTCTTAATGTAAATGGGCCTTTACCTCCGTTTAAAGTAGTGTTTATAAGCACGGCCCTGCTTTGTGTACGGCGGTAACCAAGGAAACCACTGCTTCTCCATAAGCGCCCCCTACTGGCAGAGAGTGAATTTGCCTTTTCATTCAGTCCGTCTGCTGTTTTTGTTTTGTGCAGGTGTGTTATGTTGCGTAATTTCACAAATCTAAAGTCTGTTTTTTGCTTTAAGGGTGTGTTGTTTGTACGACAACGACGTAATAAAAAAAAGGGAAACGTTTTTCCTTTTGTGTTTTTCACGTACAGATGACAACGTTGTCGAAACGATTCCCGTTTACACAAATCTGCAAAAACTATTAAAACGCTGTATTATTCATGCCAGGCCTGTAGTTGGCGATGTCATTTTGTAAAGAAACACTAAGGTCTTATAGTGCATGACCTCACTGGAGATGTATAGCCTTTTCTCACAGCACTTGATATAATTAAACGTATCATTTTGATGGCGGATCCAGAACGGTTCAAACGACATTGACAACTGGAGATTCATCTGTCGTAAAACGCAAAAGACGTCCGACTTCGGAGTGGCTACAGAAAAAAAGAGACTGCAACCGACCCGTGCGAAAACAAGGATAAACATCGAAAGGACATTAAATGTAGTCACGCAATGCTGATGTTGTTAACATTAACAATTTGAGAACAAAGTATAATTTGCACGGTTTGACGTGATATGATAAGTGGTCGTTAGATTTAATCAGCGTGATTTACTGCAATGCTTTTTTCTCCTTAGTTGGACAGAACAAAAGTGGATGTTACTTGTTCAGACGACATTTTCCGTTGAAAATTCTTATGTTGATCATACTTCCAAAAAGTAGAATCTGTGATTGCGAATGCCAGGATCCACACCGGCGGCGAATGACAGCCGCACATTCTCCTTAAAACATTGGATTAACCGCGCTGTGCCGTGCCGAGGCACAACCCACGTAAAGCTGATAATTCCGCGAATAACTGCAATTGCAGATTTCGAACAGAGATGGCGACAAAGAGGGAAAAACTACGGACTGCAGCTTTAAACAAAGAAGAAGAGAATCGTCAGCCGGTATCCGAATCGGCCATTCGGAAGAGCATCACGCTCTTCCATCTGTGTTGGGTTTCTCTGTGCACACATTGCACCGGGAAACGACCTGACAAACCTTTATCACCCCAGACAAATATGTAATTAGAATTTAAACAACATGTGATCCTCATCTGCTTTCCTCTCTTGTTTCTGCTTGCTTCTCTGTCTGTAGGCGAAAGAGAAGTATGAGAACGAGGAGAGGAGGAAGGCCGAGAGGAAGGCCAGGGGTGAAGACACTTGGGTGCTTCCCGATGTTGACCTGCGACTGCAGCAGATTGGTCAGGTCAGAGGTCAAACTCATTAAAGATGACCAGAAATGTTTTATTTTTGTTGAGGATGATTCATAAAATAACTTCAGGTTGGTAAGATTTTTAAAATGTTTTTGAAAGAAGTCTCTTCTGCTCACCAAGGCTGTATTTATTTGATTACAAATACTGTAAAAACTTATTTTATTATATTATTACTATTAATTGCAAATACCAGTTTTCTATGTGAATATGTTAGTGTAATTTATTCCTGTGATTACTCCAGTCTTCAGTGTCACATGATCCTTCAGAAATCAGTATAATATGATGATTTGATGATCAAGAAACATTTATGATTATTATCAGTGTTGAAAACTGGGAACATTTTATTTTTTAAGATTCTTTGGTGCAGTTTGTTTTTTAACATTATAAATGTTTTTGCTGTCACTTTTGATCAATTTAATGCATCCTTACTGAATGAAAGTATTGATTTCTTAAAATTGCTTACTGACCCTTCAAGTTTGAATGGAAATTATAATATAATATAATATAATATAATATAATATAATATAATATAATATAATAAAGTTACCATATCTGATTTGACCAATGCCACACAGACAGGGGAAAATCCTATTGTTCAAAAATATAATATACAGTACATTAAATTTCACGACTTGATATTGCTGTAAATACATATACATACCATATTGTAAAAGTTTAAAAATGTTCTCTTTAACGATACATTTGTATATTTGGTCTCTGTCTCTCATTTCTCTCCACACCGGATTCACATTTGTGTTTGTTTTTTGCACACAGGAGCATGCAGTGAAAAGCAAGAAAAAGAAAAAGGAAAAGAAAGCGAAAAAGGAGAAGAAAGAAAAGAAGAAGAAAGCCAAGAAAGAGAAAAATGCAGGGGAAAATGCATCTTGTGACAGCTCTGAAGTATGTGCTTTAACATCACGTTTACCCCATTTAGCCACATTTTAATGCCAACTGCGTTAAGCGTTTTTTCTCCAGGTATTTCAGGCTGAGTGACTAAAATATTGCAGTAAATTTCAATTGCGTTTGCAAGTTGTGGTAGTGTACAACATCGTTTCTTTCCTGTGTTGATCCTTATTTGTTTACAGGACTCAGAGGACGAGTGGGTGGAGGCCCAGATTCCTTCAGGGGGCGGAGACAAGGCATGGAAGGCGGAGCTTGAGGCCACTCCCACATCTACAGTGGCCAGTACTAACCAAGTAAGATCCCAGTCTATGTTTGGGATGATGTACATCCAGCCGGTTGTTCTCTCAGAATAAACCCGACAGGGTGATCAGGAGGGTCTTGCGTGAGCCTGAAGGGGTTTATTCTGAGATAACAATCGGCTGGATGTACATTATCCGCTTATTACACGACTACTTGCCACATAAGTAAATAATTAGACACAAAATATAGATCTGAGTGGAAATATTGTATTAGCTCTTTAAACGCGGAGAGAGCAGTTGCTAGTGCGGCGAGTTCAAAGTAGACGGACATTTAAGGGATATGGTACAGCATTTCACCACATAGATAATTACGGAGATAAGAGATATTGATTTCAGATTAAACTGTTTTAAAATCGTACCTGTTTGTATCTTATAATCCAACAGTGTACAAAACAATAGTCACAAAATGGCAGCAGCAGCGATTGAATGAAACAAGAGAGAAGCGAGTCCACGATACTGGATGGCATAATTAAATAACTACACAAAATATTGATTCGACTGAGTTTTAATATTTTATCAGCTCACCAAAAGCAAAACTTCCATGAAGAAAAAACGTTCCTAGCAAGCGTATAGCGCTGTGACCCGGATGAGCCTGCGTTTCTGTTCTCAGTGGTAATGATGTACCGCTGGATGGCGCGATTGACCAATCAGAATCAAGTATTCCACAGAGCCGGGTAATAATTGTGCTTAATGGAGGCGGTTTGTCATACAGCAGTTTACTGTGATCCGATGACCATCCTTGCTGCGGTCTGTAATCACAGTCTTCAGACACTGAGATTATACGAGTGTATCAGAGTGGGTGATTGTTGTCCTACACAGCAAAGCCACTTGTGGAAACTTCAATATTGTTATTACTGGAATTGAAGAGCTCTCTCTTCTCTCTCTGAGCCGTAAGGAGCGTCACACTGACATCCATTTGCAAAGCAACCGCAAGTCATTCATTTTCAATGAGAGCTGGTGCGTTGTGTGCGTGTCCAGTGACTTGATGAAGATGCGAAAGGTTAACTTTACATGAATTTGATGCTTGTTACAGACAAATGCTTTTTCACCCGCCAGAATTCCTCCATTTTGTTTGTTAGCAGCAAAAAAATAGATATATACAATCTTATTTTTAAGGTGCATCTTATTTTTCATTAAATCTATTTTTTTCATAGTCTTTGTCTGTTTGACCTTTCCTAGAGAGATGAATGGATGACCTTTGACTTCCTGGCAATGAAGACAACCTCCGTGGCGGAGAAACGAGCGCAGAAAGAAGCAGAGAAAGAGGTGGAGAGGGAGAAAGCAAAGGCTATTGAACAGGTGAGCGATGTTTGTGTCTTCAAACAACATTGTGTAAAATGACATCCATGTCATTATGACACTCAAAACTGACACATTCATTTTTATTATTTGGTGAAGATCCACCTTTACACTACTGGCCTCTATTATGCTATTTTAAAGGTTCCTAATGTTGTTTTGGCCTCTCTACAATAGTTTTACATGCATCCAAGGTCAAAAAACATTTTCATTTTCTCATAATATCCATTTCAGCATCAGCTCTTTTCACTCAGTGTCTGAAACGCTTCGTTCAAAGATTCAGTCTCTCTAAACCCCGCCCCTCTGAGAGCTGCTCTGCTCTGATTGGTCAGATGGCCCAGTCTGTTGTGATTGGTCGATCGCTTACAGCACGCTGTGGTAATCAAACGCCCATATCTGAATTTCAGCTCCGGATCTTCCTCTGAACTTTATGCACATACGAACAGTAACGATGGAAAATAAAATAAATAAATAAAAATCCTTGATGCAAACAGTTCAAACCAAGCAATCAAACTCAACGAACGCTTCGTAGAGCGTGATTTTTGTTGTACGAGGAGTGTGTGTTTGTGTTTATCGTGTGTTTCTCTCTGTCTTCCTCTGTCTCTCAGGCTGGTCTTCACAAGTTAGAGTTGAACCCTTATTGGAAGGATGGAGGAAGTGGTCTGCCCCCAGAGGCCTCCTCCAGTACTGCGGTTAGAAAAGGTGAATGCCGAAACAAGAAAGCCGAAATGAACGTGATTTAGAAAACGCTTGTATGATTGAATTTGATCCTAAATACCATGGATTTTCTCCTACATCAAAAGTGAGGAAATCAGGAATTTTTTTTTTAAAGGCAGAAACTGACATGAAAACTTGTTGCCGCTCATACACCAGTAATTCAATTAATTCAACATTTTAATAAATAATAAATAATAAATTTGATGATCTGAGATGGTCAAACTCTGAGAGATTATTTTTATCTCACAGACGCAGGTGAAAAATCCATAAAAAAATTACGTTACATTTTACAGGAAAATACTATTTCAGTTTTTCTTCTTGAAAATTTCATGTTTTATTCAATGTGTTGCTTGCTGTTTATTGGTAATTATTTGTGAAATTTACTTGCAATGAGTGAAAATTGTTTCAAAGCAAATTTATTCAGTGTAGAGCAGTTCAGCAATGACCTTTGACACTTTAACGTATTATTTCAATTAACAGAAATGTTCATTGTTAAAGGTTGGCGCTGATAACCCCATTGATCGATAACATTTTAGATTTCTAAGTGGATAGTTTTCGGCCAAAATAAGCTGCAATTTGGACCAAACTTTGTAAAAAAAACGGGTTATGTGAAACTATAAATAGTGCAACCCAAGTTATTAAAAGCTTTGTTGGCTGTGACTCTTGGAGAGACGTGTTAAAGCCAACAAGCTGCTCATTTCATTTTCCATGATTGATTCCCTGCATTTTCTTTGTGTCATTTCAATGCACTGTTTCATTCTGAAATATGTCACGTTATAAGAATGGGGCGTTTCATGTTGACTGTGAGCTGACAGTGCAGTCGCTCTTATCTGCGCTCTGTACACGCTGAGCGGGAAGTGTTTATTTCACAGATGTTTTACGCAGATTTCTCTCTCTCAGTGGTGAATGATGGAGGGGTGAGCTGGCTCAGAAAGTCCTATCAGAGGATGAGAGAGCAGGCCGACAGAGAACAGCGCAGTGTGGAGAGTGTGGTGGCGGAGAGATACGGGGTGAGCAAACACACACACACACACACAGTGATAAACAAACACACATCTCTCTTTAATTACACACACTGTAAGGTTGAAGAAGAGCTCATTCAAGTCATTCATTCATGAAACTGGTCATGCTGTATATTCACTGCTGTTTGCAACCAATAAGGATTTAATATTGTAAATTATTTAATTTTATACCACCGAGTAGGGTTGGGTATTGTATGATTTTTTTGCGTTTCTGATTCTGCTTATTGATTTTCCCAGTTTTTCCCCCCCAATGTGGTAAAAAAAAAACAGAAGGAAAAGAAGTCAAATAGTTTTATTGCGAAACACTCTCGAATAGTATGAACACAAATCAGCAGCCTAAAGTAGTAACCAACTAATAAACTAGACTAACTAATATACATTTCAAACATTATTAAAGAAAAGTCAGTAATATGATAAGAACAAATAAGCAAATTAGCAATAGCACAAATAAATACAAGGTTCAGAAATTGAAATCAAATGTAAAATAACTTCTTTTTAGAAATAAAATATAGATTACTCCTTATGAAAGTTACAAAAGTTATTCAGTCAAGACCAGTGAGTTTATTTTGTTCTTTGATTTACAGTAATGACACAGATGATAGTAGGTTTATTAGGCTATATATTAATATATATTCACAATATAATATAGTCTTATAATATTTGAATCTATCTATCTGTCTATCTATCTACCATCTGTATATACAGTACCAGTCAAAAGTTTGGAAACAGTACTATTTTTAATGTTTTTGAAAGAAGTCTCTTATGCTCATCAAGCCTGCAGTTAAAAAAACAAAAAACAAAAAAAAAACAGTAATATTATGAAATATTATTACAATTTAAAATAATGGTTCTCTTTTTTAATATACTTTAAAATGTAATTTATTTTTGTGATGCAAAGCTGAATTTTCATCAGCAAGTACTCCAGTCTTTGGTGTCTTATGATCCTTCAGAAATCATTCTAATATGATGATTTGATACTCAGTTATTATCAATGATGGAAACAGTTGTGCTGTTTAATATATTTTTTTGGAATACTTTTTTCAGGATTCATTGATGAGTAAAACGTTAACAGCATTTATTCATAAAAACAGCATTTATTCAAAATAAAAACGTTTCTAACAATATAAATCGTTACCATCACCTTTTATCAATTTAACGCATCCTTGTTGAATTAAAGTACTAATTTCTTAAAAAAAAAATAGTTATTGTTCCCAAACTTTTGAACGGTAGTGTATATTGTTACAAAAGATTTCTATTCTAAATAAATACAGTTATTTTTAACTTTTTATTCATCAAATAATCCTGAAAAAAGTATCTCAGGTTATAAAAAAAATATTAAGCAGCACAACTGTTTCCAACATTGATCATAAATCATCATATTAGAATGATTTCTGAAGGATCATAAGACACCAAAGACTGGAGTACTTGCTGATGAAAATTCAGCTTTGCATCACAAAAATAAATTACATTTTAAAGTATATTAAAAAAGAGAACCATTATTTTAAATTGTAATAATATTTCATAATATTACTGTTTTTGTTTTTTTTGTTTTTGTTTTTTTAACTGCAGGCTTGATGAGCATAAGAGACTTCTTTCAAAAACATTAAAAATAGTACTGTTTCCAAACTTTTGACTGGTACTGTATATATATATATCCTGAAGAATCTCTATATATATACGTGTGAGTTGTAATATATTATTCAAATATTAGATAAATGCAATAAGTAAAAAAGATGGTTCTTTTTCTTCAGGATTCCTGGGTAGTTTAGCTCATAAAAATGTTTTTTAAAATGAAGTTGAAATCATGCTGCCATATGGAGCTCATGGTTATTTTCTCTTCTGGAACCCGAAGCCCTGAAACCCATATGGGTGTTTTGAGTGTTTTCAGTGCACCATTTCCCACCGGGGTCGACATGTACTGAACTCTAGTGAATCTGCTCCGCTTTTGGTGGAAACTGGCCTTAATGATGTGATTTCTCTCTTCCCTCTGTAGTCCATGGAGGAATTCCAGAATAAACTGCGAGAGGCGGAGGAGGTTGCGTATGGAGAGAGAAGAGAAGAGAGGGGTGACAGGAGAGGAGACCGAAACGAGGGAAGAGAGAGATGGAGGAGAGATGAAGGGAGAGAGAGATGGAGGAGAGATGAAAGAGAAGAAGGGAGAGAGAGATGGAAGAAAGATGAAAGAGAAGAAGGGAGAGAGAGATGGAAGAGAGATGAAAGAGAAGAAGGGAGAGAGAGATGGAGGAGAGACGACAGAGAAGAAGGGAGAGAGAGATGGAAGAGAGAAGAAGGGAGAGAGAATCAAGAATGGAGGAGAGGACGGCGAGACAAATCTCCAAATGCTAAGAGAGAGAGAGAGCAAGACTTTGAGAGAAGGTCTCCCGACCACGAGGAACGCGATCAGAGATCCGGGCCGGATCCAGATGAGGATCCGGAGTCTCAGAGACGCATCACTTCCTCTCTGTACAGCCTCAAGGACAAGTTCCTCAAACCCTCGGATGCCGACGAGGACATGAGCGCAGGGCCAAGGTTGAGGAGGGGGGTGCAGAAGGGCTCCTCATCCAATCAGAGGACAGGATTCAGAAAACCTGATGATGATGATGATGATGGGGTTGTAGCTGCCTGGAGGAAGAGCAGTGATTCCAAGACGACGCCGACCCCACAGAAACACACAGAGAAGAGCGCCGCCCTGCAGGAGGAGAGCAAAACAGCAACAGCAGTGAGCAGGTCAGAATGAAGAATAGCAGGGGTTTAAGAAGAGAAGATACTTCACTCTATCTGCCTTATTTCCTTATATGTAAAGCCACGTTTCCACCGCAGGAACTTTCCCCATATATACAGTACCAGTCAAAAGTTTGGAAACAGTACTATTTTTAATGTTTTTGAAAGAAGTCTCTTATGCTCATCAAGCCTGCAGTTAAAAAAACAAAAAACAAACAAAAAACAGTAATATTATGAAATATTATTACAATTTAAAATAATGGTTCTCTTTTTTTAATATACTTTAAAATGTAATTTATTTTTGTGATGCAAAGCTGAATTTTCATCAGCAAGTACTCCAGTCTTTGGTGTCTTATGATCCTTCAGAAATCATTCTAATATGATGATTTATGATCAATGTTGGAAACAGTTGTGCTGCTTAATATTTTTTTATAACCTGAGATACTTTTTTCAGGATTATTTGATGAATAAAAAGTTAAAAAGAACTGTATTTATTTAGAATAGAAATCTTTTGTAACAATATACACTACCGTTCAAAAGTTTGGGAACAATAACTATTTTTTTTTAAGAAATTAGTACTTTAATTCAACAAGGATGCGTTAAATTGATAAAAGGTGATGGTAATGATTTATATTATTAGAAATGTTTTTATTTTGAATAAATGCTGTTTTTATGAATAAATGCTGTTAACGTTTTACTCATCAATGAATCCTGAAAAAAGTATTCCAAAAAAATATATTAAACAGCACAACTGTTTCCATCATTGATAATAACTGAGTATCAAATCATCATATTAGAATGATTTCTGAAGGATCATAAGACACCAAAGACTGGAGTACTTACTGATGAAAATTCAGCTTTGCATCACAAAAATAAATTACATTTGAAAATATATTAAAAAAGAGAACCATTATTTTAAATTGTAATAATATTTCATAATATTACTGTTTTTTTGTTTTGTTTTGTTTTAACTGCAGGCTTGATGAGCATAAGAGACTTCTTTCAAAAACATTAAAAATAGTACTGTTTCCAAACTTTTGACTGGTACTGTATATATATATATACACGCACAGTGTGTGCAGAATTATTAGGCACGTTAAATTTCTGATCATATTTTTTTTCCTGGCACATTTTACTAATTGCAAACCGCATTTATCGTAATAACTACTATTCATTTTGTATTTAATCATTTATAAGTGATATATAATTGTTCATGAAGGCTGGGAATGAAAAACGCCTTATATTCAGGTGTGCATAATTATTAGGCACGTTTTCTTTTACAGATAAAAAAAAAAGCCAAAAAAGAGATTTAACTCAGACTGAAAAGTCAAAAATTATTAAATCCCCATGAGAAGGATGCAATACTAATGCAATACTGGAAATTGCAGTTAAGGCATGACCATTGGACAGTGAAATACTCATTGGGTCAAACAAAAACAGAATCCTAAAAAAATGACCCTCACTTAATAAGAATCACAAGCTGAAGTGTAGTAAAATACATGAACACTGTTTTTTTATAGGCTTTATAGACATATTGGGAGTGACTCTTGAAGTTACTCTTTTTATATACATATATACATAAATACATACATACTAATATTTATATTTTTACATTTATTGCTAAATATATTTGATATTATATTTGAATAATAATAATAATATTATTGTAATATATTTTAATGTATGTTAATATACAGTATAATATATTGTAGTAATATTAACATTGTGCATTTCTTGCAAAAAAAGCATAATCCTGAATTAAAGCACAAGCATAATCTCGATAAGCATTAGAACTCTATGAATTCTAAAGCACTAATTTTACATTAATTCTAGAACTCACATCGTCAATTCAGGCTCTTCTAGACACTCCAGTGCTCATGTAAATCCTACAAATGTCAAGGAATTTCAAAGCTGTGCTTTTTCAGGCCTGAAAAAGTCAGAAATTTCAATAATGTTTTTTTTTTCCTACTTTTGATTTGCTTTTAAATATTTAATCAGGTTGATATTGATCTTCTGTGGAGTTAAACATTCTCTACGCAAGATGAGGGCATACTAGTCATAGTCTAATTTCTGTCATTGTTTTGCATTGGTCTTTTTCATTGAATTGGTCAAACGTGATTTTTTAGCAAATCTGGATGAATCAACACGATTATTGGGAATTCATATCTAGTAATGGATTCATGGGAAATGTCATGGTGAAGTCAGGGAAATTGATTTGTTCTATACAAGTTCTTGACATTTTTACTCATTACTTATGCTAAAACTGAATGTGTTTGCTAATCTTCCAGTTCAGAGAGTGAGGAAGAGGAGGAGGAAGAACTGATCCTAACGGATGAGGAGATGAATAAACTGGGAGCCAAACTCGTCAAGGCAGAACTCATGGGAAACACGGTGAGCTCGTCAAACATACCTGGACAGAAAATGCTGTGTAAATAGGAAGCTCACCAGTGTTTGAGACTGTCAGAAACCAATGGCATGTTTTGCTGAAGTCAAACGTGTGTGTGAATATCCACAGGCCCTGATGGAAAAACTAAAAGCACAGATGGATGCTGCCCGTCGAGCCAAAGAGAGCCGAGCTCAAAGAAGAGCCCAGACCCAACAAGCGTCTGCGCCGACCGACTCAGAGAAGGAAGTGGTGTTGTTCAGAACCGACGCGTCGGGACGAGCCTGGCCGGTCAACGCCCCGTCGCAAACACTGGAGCCTCGAGGAGGACGGAGGAAGCGGAAAGCGGTGAGACACACGCTCACATGTGCAACATCAGATGTGATTTTGCTAACTTTGGTACTTTGTTTGGAGTTTATTCACTTTAAAAGGGACCTATTATGCTGTTTTACAAAGTCTTGATTTTGTTTTTGGGCTCTACTAGAACAGGTTTTTATGGAAGCTTGTTTCCGCCACAGAATAAAACACTTTAAAAGATAATTGCAAACTTTTTCTCAGAATTCTGAGATATAAAGTCAGAATTGCGTGATATAAACTCGCAATTGCGAGTTATACAGTCTGATTCTAAGGTAAAGAAAGACTGACTGGCAATTGCGAGTTTATATCTCACAATTGTGTGTTATAAAGTCAGAATTGCGAGATATAATTCTGAGAAAAAAAGTCAGAATTGTGAGATAAAAAGTTGCCATTACCTTTTTAATTTCTTATTCTGTGGCGGAAACAAGCTTCCATAAATATTCATGCTTGAATGTTCATAAAACACATTATTTTCCTCATATTCTCCATTGTTGCGGCTCCACTCTTCCCAGTCTGTCAGTAACGCTCTGTTTACTTCCTGTCTCTATGAAGCTCCTCCTTCTGAAAAGCACACTGTGCTCTGATTGGTCGGCTGGAGCAGTGTGTTGTGATTGGTCGAGCGCTTCGAGTGTGTTTGGGAAATGTCCCGCTCTCACCATAAGCACCAGTTTAACACACTACTAGCTAACTCAACCAGGCCCCGCCCCTTTATTCTGCGTATGAATTATTATAGTGAGGAATATTGTGACGTGTTCGTTCCCGGAAGAAACTCAAGACTATAATGGAGGCGTTTCAGGAGTTCAGAAACACTGATATAGAGAAGAACTCAAACAGCAACATTACACACTAAAGAAAGATGAACAAGCAGAATAGGTCGTCTTTAAATTAACATTTACCTGAAGTCTTGAAGTCACATTTTCTCCTCTTGTGTGATTTTTAAGGTTGAGACGCATCAGGACGGCGAGCGTGTGCGCTACTTTGAGGATGATGATGGTATGGATCTGCGGGAGATGGTCAGGCGGGAGAAGATGAGCTCTGCGGAGGATCAGAACGCTCTTTACTCGCGCATGGCCGCCAAGGTGAGCGCCCGTCTCCTCACACACCAAACACTGATGAACATGCGAGCTCGTTTCCACCACAGAATAGACATTTTAAAAGATAATTGTGACTTTTTGTCTCATAATTGCGAGTTCATATCACACAATTCTGACTTTATAACATGCAATTGGTAGATATAAAGAAAATCCACAGAAAAATGACAGTGTGGAACAGTCTCTAATTCTAAAGGGACGTTCATAAAAACATTTGCAGTGAAAAAGCAAGGTTGTTAATATTTTTTATGAGAGTAGTGATGCGATGCAATCATTTTTTGCTTTTTGCAAATGAGCAGCAATGCAATGACTACACATTTGATTTGTCTCCTGTGAGATGCACTCAAAAAATCTTTATAAATGTAAGATTTATGCATTTGAATTGCATATAAAATTGGTTTACACAATTTTAATTTAAACAAACTACTGAACATAATGTGATGCATGTAAGTCATACATAAATGAAACAGCTACTTTTTTTTAATGTGCATCATTTTGATTTGAATTAGATAATCATAATTGTTTATAAGCGTCATGGATCTGTTCATTTAAATATATTTATATATATTTATGTATACAATATACAGTTAAAAAAAATGCATTGCATTAAATTTAATGCATCCAAATACATGTCAATTTTACATGCAGTTCAATTAAATTATCTTAAATTTAGGCCTAAACATTTTGCTTTTTCCAGTGTTTCGTAGTTTCTGGAAAGAAAAGATTGAAATGCCTCAGTGTGTCAGAAATGAGTTTCTGAAGCACAGACACACACATATATCTTCCTGTGCTCATCCATCGTCGAGAGCCAGACCGGCATCGGCAGATGGTGGCGGTAAAAGCCGCAGTATTCCTGTGATCAATCTCTCAGTCTCTCTTCCGATCGCAGACTTTAAACCGGGCAGGGCGACTCAAATCTGTTAGAATAAACTAAGACGTCACCGTCGCCATGGAGACGAGAAATATGAAAGTGACAAACATTTGCACATTTTAGCGACACTTCGCTCTCTCTCTCTCTCTCTCTCTCTCTCTCTCTCTCTCTCTGCCAAGTTACCATAACATAGCAGCTAAAAGTGTTATTAATATATTTATTTCACCAATTTCATCAGCAGAAGGCAGAATTGAGTGTTTAGTTAGTCAGTGTAATCACAGTGCATGGAAGGCAGCATTGTAGTGATATTTCTCAAACATTGAATTCCGTCTTTGTTGACATAGTTACCTTCATTCAAAATTTTTGGCAGATCATTTTTAGAACATCTACATCACTTTGACGGAATGTTTGTTATTCAAAATCTAACTGACAGCCCAGTGACATCATTATGGTATTTGCATACTTTTAAATGTGCTTGGTCTCTTTTTTTTGCATCTGTTGCTTTATGGTCATCATTTTATGAAATATTATGCTCAACCCTCTGGTGCGGCCGGATTATTTATTTTTATTTCAGCTAAATGAATGTACTATATTTCAGTTCAATAATTTATTTTATATTTTTAGGAAATTTTATGGTTCTCAATTTTATTTATGGAATAGTTATGATCCATTTATTAACTAAAGTTAATCACTTTTTGAGCATAGATCTGAAAATTAAATTTCCAATTTAGGCTGTCATAAATCTCAAGCACACACTTAAGGTCTATTTTTGAAGATGACAGATTATTGCTGATGTGAAAAGTTAAAGTAAAAAAATAAAATAAAAAGTGAAACTAAAAATTCATAGAAGTTTGTTTATTATTATGAAAAAGGCAAAATATATATATTTTTTTAAATATTTATATGAAATACATATTTTCCAAAACACGTTTTACTCTGAAACTGAGAGAAAATCAAATAAATAAATCTAAACAAGTTTTGCTCCAAATTTGAGCCTAATATCTCAAAAAATGATCTTTCAGTGAGATTGTGTTCGGCTGCAGTACCAAACGCTTCCACTAGAGGAAATTCGTCTCTCGTTAGTTTCCAATGCGCTCATTTTAGACCATGAACAAATACAGTGCAAGTATTTTTTTTTTCAGGACTATTTAAGCTCGAATCATGTCCGTGATTTTTTTTTTGTGTGTGCGTGTTCACACAAGTGCCAAAACCAAGTTTCAAACCATTATAATTAAGTAAAAAAAAAAAAAAAAGTAAAATGTTTCAGTCAAAAAAGTTAGAACAGCACCAGAAGATTAAAAAATGTAAGATTAAAAAGTTATACATCTCCCATTGACTGACATTTAATAGACTGTCCAAAATGTGAAATATAACCAACAGCAATGATATCAGTGTAATATTTGCATACTAAAAATGCAAATAGTTTTCTCGCTTGCATTTATTTGCATAATGAAATGTGATTAGTATTTTTTTTTGACTATTTTTGTAATAATTATATAATTTATTTATATGATTCATCATTTTAAATTTGAATCCTTTAAAATCTCCCTTTGAGTCACAGTAATAGATTGTAGAACCAGCTGTGATGAAGTTATTATGATATCTGCGTACGGCTCTTTTTTGCATCTATTTAACAGCCAGCTTTACAGTGTCGTATCGTATTATGTGTTGATTCACAAGCGCTCGACTGAAACCAGGACGTGTGCCTACATAAACCTGCCATTACCTGAAACATTTCTTTTGCTGCCTTGCAAGCTCTACTATTTTCTTCAGAAAATGCAAATCTAGTAGTTTGTGTGTTTATCTCCTCTCTGCTGTCCATGTAATCCAGACAATTACCAACAGAACTGCACACACACACACACACACACACACTAAGCTCAAACTGTCTGGTCTGTCTAGGTTTTCACGGTTCAGCTGGAGTCTGAACGCAGCGATGCGGAGAATAATTGTAGATTTACTCTGATTTCATCCAGACTCTCCAACACTCTCGCGCTCACCTCGACTCCTCTCCATCTGTCAATCAAACATGCCAGTGTGAACACACACGCTCCCACACAGATCACCCGTTGCTACGGATACATCGCCTCCTTGTCTGCTTGTTGAACCACACCGTTAATAATATAAGCCTCTCTCACTCTAGTGTGTGTTGGTGTCTGAAGAGAGCGTGACACACACACACACACGCACGCACACACACACACTCTGTTAGCGTAATCCCTGTGGCCCGGTCACATCTGCCACTGCTGTTTTCTGGATGTTACTCCCACACTAATGACCCGCAGTTTTACCAGCAATCAGCAGTAAATCCACACAGTCAGATCACATGACTCCTGACGACCAATCCAATCGCTACTCCACAGCCGAGTTTCAAGACCCCTTTTGCCCAATCAGATCACATGCCGGTAGGGCTGCAAGATTTGGGCGAAAAATCGAGTTGCAATTTTTGCTAATTGGTAAAATTGGAATTTTAAATGTGATTTTTATTTTTTTATTTTTAATCCACGTTTGCTGCGCAATTTGGCCAATTTAAAAAAAAAAAAAATTATATATCAATATGGCTATAAAATAATAATATTTAATTATAATAAGTCTTATTTTAATTTAAAAAATTTATTTTAAGTTTGAGAATCTCCCTTTTACTAACATTAATAAGAATGAAGAACCAACTGTGATGAAATTATTGTGATGTAATATTTGCATACTAGTCTAATAATATTTATTATTATTATTAGTAGTAGTAGTAGTAGTAGTAGTAGTAGTAGTAGTAGTAGTAGTAAATAAAAATAACTACAAAAAAACAAAATAAGAAATATTACTATTGTGATTTCACTTTAAAAATTAAATCAAGTATTTAGGAAAAATAACATAATAATAATTATATTTTACATTACAACTGTAAAATTACAATACTAATATTTATGGCTGTTAATTTTCTGACCTCTTTTCCGCGTGAAAAAGTTTGCATATTATCATAGAAGATATCATAGAAGATAATAATTAGGGTGCCATGAATCATAGTATATTGATATTAATTTACATAAGTAAAAAAAAAGTTGGTTAAGACTAATTTATTTAAAGGTTGTTTTCAATTAACTTTTGTATTGTTCTTATTGTTGCTTTTTGTTTTATTTTACTGTAGCGCTTTGGGTTTAAGAAAAGCACATTATAAATAAAATTCACTATTATTATTATTATTGTAAATAGTATATAAAGGTTGCAAGATAATGTACTAATTTCAAAGTATTTTGGACCAGTATTGCTGTGGTTTAAGAGGATCTGTAACATTGTAGTATGTCCCAATAAAAGACAGATTTACATTTACTAGTAAATGTACTATTAAAGTGCAAGAAAAGCAGGGATTTATAGAACTCATAAACATTTCTCATTCCTCTGTCCTGAACCCGCTTTCAGCCTTTAAAAGATTAAACTCAGACATGCAGGCCAGAGTAAACCTTTAATGATAAAAGTGTGTTTGCGAATAAAGTAAAGTGAACCTTTAAAGGGGTCATCGGATGCAAGATTCACTTTTATATGATGTGTGTGGACACAACCACCATACAGTAAAAAAAATCCATTCACTCCTTTTTTTATTTTTTATCGTCAAAAATAAAAAAAGGAGTGAATGGATTTTTTTTACTGTATGGTGGTTGTGTCCACACACATCATATAAAAGTGAATCTTTTATAAAAGATTCAAAAGGCGGAGCTTCAACAGCTTGTGTCCTTTTACCTCACACACACATGCTGTTGAAGCTCCGCCCCCTGTGCCGGGAGCAGCAGCTCATTTGCATTTAAAGGGACAGACACAAAAACGGTGTGTTTTTCCTCACCCTCAAAAAGTGACAATTTTAACATGCTATATAAAAATATCTGTGGGGTATTTTGAGCTAAAACTTCACACACACACTCTGGGGACATCAGAGACTTATTTTACATCTTGTGAAAAGGACATTATAGCCCACCTTTAAAGAGACATGTACCCAAACGGGTCGCTGTTTTTGAGGAGGTAAAAAGAGTGTTGTTTCACACAACCATTGAGCAATTTTAAACAAAGTATGTTACAAACTTTACATGAAGACCCTAAAGAATCACACCAACGTGTGGAAAATGGGCATCCGATGACCCCTTTAATGATAAAAGTGTACATGCGAACCCAGCTCTGTGAATGTGTTGTTAATGGACGTGTTTTTCAGATGATGGGGAAGACTGACGGCGATAACTACACGCTGGATGACATGTTTGTGTCGAGCGCGGCGCAGAAGGAAAGAGCGGGTCTAGATGAGGAGAGGCAGAGGAATAAAGCGGTTCACGAGACGCGGAGGTTAGCGGGCCGGATGGAGAAATGCCGACACTGTTTCGACAGTCCTGAACTTCCCAAACATCTCATCACAGCCGTCGGAAACAAGGCACGACACGTTACTGTTTCATAGCAGCTTTACCACAAACATGCTGCATGCTGGGAAACTTGGGATAAGTTTGAGGTTTTTTTAGAGAATCAAGTTTGAAACATATTTGAGTTAAATATCTGTTGACACTGAGAGGAAATTTGACTTTCTAAGATGCACATGATATGAATTATTGCTTGAAAATAATATATTTCACATATATATATATATATGTATATGTATATGTATATGTATGTATATATATATATATATATATATATATATATATATATATATATATATATATATATATATATATATATATCACACACACACATACATACATACACACATACACACACAGAGTACCGGTCAAAATTTTTCATTTAGATTTATGATTTTAATTTAGATTTTTAAATGTTTTGAAGGAAGTCTCTTCTGTTCACCAAGGCTGTATTTATTTGATCAAAATACAGCAAAATCAGTAATATATTGTGAAATATTATTACACTTTAAAATAGCTGTTTTCTTATTTAATATAATTTATTTCTTGATGTCAAAGCTGAATTTTCAGCATCATTACTTCAGTCTTTAATGTCACATGATCCTTCAGAAATCTTATAAAAATGCTTGATTTTGTGCTCAATTATTAATACTGGTTCTTATTTTCATCAATGTTGAAAACCATTTTTGCATGCTTAATATTTTTGTGGAAACTGATACATTTTGTCAGGATTCTTTGATGAATAGAAATTTCTAAAGAACCGCATTTATTTGAAATAGAATCTTTTTTAACATTATAAATGTCTTTGCTGTCACTTTAGATCAATTTAATGCATCCTTAATGAATAAAATAATTATTATTTTATATATATATATATATATATATATATATTACTATATTACTATATTACTATTATATCCCAGACCTTTGAATGGTAGTGTACCATGGTTTCCACAACAACAGCAAAAATTAGCAGCACAACTGTTTTCATCACTGATAATAATCATAAATGTTTATTGAGCCTCAAATCATCATATTAGAATGATTTCTGAAGGATCATGTGACACTGAAGACTGGAGTAATGATGCTGAAAATTCAGCTTTACCATCAGAGAAATATATAACATTTTAAAACATATTAAAACAGTTATTTGGATAATGTGTTCAGCTTCATATAATTACCGTACATACAGAATTACCATAATTGTGAATTTTAAACCTGTAAAAAAAATCATATTTTTGCCAAACTTCATATTTTAATCATATTTTATAAAATAAAAAATCATATCAAAATCATATAAAAATCATATTTTAATCTTGTAGCTGATGCATGACGTCAACATGAAGATTTTAGGCTGAAATGTTGTTTATATGACGCCTTTAAACGCTGCCTAGGCAACTCACTAGGTAATGAGACAGAGACTTAATCTTGCTGTTGGTTGAGCACAAACACACACACACTCTCCACACATACTGACATACTTTCACACACACACACACACACACACACACACACACACACACACACAATAATATATCTTCAGCAAAAAAAGACTAATCTCTCCGCCAGCCTGTCCATTGCGTGTGTTCGGGTGCGCTAAGAGGATTTTCCCAGATGCTCAGTTTGTCCATGTGTGTTTGGGATGACAGAAGACAGGTTGCGGGACGGCTCTAGGTTTTAGCAAGCTGTCCTCATTAATGCGCAAGCTTGAAAGTTGCTCTGAGCTCTGACGCGTGTGTGTGTGTGTGTGATTCTCTCGCAGGTGTACTTGTGTCTGCCGAACAGTGTGTCTCTGACCGAAGGTCATTGTTTGATCGTACCCATCCAACATCACACAGCGGCCACAGGCCTGGACGAGGACATATGGAGCGAAATACAGGTACAGACGCAAGCGTTCTTGTAAACACGTTCTGGAAGTGGGCAAACACCATTAAGATGTTGTTTAGTAAATGTAAAAATGTAGATTCCTTTATCTTTGAATATATAATGCATTTATTATACATAATGATACAGACATGTTTTGCCTCTTCCCCAAACACACACATTTTAACATTTCAGGATCAGTAACTATACAACATCTTGACCCGTATCTCTAGATCACAGCTTGGAAATAACACGCTAACAACACACACACACACACACACACAGCAGATTTATCTCTAATGTCGCTCTCTTATAGATGTTCCGTCGTGCTTTGGTCCGCATGTTTGAGTCTCAGGAGTTGGACTGCGTGTTTATGGAGACTCATATGAATCCGAAAAGACACCTGCACATGGTGTACGAGTGTGTGCCGATGCCCAAAGAGCTCGGAGACATGGCACCCATTTACTTTAAGGTAACACACACACTTACACACACAATAGAGTGCAACGGTAGCTGTGGCGTATTGTTAATGTCTCCCTGTAGTCAATCATTTTATCACTTAAAACTCATCTTTGATCAAAATGACACATTTAAGCATTTTTTAATGCCTTTAAACTTTCTTCATGCCTTAAAATAGCTTGAATGTAACTATATTTAGTATGCGTGTTTCTATGAATATGCAAATGAGCCCCGCCTCCACTCACTCACTCAGCTCAGAGATCCACTGGTTGACGATCACACGTTGATCTGATTGGTTACAAGGTAGTTTGTGGCGTCAGAAACACCAGCGATTTCAAAGCGTGTTTTTGAGACTGTCTTTGGTTCACTGCAGTTTTACGGAGAAAACACTCAGCAATGCTGTCGACTTATGAATTTACACATGGCTTGTCTTAAAGCACATTAAAAACACCACATAGACACATAAACAACATTAAAAACTGGATTTACACCACAGGGCGACTTTAATGAACCATTTGCTACATGTAGAATATTAATAAGATTTTTGCTTCTGGAATCCGACTGTTCAGGAATTTCAACAAACAAACTAGTGTTAATTTTGTCTGCTATTTTATAATTTAGTCTTAGACTTAGTCCTGTGTCAAATGTACTTTTTTAGTTTTCATCATATTTGATCAACCTTGTCCTTGTTTTTGTTTAGTCAAGTTTTAGTCGGCTGAGCATTTTAGGCACATTTATTTCAGTCTAGTTTTGGTCAATGAAAACTTTTTCATCATGCCGCATAATGGTTAAATTGATAATCCTGATTATTTTCCTCAAAATTATAATCACAACAATTATTGTCATTTGAGAAATGTATTTGTACATTTCATCAGAATTATTGTACTTTCACCTATATGCACAAATCAAGAGAATGTCTGTTCTCTCAAAAATTAATTTAAACTAATCTAATAATTCCAAATTACATTTATGTTTTTCTATTTAAACAACAGCAAAACACACTTTGTATCGTCACACAGAGGTTGCATAAGTGCATTTATTCAGCAACCACAATCGCAAATATAGTCAAGATTCATGTTTGGATTTATTACAGTTCATCACTGGAGGAAGTTTGATCTCAGATTTAGTCGACTGAATGACACTTTCATTTAAAGGATTAGTTCAATTAAGCTGATCATTTACTTTCTTCAGTCGAAAAGAAATTAAGGTTTTTGAGGAAAACATTCCAGGATTTTTCTACACAGAATGGACTTCAATGGCAACCAACTATACCAATGTTCAAAGAAGGTTCAAATGTCCGTCTCAATGCAGCTTCAAAGTCTCGACACGATCCCAGTCGAGAAATAAGGGTCTTATCTAGCAAAACGATCGGTCATTTTCTAAAAAAATAAAATATGTATATACTTTTTAACCACAAATGCCCATCTTGTACCATCTCTGAGATACGCCACGCATTACGTCATCACGTTGGAAAGGTAAAAAAATATATATATATTATAAAAATAAATTAAAACAAAGATTTCGGACGATTTTGAAGTTGGAGGAGAAAATGAGATGGAGTTTTTCGCCCTTGCCTACCTTTTTGAACCGGAGAACACAGACAAATAACTTAGATGACGTGGCGCGTGACCTTTCCAACCTGATGACGCAGTGCGGGGCGCATCTCAGAGATGGTACAAGACGGGCTTTTGTGGTTAAAAAGTATATATATATTTTATTTTTTTAGAAAATGGCCGATCGTTTCGCTAGATAAGACTCTTGTTTCTCGACTGGGATCATGTCGAGACTTTGAAGCTGCATTGAGACGGACATTTGAACCTTCTTTGAACATTGGTATAGTTGGTTGCCATTGAAGTCCATTCTGTGTAGAAAAATCCTGGAATGTTTTCCTCAAAAACCTTAATTTCTTTTCGACTGAAGAAAGAAAGACATGGATATCTTGGATGACATCGGGGTGAGTAAATTATCAGCAAAAAATCTTTTGACGGTGAACTAATCCTTTAAGCAGATTGGGGGATTTAAAGTCTTGAAATCTGGCAACCGTATACATCAATGCTTGTGGTGCGTTGAAAACAGTCTGTTACTTTATTGTCTTCTTTTTTTTTTCAACAAAAACAGTGTTTATGGTCAAGTTCTCATTTTTAACTACATTTTCCGTCAACAATATTGCATGTTGATATAGTCAGTTTCCGTTTAATGGCGTTGGTGTCATCTCGTCTTAGTCATGAGGGAAAAAAAAGGTAGTCAATGAACATTTTTTCGTCATAGATTTCATTAACGATATTAACACTAAAACAAATACACACACTTATGTGAACGTGAACGCGCTCATTAAACTTCTTTGTTTATTTGTTTATCAGAAAGCCATAATGGAAGCGGACGAGGAATGGGCCATGAATAAGAAAGTTGTGGATCTCTCATCGAAAGACATCAGACAAGCTGTGAGTTCTTCCTGTCTCCTCCTGATGTCTCTTGTTCTCCCTCCTCTGTCTCAGTATTTGATGTTGTTTGTGTCTTCGCAGGTCCCTCGAGGGTTGCCGTACTTCTCTGTGGATTTCGGATTGCAGGGCGGCTTTGCTCACGTCATCGAGAACGAGCAGAAGTTCCCACACTATTTCGGCAAAGTAAGTCTGAGAGTAGCGCTTGTGCTTGCGACTCTGGGCATGATCATTAAGAGGCCATATTTACTCTTTTACAAAGTCTTGATTTTGTTTTCGGGGCTTTACTAAAACAGGTTTTCATGCTTGAATGTTCATAAAACACATTATTTTCCCCATATTCTCCATTGTTGCGGCTCCTCTCTTCCCAGTCTGTCAGTAACGCTCTGTTTAGTTCCTGTCTCTATGAAGCCCCTCCTTCTGAAAAGCACACTGTGCTCTGATTGGTCGGCTGGATCAGTGTGTTGTGATTGGTCGAGCGCTTCGAGTGTGTTTGGGAAATGTCCCGCTCTCACCATAAGCACCAGTTTAACACACTACTAGCTAACTCAACCAGGCCCCGCCCCTTTATTCTGCGTATGAATTATTATAATGAGGAATATTGTGACGTGTTCGTTCCCGGAAGAAACTCAAGACTACAATGGAGGCATTTCAGGAGTTCAGAAACACTGATATAGAGAAGAACTCACACAGCAACATTACACACTAAACAAAGATGAACATGTAAAACAAGCATAAGAGGTCCTCTTAGAATTTAAGTCCTCATGTGGTGAAAAATCTAGTTTTTAATATTGTTTATATGTCTATATGATGTTTTTGTATATGCTTTAAGACAAACCATGTGTAAATTCATGAACGAGTGGATCTCTGAGCTGAGTGAGTGAGTGGAGGCGGGGCTCATTTGCATATTCATAGAACCGCGCATACTAAATGAGGGTGTCGAGTTACATTCAAGATATTTTAAGGCATGAAGAATGGAAGGAAAAAACAGATGTAATTTTGATTCAAATATCAAAGATGAGTTTTAAAGGATGAAATGATTGACTACAGGGGGACACAAATATGATGCATGTGAACATAGTCACTGAGATTTGTTCTGTGTCCGTCAGGAAATCCTGGGAGGGATGCTCGACCTGGAACCGAGACGATGGCGCAAACCGATCCGCGAGAATTTCGACGACCAGCGTAAGAAGGTCCTGAAGTTCGCTCAGGAGTGGAAACGGTTCGACTGCACGAAGAGCGATAGCTAACCTCTCAGAGACCGTGTGTGTGTTCATTCTGAACTCTGATTGGCTGAGCCATCACACCACAGCAGTTAAAGACTTGGACATGCCTAAATTTTTATTTTAGACTGTACGTATGCATTTAACCGTCTAATTTGGATTATCTATAGGAAAATCTTCCGGAGAAACTTCAGGTGCAAAAATCGATATTTTTTTTATTCTTCAACACAAGACATTTTTGTTTTCCTCCTAAACATTAGTTTTGAATGCCTCGTGTGTGTGTGTGTACTGGTGTCTCTGATGAATGTGTGTGGAGCTCAGTCTGTCCAGTGCTGATGTAAATCCTGTTTTCCTGCGCAATTAAACTCGGAATAAAATATTGCAAGACTTGCAGCTGCTCAGCTAAAGATGTGCTCTGGATTTATAATCTGATTGTGTTTGGATGACATCTCTCTCGCTGGTTCCTGTGAAGCTGACCTTGAGTTCACCCCGTCAGCTCTGGGTGATTTCACACCCTTCCGCTAATTTACCGGAACAAATCATTAGTTTTCTATAGCTGTATTTTAGCTCTCTGAGAACATGCACACTAAACTGATATGTTTAGTTGATGAAGACACTTTAAAATGTGCAGTATAACTCTTCTGAGAAACAAAAAGACGTTATTTCCTTAATGTCATGAATAACAGAACCAGGTTTAGTTAGTTGACCCGATCACTTTGACAGGAATCATAAGCTGTTCGCTGTTTTCATGCACAGGAACATTGTTCAGATGCTCATGCACACTTGCAGTATTAAGTTTATTACATGTCAACACAGTCACTGAGGTTTGTTCTGTGTCCGTCGAGAAATCCTGGGAGGAATATGTACATTAAACTGTCATGTTGCAAATTAAATAGTTTTTTATAGTGGGTATTTTTGAAGAGAGTTCAGTGTAACTCTACAGACAATTCACGCATTTGGAGGGTCATTCTGTTCTGTTCTAGTCTGTGCTGTTCTATGGTTTTATGGAGGCGTGTAATAATGTGCGTTAATGAATCAAGCTGAAGACCAAGAAAAAGTAGATTAACTAAACCTACTACTTAATATATCAGATTTTCTCATATGAACATCTTCAGTGATCCCTCTTATTTTCAGCATGAAATTAAAATTCACCTTTATTTTCTAAATGCATGTTGTAGATCATATTGTCTAATTGTGAATGATTCATCAGTGTATATTTCTCTTTTCTGGTCCTCAATTTTTAATCAAAATGTCAAAAATCATAACTTTTAGTCTGTTCATACGGTCACTTTTTGATTGATTCCTGATGTATAAAATTTCATCTCAACATCCATTTTTCTTTTCCCTCATTGAGCTCAGAAATATGTCACGTTGTGATTTATAAATAGTGAAGTTTGCTATTTTTGTGCCACTGCTACCAAACACAATTGATTAAATAATGATCTTTTCCAAACAGGTTTCCAAGTCCCAGTGTTCACTCTGGTTCCAATGGTCATAAATAGATCTGAACCATGAGTTTGGAAGAGGAACTCTCTGTTCTTGAACATTTGCACATGGAAACCTGTTTAAAAATATTAAAGGGGTGGTGTAATGCCCTTTACACAAGATTTAAAATAAGCCTCTGATGTCCCCAGAGTGTGTGTGTGAAGTTTTAGCTCAAAATACTCCACAGATATTTTTATATAGCATGTTAAAATTGTCACTTTTTGAGGGTGAGCAAAAACACACCGTTTTGTGTCTGTCCCTTTAAATGCAAATGAGCTGCTACTCCCGGCACAGGGGGCGGAGCTTCAAGAGCTTGTGTCCTTTTACCTCACACACACACACTGAACATTTCAAAAACTTTTAGCCTTTTATGTTCAAACCGGAGTCAGACAATGATGGAGAGACTCAAGAAGAAGTGACAACATGTAGAAGCAACAGGACATTTCTGAATGGTTAGTTGATGAATTTATGTAGCTTATGTGTAGTTATCTTCTAGCCATTGATTAGCATATTCTGTCATGATAATCTATAAATCGTGTTCAGGGGGCGGGGTTTATGTAAATTCTAGGGTTGGTGATGTCACTAACCCGGGAGGAATGTGGTGTAGTCTCTACCAGCCGTTTGTTGTAGTCCTTAAAAAGCGATTTCTTTAAAAGCAAATATCTCCCTTTGCTCTGAACTTTGAGCGTTGTAACTTTGCAGATGTTGTTTATGCTCAAACAGCAACATTACACACTAACTAAAGTTAGAAAAGTCAAATCATAATCAACCACCTCATTAATTCTGCCGTTCTGTTTGCTGAAGTTAGTGGCACAGAAATATGAATGTTTCATTTATATCCTCTTGCTTATGATTGTTGTTGTATTCATGCACAATACATGTTTAGTGTTTTTTTTCTAACATTAAAAAATGGATCTGTGTTAGTTTATTTATACACACTCAGACAGACACGAGGCTGTTAACATGTGAACAGAAACAGGCAGAACAGGGAAAGTGGGTCAGACTCGGAGTGGAGAGAGGGATGCTGGGAGGAGAGTGAAGGACAGAGAGAAGAGAAATATCCGGAAGGCATCAGAGAGAGAGAGAGACACAGTCTTCAACCTTCACCTCTGCTAACACGACGTGACTGTGAGTGTGTGTGTGTGTGTGTCTCTCTCTCTCTCTCTCTCTCTCTCTCTCTCTCTCTCTCTCTCTCTCTCTCTCTCTCTCTCTCTCTCTCTCTCTCTCTCTCTCTCTCTCTCTGATGAAGGGTTTTAATTATCCAGGCCAATGTAATATTCAAACGCACATGGTTTTAAATAATTATTTAATTAAACATTATATTATTATAGTTTGATAAAGCCTCATCCAGATGCTTTAGTCTGAATCTATAGTCTGAGCTGATACTGGATCACACACTGTGCGTTACATAGACTTCACTTCAGCTGCACATTTTATGTCTTGGATTTAGATTATGCAAATAACTGGCAAATCTGTTTATTCAACAGTTTCCAGTAAGCTTGGCTTATTCGCACAGTTCTATTGTCTACTATTTTATTCTGTTCTGTTTCCTTCTGTCCTATTCTATTCTTTTCTGCGCTATTTCTATTCTGTTCTGTTTTACTCTGCTCTATTATATTCAGTTATTTTGTTCTGTTCTATTCTTTTCTGTTCTATTTCTATTCTGTTCTGTTTTACTCTGTTCTATTCTATTCTTTTGTTCTGTTCTATTCTGTTCTGCTCTATTTCTATTTTGTTCTGTTTTATTCTATTCTATTCTTTCTGTTCTATTCTGTTCTGCTCTATTTCTATTCTGTTCTGTTTTAATCTGTTATATTCTGTTCTTTTGTTCTGTTCTATTCTCCTTTGTTCTGTTCTATTCTGTTCTGCTCTATTTCTATTCTGTTCTGTTTTACTCTGTTCTATTCAGTTCTGTTCTTTCCTTCTGTTCTATTCTGTTCTGCTCTATTTCTATTCTGTTCTGTTTTAATCTGTTCTATTCTGTTCTTTTGTTCTATTCTATTCTCCTTTATTCTGTTCTATTCTCTTTTGTTCTGTTCTGTTCTTTTCTGCACTATTTCTATTCTGTTCTGTTTTACTCTGTTCTATTCTATTCTGGGTTTTTTTGTTCTGTTACATTCTCTTTTGTTCTGTTCTTTCCTTCTGTTCTATTCTGTTCTGCTCTATTTCTATTCTGTTCTGTTTTACTCTGTTATATTCTGTTCTTTTGTTCTGTTCTATTCTCCTTTGTTCTGTTCTGTTTCCCTTTGTTCTGTTCTATTCTATTCTTTTCTGCTCTATTTCTATTCTGTTCTGTTTTACTCTGTTCTATTCTATTCTGTTCTTTTGTTCTGTTCTATTCTCCTTTGTTCTATTTCTATTCTGTTCTGTTTTATTCTATTCTGTTATTTTGTTCTTTTCTATTCTCCTTTGTTCTATTTCTATTCTGTTCTGTTTTAATCTGTTTTACTCTGTTCTGTTCTATTCTGCTCCATTCTAATATGTTCTCTTCTGATCTATTCTGTTCTATCCTGTTCTATTCCGTTCTGTTCTTCTGTTCTATTCTTTTATGTTTTACTCTGGTCTATTCTATTCTGTTCTGCTCTTTTTCTATTCTTTTCTGTTTTACTCTGTTCTCTTCTATTCTGTTCTTCTCTATTCTGTTCTCTTATTTTCTGTTGTTCTATTCTGTTCTATTCTACTCGTCTATTCTGTTTTGCTCTATTCTACTCTCTTATGTTCTGTTCTATTCTTCTGTTCTATTCTGTTCTGCTCTATTTCTATCATTTTCTGTTTTGCTCTGTTCTATTTCTGTTTAATTCTATATCAGAATTCTGTTCTGTTCTATTCTGATCCATTCTAATATTTTCTCTTCTGATCTATTCTGTTCTTCTCTATTCTGTTCTATTCTGTTCTGTCTGATGCTGTTATCTCTAGAAGAACTGAATTGATCTTTTTTGTTCTTTAATTTGCGACTGAAATGTACAAACCTCTGATATTATGATGTCTATGAGCCATTCAGCGCATCGTGTTATACTGTGATTCAGTGACTGCGTTTACATGCACATCAATATCCAGATGGTCAATATTCATATTTTCCCCAAATAATAAGGAATAATACGCTTCAGAAATAAGCTTTTTCCCTAAAGGATGTTCTATATATGTTGGAAGATTCTCATATACACTGCAAACAAGGAGTGTGTTTTCCTAGAAAACACTATTTCAGTCTAGTTTAAGTCTACTGACTTCAGTCTGTTTAATTCCCCGTTACTTGTCATTTCTTTGT